>JAEBDU010000099.1:209931-249644 GCA_016802625.1 Heliconius numata
ATGTTTGCTATAAATAGTTAGGGAAAAATAATAAAAATCAAATTTGGAGAAAATACATTTTATTTGGTTCCCGATAAGGTACACTGGGGAAAAATCAGAGACTCGGATTTTTCTAGAGAGACTTTAGTTTCACTTTTGTTAGAAATAACAATGCTCACAGAAGTCGATGATGAAATTTTAAATTCTCGTCTTCACATTATAATTGCTATCGCTATCTATGCAAAACTAGTGATATTACTTTATCAATACACACATATAGTTTCCCTTTCCAAATTCGACAAATGTCCATATCAATTTTAATATATGAGTAAGAACCAATTTTACAGCTTGAGGTGAGTTTACTCGAGTTTTTCAGTAAGAAATATATAAAGACATTTTAAATGCTTTGTTGGTATTCGGGAGCTACCCATACATGAGTCCAATGATATACAAATTATTGTAATTTCTTTCCAGTGGCAGCAGACTGAAGATTTTTCTCGAAAGAAGGAAATTCGGGCGCACATGTATAGACTAAGGGAGGAGCGTTTGCGCAACCTTTATTCACCAGAACCTGGAGTCGAAACTAAAGGTAAGTTCTTGGTTGAGAAAAGATTAAACTGTTGTGCTAATTACATCATGTATTTATTGAAAAAAATCTGTACATCTTCAAAACGTTCTACGAGTACTTATAACAAAGAAGTAAACAACGGGAAAGACAAAAAAACGAAAGTATAATTAATACTTATTTCGGTATTTATAAATATGAAAATAATAAAATGCATTCATAATCGTGCGTTATATTGGCCCCTCCCTGCAGGTTGTGAATTCTCATCCACGCAAGGTCATGTGAAGTCATTCGCTGACCAGAGCTTCCAATCCATGAAGAGCAAGGAAGTTCGAGACGCGGGCTCCCCGCCCAAGGAGTTCACTTACAGAGGCCAAGGTTCTTAAAGTCACCTGCCATCGATTACTCTAACCGAACTAATACCATTAACCAATAACGCATTTAACTCTTTATTTGCTATTTTTCTAATTTTTTAAACATTTTTCAGATCTCAAGGAGCTTTCTAATGCTGGATGGAACGTCGAAACTGAGAACAGAACCACTGATGATGGTCATACACAGGTTAAGTCAGTTCACGCTAACATTGAAGGTCGCTACGATGTTGACGGCGGTCATGGTCAATTTGCAGCCGTCGATCACAATAAACAAGCATTCACCGAGTATGAGGACGGAAATACTAGTCTTAAACGTAACGAAAATATTTCAAATACTGCAGCGCATGAACAAGTTATACAAAAAACAAATGATGGTACTCGATTTTCGTCGACAAAGAGTTCAACTAGTTCTTCATCTAAATTCGAGCAAATTTCTTCCAAACAAGAAAATGTGCCATATAGTGTGACTGATGACAATGACCTTCCTTTGCGGAAAACATTTAATAACAATCAATATGATAGTAACCGTAACGAAAATATAACATTGAATAAATGCACAAGGACAACTGATTCTGAACAAACTTTGAGGACAGATTTTGATCACAGTGAATTAGTATCTAGGAAAATTGAATATCCCGATGAGAACACAAAAGTTATTGTAGAGACTAGGTGCCGTCCTGATGGTACTCGAGTTACAAGCACTAGGCGAGAGTTTCGTGCTCCTACTGTCCAAACAAGTCATTCTGAACATTCAGAGCACTCTTACCAATCTAGATCACAAAATAAATTTTCTACTCATTCTTCATCTGAGAAACGTTCACATGTTAATGAATCATCGTCAAAAATCGTTCGTAATCTTTATGATGGCAATATAGTAGATTCTCAAAAAATAATTGATGATTTTGATTTTCAGAGAGTCAAAGAAATTGACTCTAAGAATAATGAAAATGATAACTATATTGACAATAATAAATACTCCTCAAAACAAACATATGAAAACAATTTGAAGTCGGAAGATACTCACCATGTATCGCATATTGACGATAATGTTCAACACAACAGTTATAAAGTGACCAAGTCTGTACATGATGTAAACGAAAATAAATATAATTCTACTCAAAACAATGATAATGACCAAATACATAATGCTCACAAGACGCAGTATGTCCAAGATAATGAAGATCGTTCGTATAATATTAACAAAAGTGATCTTTCTATGAAGGACAATGAGACACGAACACACAATGTGGTTCGTGAAGATGTCGTTGTTGAATCAAAAACTAACCAATATCAGTCGACTTATCAAACTGACTTTTCTCAGAAAAAAATAAGCAATGATTGGAGTCCTGCACAACAAGCATGGGCTAGCACTCTTCGTTCTGATACACCAACTAGACCTTCCACAAGGGCCTCATCTCCTGGAAGTAAAACTTTCAAGTCAAGTGATTCATCCCTAAGAAGCAGTGTAAGTCCGGATAAAACTAATAGAAAGCCTTCCAGCCGTGGTGGTAGCCCAAGCAAATTAGATAGAAGTTCTCCAACTCGTACCATTTCTGAAAAATATTCTAGTACACACTCTTCTTCCACGATAATAGAAACGACGAAAAAATCTCGACCAGTAAGCCCCGAAAAATCTTTACAACACGACCATCAACCAAGAACAAGTATAAGTCCGGAAAAAATGTCTCATACTGTTAAGAAATCAAGTCCAAGTCCAAATAGATCAAGGTATGACACAACACCATACAATTATGATAGGTCTAATTCACCTACTAAACTAAAAGATAAATCAATTTCACCAGAACGATTAAATCCTATTTTAAAGTCCAAGGAGAAATCAAATTCACCCCAAAGATTACCTTTAAATCCTGACAAAGAAGAACTAATTCTTCCCCAAAACGGCATTAATTCTGCCCCAAAAAGGCATCCTGGCTTTGAGTGTTCCAAGCAAGATCATCAATCTAACGATAAGTTGCCTCTAAAACATCATGATTCTGACTTAACGTACGAAAATCCAAAACCCGTTAACGCAGTTCAAAGGAAACCAAGCCTAAGTCCTGACCGCAAAAATAGAAATCAGAAACCGTCTTCCCCAACGAGAAGTGCTACAGAACCTATAAAAAGACAAGTTCAAGAGTCATCACCTATTAAACCTTCACTATATGAAACGAAAGCAACCCCTGCAAGTCAGCCTGGCTATATGAGACCTACTGCATCGTGTAAACCGAAGTCTACAACCGAAGAGTTACCAAGTGAGTTGAATAAACCCAAGTCTTCAACCGAAGATCTACCGTCACAAAATATTAATATACCAGCTGAGCCCTCTACTAAAAATACGGAACCCCAGGACCGTAAAATTGTACATAAAATTAAAGAAGACCATTATAAATTTATTGACGAGGAAACAAAAATGTTCTCCCTAACAGACGTTCATCATAATAAATTAACAGAAACTGAAAGAACTCATAATAAATATCCTAAAAATCGGCCGTCGAGCCCCGACAAAACTTTAAATGTTTCAAGTAAAAATAGTCCTAATAGAGAAATATTAAACAAAAATAAACCATCAAACTTGATTGAACATATTCCGGGATCTCGCGTATCCCCAACAAGAAATATATCCCCAACCAATCATGTAACAGACACAAGTATTCCTTCCTCTTCAACGAATACAAAAGATGTATTAAGATCACAGAAAAGCCCATCACCGATAATACAAAGACAATCTTCAACTGAACCTCGTAATGAATTTCATAAGTCTTCATCTCCTACAAAAGAAGTCTCAAAAAGAAATAAAGAAAATTTTGAAGACACACCTGCTTTCATTCCAAAAGAAGAAAGTAATACAGTACCTGATAATACCAGTCTTCGTAAACGTACCCCATCACCAATAAAGAACATAAAAAATCCTAACAACAAACAAATAATTTCAGAAGATAATGCCACTTTTAATTCATCGAAAACTATAAAAAGGACTGATAATGTAGAAGAAGAATTCAATAATATCTCAATGAATAATGATAAACAACCAAGAAAAAGTGATTCTCCTAAAAGGGAGACTTCACCGCTCAAAACAAAATCCACTAACAGTAGAAAAGATAATATACATTTTACAGACACACTGATACATCAGTATACTGACAAAAAGGATACACAGAGAGATAGATCCCCCAATGATTGTAGTCAACAACCTTTAAATAAATCTCCTCGAAATAGCGTGTCTCCAGCTAAATCAGTTGTTCGTGAAACTAAATTTAAACAGATGTCTGATTTTATTGATACAGAAAAAAATAATGAAGAAATTAATAAGCGCACTTTAAAAGATCGGCCTAGACAATTAATTACACCTTCTACAAGTCCAACACGGAAACCTAAATACTCTGAAAATACAATATCTTCAGGGCAAAGTTCCCCAACAACATCTGTTAGTGGATTTGAATACTTTCCAGCCTGTAAAGACAAAAAAGTTGTGACCGACTTAGATGAACAAGAATCATACACAGAAAATGAAGAAAGCACTAGGAATGAAAGAAGTAAGCAAATAAATAATCAAATTTCAATCAAAAATCCTTGTAGATCGCCATCACCAGAGAAACGTCCAACAAAGGAAACGCTTCCAAGAAAAAGTTCATTGAAGAAAACTTCTAATACCCAGATGTCCCCTACAGAAAAACCACCTTCTAGTTTTCTTATTTCTCCTAATGTAGAAACAAAAGAATTTACCGATCATAAAGTCACTATCCAAGATCATCCTATAAAAGAGACCGGAAAACCCATCAAATCAAAGCCTCCATTTGAGAGACGTGAAACTTATGAAGAAAGATGCCGCAAAATTCTTGGTATGATTGAGACAGACACAACGGAATCGGAAGATACAATAGATTACACTATAAAAAAATCCAATATACCGACAAGTGAATGCAGTTCACCAAGTGTATCGCCTTGTCGTAGTCCTTCTCCCACTGAAAAAGCATCAAATAATGAAATTAAAAAAGAAAATACTGATATAAAATATAAAGATGATTTAAAAAATAATTCTAACAACCGCAACGTCAGTAAAATTCCAACAAGGGAATCATCACCTAATAAACCCCACGATTCTGTTGAACACAAACAGGAATCACATACAGCTGCATTGAAAAATATATCTTTAGTCACATCAAACATAAAAAAAGAAGATAAGGACATATCTCATGAAGAATCTATACATATCTACAAGATTATCGATAAAATTGATGAAGCAGATAACAGCCGTAAACCTGCTGAAAAGCCTAAACTTAATAGTGTAAAAGAATCAGAAAAATTTATTCCGGAAAAACATCTAAACAGTCCAAGAGATCAACTTAAAGTACTTAATACAAAAACTTCTGAGGTTAAAATTATACCATCAATGGAGCACGATGTACAGCATGCCACTGAAAGTATAATGGAGGATAACATTAATGAAAATACTGATGATCAAATGTCATGTGATAAAACCCTATTGTCTCCACAACATAAAACTTCAGTAAAACAAAAGGAAATCAATCATTTAACTGATGAATTTATTGTATCAGAAAAAGAAAAAGAAGTACTGAATAGAGTTCAAAAATCTCTACGAAAGCTATCACCGGATCGAAAAGAAAAATCTCCCATTCGCGAATATAGCCCTTCTAAATCAGCTACTCTCCGTGACTTAGAAATAATTCCGAAACCTGACGAAACTGAAGATGTTACAACGCAAGAAGTGTCAGAAATATTTAAAACTTCCAAAAACATTATTAATGAACATGTCAACTTAATAGTAAAACCAAAATATGATGGAAAGGTTAAGGAGCAAAAAACTTTAAGTAAGCCTCCTTCACGAAACGTATCACCGACGAAAAAAAATCATAGCGCATCTCCAATACAGTCGAGAAGTATTTCCCCAAAAAAACCAATTTCACCAACAGAACGACCTCAATCTCCATTAACGCCTAAAGTAAGTGGCATCAAGCCAAGAGAAACTTTATCTTCTCATATTCGCAAGCCCTCACCAAGTACATCATTACACACAAAATTAGAACCTTCATATGTAGATAGTAAAAAGAACACTACAGTTGCTACTAAGCATACAAATCACTCGAAGACAGTGCCCAATAAGTTGCTATCATCTAAAACCATTCAAGGAACTAATAATAAATATATAGACCAAGAGTCAAAACGAATATCCATCATAAAAACTAAAGATGTAATTCGTAAAGATACTGAATCAAAAGTATCTCGAAGTATAAGTGATGTTACAACAAAATCGAAAAAGACTTCCCCTCAAAGAATTAAATCAAAACCCGAAATTCAAGTAAGTGATGTTACAACTGGGAAAGTAACCAAGCAGATCAATACTAATGCAAAAAATCAAAAGATTTCTCCAAATCAACCTCACACAAAATTACCAACAAGTAAACCAAAATCCGCTACTGCGCTTAATACATCAACAGATGATGATGACATAATAATTGATGTTCAACAAGCAAAATCTTCGCGCGAGAACTCGCCGGATCGCATTTGTCCAACCCCAGTGGGATTTGCGGAAGATGTAGGAACACCAAGATTCCCAGATGAAGTAAATGAACCAGATGATGAATATCAAAAAAGAAGTCATCAAATTATACACGAAGCTGAAACCATTGTAGATGATATTGTGGAAATTGATGAAGATGACGAACTATTTGTGAGAAAAACAGATTTTAATGAATATGTAGAGGTAGATGAAAGCTTAAATAAAGTTTCTAAGACTACAAATAAATATGAAGATACGTTACGTTTCAAAGATACTGAAAAGAAAGACCACTCTGACTTTTTAAATGAAAATTTAAAAACAGATGATTGCTTATTATCAGTTTCTGAAAAAGTTAATAAGTTTGCAAAGGGACCTACTAATACAGAAGTCCGTAAGAGCCCATCTCGAAATATTATTGAAGAGTTTGACAAGCATACATCATATCAAGATGATTATACTAAATTAAGTGTGAATGATAAAGCCCACTTATTTATAGAAACAGCAGAAAATGTAAAAGCAACAAAATCTAAGCCCAAACAAAAAGTAGAGCGCCCTAGTTTTAACGATATAGATGAAACATTAAAAAGTGACGACTGTTTACTTAGTGTTTCTGACAAAGTCAATAAATTTGTAAAAACAGCTGAACAATTTTTAAATGAAACCCATGAAGTTGAAGAGAAAGAAAAGAAAATTATAGAGGAACATGAAAAGATTATGAAAAAAATCGTAGGAAATATTGATGATACCACAATAAAATCACACGACGAAAATTATGCTTACAATGATAATACTTCTAGTACGAATACCGATAATGATAATAGACAAAGCTCTTTAACAAAAGAAACTGTTTCATCTTATGCGAAAATCAAGGACCCGGTACAACCTAGCATTAAAACTACTGAAAAACCTGCAGTAAGAATAACAACGTTACGAAGTAGCGATGCAGTGAAGAAAGCTAAAGCATTATTTGAAAATATTTCATCTACTACCCCACATAAAGTTTCCGATATATCTCATACAAAAGTTTCTAAATCAACAGATACACACAAAAAAAATACTAAAAATAATCCCAAAAACATGATTTCCTTAGAAAATAATTCTCAGTCAATTAAAGAAACGGAAAAGATAAAAGTTTCTACTTTTAATACGAATAAAGAAACTTTAAATGAAACCGAATATAAACCTTACTGTGAGAAAGACCGAAACAGCCCAGCTCATTTGAGACCACATTCACCTGAAGTTATCAAATTAAAATCTTCATCGAGTGATAAAATTGAGCATACTAACGATTCGTCCAATCCAAATTTGTCAATAATTGAAAAACCTCTAGATAAAATTCCGGGCTATCAGCGTCCCACAAAAACAAGTCAAAATAAGGAAGAAAGTAAAATTGTAGAAGAAACAGAAGTAAAAAGCAGAAGAGGAAGCGGAAAATTTGGTGTAGAGCTTCGTAGAACTAGTACTGAAAGATCAACTCCTACAAATGAGCGTCGCCGTAGTAGTGTTGAACACCATCAGCCCTGCATTGAAGATATTTTTGACTTAGACCTCCTGGAACAAATGGTGAGTAAATATGTATATATTTTGATAGTATTTCATATATATTTTTTGATTTCAATTTACAATTGTATTTTTTATAAATAATACAATGGTAATTGATTTTTTTTAACTCCTCACTGCATTCCCACACATTCAGTGAGGGTAAGCAGAGGGCATCTGGGAACCTAGTGTTATGACACTCCGTTTCAATTAAAATACTTGCGTTCACTTCTTCCGCCAAATTGTGTAGGCCTTGCGTAATCAGTGGCGGAAGTCAAACTTAGTACTTCGTAAAGGATTCCAGAGTAAGGAATTGAAAACTTTAATACCCCCACACACAGCCAGCCACAACTTCCTAGACGGTGTTTAAGTAAATTATAAAAATGGTACTGTAAATTTTAAATTGTTTAATTTCCAGTTGGAAAAGGTCGTGGGCTACGAGCAGAGGCGAAGAATACGAGCTCAAATAAGAATCGCAAAGAAAAATGTAGAAAAAGAGCAAATTGATTCATCAACCACCTCGAAAATAAGACAAAGTGTAACTAAAGAAACGAAACTAAGGTCACCGGACCGTCTACGTAAATCACCCGAAAGGAAGGTAAACATACAAAAAAATGTATCGCCAAGTCGACAAATTAGTCAAGTTAAGTCTTCCTCCCCCGCGCCCAACGCTAAACAAACTCAGCAAGTACCTTTATCATCAAAACCTCATGAATCAGGAAAAGAAGATAAGTCAACTCTAAATGAGTTTGCAAAAGAAAAGTCGGAAACAATTATCCACGAAAAATTACCAAGGCCAAAAAGTCCTTCCAGGCTATCTGTTAAAGTACCAACTAAATCGAAAAGTCCAATGCGTACTGCTAGTCCTGATAAAAAAAGACCTACGTCTCCAACCAAGTTATCGCCAGCGAAACCTAAATCCAATCGCTTCAATGAATATGCTTCTGCTTATATGAAAAAGGTGGGACTCAAGGATGACGAAAAAACAGAGATATCAAAAGTTAAGAAGATTTCTAATGAGGAGCAAAGAACTAAGAAAATGGAAAAACATACCGTTGAAGCCAATGTATCGTCGATTTTATCCAAAAAGTCCTCTGAACGAACTGTGTCACATGATAATTTTGAAGTAAACACGACACAAATTAATGGAAAAAGATCACCATCGCCTGAAAATATTATAGATAAAAAAATCTATGAATCTGAAAAGAATCGCGTTTCTGAAAAGCGTACTTCTCCTGTCCGAAAAACATATAGTCCCGAGAAAATACCCCATAGTCTAGAACACAACATTCCCGCGGCGCGATCCCCAACTCCCAAAAGACCCCAAGAGTTAAGGCAAAAAACAGACACGGACGGATGTAAAACACACACAAAAAAGGAAATTATTATAACAACAACAATTGATATTGATAAGAAAATTCCTCAAAAACAAAAACAAGAGGAAAAACCATCTTGGGCGGTGAATAGAAATTTAAAAAAGACAACTGAGACTCGTACGTTTACAACAAAGAAGGTGGAACCCGAAAAACCAAAGTACCGAGCAGTGAGTCCTTCTAAGGTGATCTCTAAGCCTATCGATGTCATCACGTCGAGCTATGGACCTGGACCCCTGGATGCCGACGGCAGGCCACTCTTTGGTATCAAAGCATTAAGAAACGGAGCTTCAAATTATCAAGGTACGTATTGTAGTCTTAATCAATATGATGTCATTTTTTATTCACATTGTAAATATTTACACAGCTGAATAATTTACTTGGTAAAGTAGGTGAGAACGTCACATACATATTTTATTTATAATCCAGCTATACCTTTTCATAGAAGTAACAAAAATGGCAGTACGCACTTATAAGTGACTCGTAAGCCGTAAACGATAACAATACTAGTTTATATAAACTGTTGGCTAACATTTTTATTGGTAATCATAGTGAAAGGTACAGTCATTCGTCAAGAGTTCCACTCGCGAAACGGTGGTGAACCAGAGGGGACTGTGTCTGTGACCGCCTACTCCACGGAGCCTGAGGACTTGGAGAAATTATTGCACAATCAGGGTGAGAAACCGTCTAGGATTCACGGTCTCGCTGCCATCACAACGACGAAGAAGTTCGGCGGCGACACCGGCACTACGTTTAGCGAAGTTCAAAACGTAAGCTCCTACTAATTTTATATAGCAAAAACTTTTGAAACTATAATTATTATAATCTATATTGAATGATTTAATCCATAACTATTATATGACGGTTCCATATGTATTTTAATCATCTATACATTTACTAGCTTTGTTTTTCATTTGTACTGATCTTACATATACATATATAACATTACCTCATATACTATTGAAAGTTATTGAGTAAAGCGGTGTTTTTGTGGTCGATCTCCTTTCGGAGTAATGAATTATTACATTTGATTTTCCCGCTCTAACCAGACAAGGAGCAGCTTTGTCACACACAATGTCTCAAGTTCAGGTGAAGTGTCTAGACGTTAGACTCTTTCTGCTTTGCGGGATAAAGCGTGAAGCTAAAAAATAAATATAAATAAAACAGGAAAGCCCCTTCTCATTTAGAGACAAGACTGTTTTTATTTGATTAACGCTTTATCCCGCACATAGCAGTGATAATAGCCTTATCACTATGCGCTATGATAGCTCTGTTAATACCTACATTGTTGACGCATTAATACACAATAAGGTACTTGGTGGAACTCAACGCCGCACTCTTGTTACCAGAGTGAGGAAATTGAAATAATTATTAATTCCCCGAGTGAGTTCGAACTCTCAACCGTCACGTGTACAGTTGCACGCTGTTCCGCGCCACGAAGGCCTCTTGTTTAGAAATGTTGTGTAAAATAATATATTCCATTCACTAAATACAGAAAGAAGAACGTGCAGTTCTGGACCAGTTCACACATAGCGATCGCCGCGTGACAGACAGTAGAGTCACCACAAGCAATTTTGAAACATCCGACGACTTCATACAAAATGAGAAATTAGTTAATGTAAATAACGTGACGTATGTACAAGACAAGAGTGCAGAAACAGAAGCACTTGAGAACCGTGGTCTAAAACAAATGAAATCTGACAAGGAATCTGTTAAGCAAACTACCAAAAGTCACAGTGAAAAAGACAAAAAAGTTGTAATGGAAAGAAGGGACAAAGAAAAATTAGATAAAAAAGAAGACAAGAAGACAGTGCGACAGAGTTCGGTGAAATCGCTTACAGAAAAATACATTAAAAGTGCAAGTAAGTTTTGTTTTTTGACTTCTCGGTGCATCCCGTATACCGCATGTAAGGCAGAGGAATCTACGGTTAAAACACTCTGTTTTCCACATACTGCCAAATTTTTGAGAAATTGACGAGAAAATAAAAGTAATTCATTCCCCACGACTGGGATCGAACTCACAAGTCAGACGCTGTGCCACTGCGCAACGGCCTCAAACATGTAATGCATATTTATACATATAATAAAATTGTGACTGTCTGTACATAGAAGATGTGTGAGAAAATCTATTCTTGTGGGCGTATGTCAAAAAATTTTCCTGAACTAGTACTACCTGTAGATGCTAGCTGCCAAATTTTATAATTCTAGGTTAACTGAAAGTACCCTATTAATTTTGATTCCCTTTATAGTGTCGAAATACACGTTTTTTACGACATAAATGGTCAAATCTTTTCTTTAGGACGACTTTTTCACGAAATCAAGGGACTGTAGATCGTCATCTAGTTGATATTCATATACTTATATGAATATCAACTCTATTTCTCCAAGCATTCCTGAGGTAAAAGCACAGACAGACGTATTGATAACAAAATGATCTACTGAGGGTTTTTTTTCCTTAAAAGGTACAGAACTCTAAAAACTTAGGCATTGACTGCTAAACCCACTATTCATTTTTTTTCCGCTCCCCGTATCGCCCTTTCACCTCCACGTCGTCCCCGAGGCATGAAAATATGTCAAATTATACTCTCAAATAGTGGAACAATAATGACGGGACAAAAATGATCCAGTTTTACCCAGAATTAATCATATTTTTAATTAAATAAATGTGTAAAATTAGTAAAAGTCAAAAAGTCTCATGTACATAAATTAACAAATAAAAATGTTATATACAATCAAACTTGCGTATGGGACAAAAATGGACGGCGGTGCTGTTCCACGTATTCTGTACTCGCGGTGCATTTACACTTATACGGACGATGTACGAAGAAAATGAAACAATTTGAACTAATGTCACGTAAATCGTTAACTTGTAATATTGTGAAAAAATAAGTTTATCTTCAAAGTCAAGAATACAACTAATTTAAACCTGCGCAGCGAGGTGGTCCATTATGCGGCTAGTTCCTAGAATGGAATAGAATATTGCACATAAAACATACAAATAACACAAAACATATATATTTATTATTAGTGTAATTTAAAAAAATATAAATAGTTTAGTTAAGAGTGAATTTTCATTTGTTTCTGTTGTGAAAGGTGAAACATCTAAAACGGAACGCCACGTGTACCCCAAGGCCGGTCTCATCCTGCGCACCTCCACTGTGAAGGACAGCGGATCGAGCGATGCTGGTAATGCTTTAATGCTTTATATATTTTTTGAAATAAGTGATAGAACTCAACGCTGCGTCTTCAACTTTGTCTCATAGCAGCGACGAAATGAAAATAATTCGCCCCCGCCAAGAGGGAATCGAACTCACAATCGTCGCGTTTATACACTGACGACCTTTAACATAAAAATATATTATTTTAACACAAAGGCGTCTATATATTATGTCTCGGATATAACAACAAATAATTTTAAGACGTTTCAAACTGATATTTTATTGTTATGTATCAAAAAGACTTATAATTTTAAAAGAGGAAATCAATTCACAATTATAAAGTAGATATTACAAAAATCCTGTACTTATGAAATGGTATAAAAGACATTTCATTTAAAATTGAATTTTATTGACGATATTTTCTTCAAGTTCACGTCGAGTGGTGGAACTCAACGCCGCACTTAGCCCGGTTACAAGAGCGAGCAAATGAAATATTTGACAATTTATCGCGTTTTCAGCCGCATGCTTGTGCCATTGTACCATGACTGGTGTCAATATTCTGCAGTAGTTATATCACAATTCCTGTTAAATTACAATTACACTGTTTATTGTTCTCTTCCCAAGGCCGCACTCGGACAGACAGTGAACAAAGCCTGGGGTCTGATGATGAAGTGGTGACCACTACGACCACAGAACAAGTGGATGATGGTGTGAAGACCACGACCACTACCACCACCAGAACAAGTCACTCGCATGGTCAAGAGCGATCCTTCCTCGACAGCTCCACTAAGGTCACCGGGGTACAAGATATTCTTACCAGAATGAAGAATGCTGATATAGGTAAATTATTTGATTACTACATCCCACATTGCGAAGTAGAGAGGTTGTTATTGCGTAAATTCTTATAAAAAATACACGTATATTAATTATTTAAA
Source organism: Heliconius numata (assembly GCA_016802625.1). Taxonomy (NCBI): domain Eukaryota; kingdom Metazoa; phylum Arthropoda; class Insecta; order Lepidoptera; family Nymphalidae; genus Heliconius; species Heliconius numata. The sequence goes on from JAEBDU010000099.1 coordinate 223,373, forward strand.
GTTAAAAGTTCTAGAAAAATCATGTCTTAGTGAGATTTTAGTTAATATTTTTAAATAATATTGACGAGAATTTTAAGACTACATTGTTTATTTCATTTTCATGGCAACGCTCCAAAGTAAATGTATCTACAGTAATGTTAGCATTAGCTAGTGCAAAATCTAAATTTTTGCGCGCGCTTTGAGCCTGTGTCGCTGTGAGACGGGCGTTGTACATTTTGTTTTGACAAAATAAAACATATCCAAAACGTAATACAAAACATTAAATTGCTTCAGAATCATTTAAATAAATAAATTCAATTTATTATACAAATAATTAAAGATGTAGAGTTTCTTTAGATAAAGGCACTAATTAAAATTTTTGGTTGAATTAATAAATTCTTTTTAATTAGTACTAGCGGCCCGCCCGCGGCTTCGCCTGCGTGAACTACTTTATTATTAATTTCTGTCTCCATGAGTACCTACGTCCTATAAGTGACGTCCATGCAAAATTTGAGACTCCTAGCATTTGTAGTAACGAAGTTTCATACAAACTTTCAACCCCAAAAACAACCCCTTAGAAGTCGAATATTACAAATTCCCGTCTTAGCGAGCACCTACGTCCTATAAATGACTCCTATGCAAAATTTGAGATTTCTAGCATATGTAGTTTCTGAGATTTCGTGATGAGTGAGTGACCTTTCGATTTTATATATATAGATGTATCGAGGAAGCCTCATAGGCTATTATATCACGATAATCGGTCCGATGTTCTCCAACAGTGATAGAAGAAGGCGACACCAACGCCGACACGGAGGCGCGTGCTCTGCTGAACAAGTTCCTCGGCGCCAGCGTGCTGATGGCGGGCATGCAGAGCTACGTCACGGAGAAACCCTCCGGCAAGGTCGTGGTTAAACAGGTTAGTTTATATTACAATTATTTTTATTAGTGGCCTTGTTTAGTCTAGATTATATAATTATGAGAGAATGCGGAATATCTGGAGTGGATACACAATTTTATAATTTTTTTAAAGCTGAAATAGTTAAAGGAACATCTTTAATCACTTGCACTGTATGGAATAATTGATGTTTTCACTACCTATAAATATTAATCAAGTATTAATACCTGTACTGGCATTGTAAAGCTACGAGGTGAACGCACCAATCTCAGGACCTACTGGAATGGATTGAAATAAATATTTTTGTATTAAATTGTACATTTATCGAAGACCAATATAACATTACGTCAATGGTTTCGATGTGACTATTACATATTTCCTATCTATTTAATATCTAAGCCGAAGGGGCTAAATAATATTTCATTACCGCCCCGCCCGCCCCGCTCCTCGCGACTTCAAAACATAAGCACCAAGTTGATTAATATGACGTTTTAATGGAGTTTATTCAACGCCCGCCGCAAATATGTTTTATGTTTACTCTTCTCAGTGTTTATATATAATTGTATATCATGTTGAGAGTAGAGACGTAAATCGTATTTGGTTCCGTTAAATAATGGTTGAAACGGAGTGCCTCAACACTGGGTTAAAATCTCACTGCCTTCCCGTGCTTTGTGCGGAAAATAAAAAAATTATAGAAATATATAGTACAGTAGTTAAAAAAAACAAATTGCACTCTTTTCTTTGCCAAGTGTTACAAGGTGTTAAACTCGAGAGGTTTACTAGTAACTTCTGAAGTATGTCATTATTAAGGTCCTGACTCCATCATCAAATCAGCTTGATAAATGATAATGCTGTATTATTGTGTATACCTAAGCAGTTCTGCAATACAACAGACGCGGGTCACGGGAAGTCACGCAGGTAGTGTAGGTAGTTGGCTCTCTTCCCGACGTTTCATCTAAACCAAATAAATATAAGGAACAGAATCCAAATGTTATTTAAATTGAATGTCCAGATTAGTTATTATGCCTTATTAGTTAATAGGCATAGGCAGAATGAAATAATAATGAAACACTTCAGTAATTAGGCAAAGCGGCGAAACGACAACACACTATGCCTCCTTCGGTGAAAAATGGGGAATGGAAATGTCTCAACCGGAACGGAGTGTCATAAGTTCCCAGGTTCCCACTGCCTACGTGACGCAGCTTTATAGCGGTTAATTATGGGTTTGATCGCATTCGGGGTTATAAATTATTTTAATTTCTCCGTTCTGGAAACAGGAGAAATAATGTCGCTTGTGTTGCGTCGTTGTGTTGTGTTGCGTTGTTTAGGAATAAAATGCAAAACCCCAATTTTTATTATCTTTGGAGAATTAAAAACAAGTCTGGTATAATTACATATAGGTATATGAATATTCAACTTATAATATTTACATGTAGCTTAATGCACATTGCACTCGAATGATGACTTGTCAGATGTTAAATTGGCATCGCTAGTGTTTACGGAAAGGGTTTCAGATGCAGGGGTTGGAGGCGAGCCAAGTTTAAGTGCATCTGCTTAAAGAGACACTACGTCTAGAATGAACATTTCTGATGTTATAACTATCTTTTTTAGATATAAATAAGCTATCCTGCTATGTTATATTCATAGCTTTAATATAACATAGCAGGATAGGCAGAATGAACGAGGTGTTATTACACTCCGTTCCCATTAAGACACTTCAGTTTTCCACTTTCCGCCGAACTCTAGAGGCGTTGCGTATAAAGTGGTAAAACTCAACGCCGCGCTTTGACTTACCAAAGCAAAGAAATAAAAACATTAAATATTTTCTTTACTCGAGTGGAAATCGAACTCACAGCCTGTGGCTTTTACAGTCGCATGCTAGTGCGAATGTACCACGACTGGTTTTATTAACTTGTGAACATTTTTACTTAGAAAGGTCAAATTTGACAAATAGGTAGATTGGAGAGTAGGGAACTAAAAGATTTCTCTAAAATCCTAGAGGAATATGAAAAAACGAAATTTCCTCTTTTACATCTAAAAGTCCTTTTAAACTAAGTTGTAGACTAGTGTGCAATAAATCCTTGTTTTATAAATACTTTTCTCTTGCAATAATTACAAATAATATAAACAACTATAAGTCACATGCTTAATACGATTCAATCAAAATATCGACGCAGTTAATGCGAATGAGGCGGGTTTATAGAACTCTACTATTATCTAATCTAACACTAGAGACACTTCGTTGCCCACACACCGCCTAATTTTCGAGACATTGCGTTTTGAGTGGCGGAAATGAACGCCGCTTTTTGTCTTGACTAGTTGTAATGTCTCGTTAGACAGATGATCTTAAAGTTAGCTGCTTGATTTATGAACGTAGTGAATATACTGCAAATAAGGCGTATTTATAGAACGCTACTATCATCTAGTAAACGAACCCACCGTTGAAAAGGGAACCTAGTGTTAAGACACTCCCTTTCCCGAGCACCGCTTATTTTTCGTGGCATTACGTTTTGAGTAGCGGCTCATATAATGCAAATAAGGCGTATTTATCGAACTCCACTATCATCTAATAAACAAAGCTACCGTTGCCGTTTTAAGACACGCGCGTGGAAGAAAATCGCCGCCGGCAAAAATAACCTAAACTTTTCACTAATACGTAACTAATTTACAGGAAAATAAATCTTATTTTATCCCAAATACATATCTCTCGGATGAAAATTTGCTTAAATCGTTCCCGTCTCTATATTTGGTTCGGTGACGTCAAAATACGAGTTACACGCAGTCAGTTCCCAGCAGCCGCTCTGGACGGTGCCCATTGCATACAGACGTATATATTTATATAATATTATATATATATACGTATAAGTATATAAATAACCATTTATTTGGTAAAACTAGTGGTGACTGCTGTCTTGTTATAGTGTTTTTGAGGATTCATTGTCATCCACTCTATATATATATATTTGGTGGTAAGCTTTTATTTTTCTATATACCTATTAATAATTTAAATTGAAGCCATTGTGCCATAGTGGCATAAGTGAACAGTAAATGCGCCAGTTGTGGGTTCTATTCCCACTCGGGGAATGAAATATTTAATATTTTAATTTCCTCGCTCTGGTAAAATGGCAAAGCGCGACGTTGACTTACGCCACTGAATACGCAATGTGTCGAAAATTGGACGGCGCATGTCTTAGCACTGAGTCTCCTCTACCTATACTAAATAACTCATTTTATTTCAAGAATAGGGAATAGATACTGTACAGGGAACTAATTATTAACATTTTCTAAATACTTTGAGAATTCATCCTATATAATTTCTCTTCTGTTGACTATAAAAAAATTGAATTTTTCCGATTTATCAATTGAAATTGTCTCTGAATGCTCCCTTACACTCCTTAAGAAAACTCATGACTTCCGTCACACAGTAAGAGTTTAATATAATTAAACACATATAAAGATTAGCAACATAATTACGTTGCGAGGTCATGGTGCGTCGTGGTGCACAGGTTGTTGGTTCGATTTCCACACGAGGAAGTGAAATATTTAATATTTTCATTTCTTCACTGGTGTCGAATCAAAGCGCGGCGTTGTTCCCCACCACCGAACACTAATTGCCTCCAGAATTCGGCGGAAAGTCAGGAGCGGAGTGTCTTCACACTAGGTTAAACTAGCGTGCAGCTGAAAAAAACATAATTACTGCAAATCACGCGCAGTGTACACACATCATGGATGGACGGACATTTAATAGGACGTAGAAGAAAGGAAATGAGATACAGTATGAGTGTACTGTTACAAACCGCATAAGCTATATGGGCGATATACGAGTACATTATAATACATACAATAAATAATACATATTATACAAATTATTTTCACTAGAGTAAAGCAGATTCAGGCATATGGAGCCTAGTGTTAAGACACTGCGCTCTCCACTCTTCATCCAATTCTCGAGACATTTCCGTGTTGAGTGGCGTGGTTACCAGGGCGGGGATATTAAATTATAATTTATGTATATTCATTCCCCCGAATGGGGATTGAACCCACAACCATCGCGTTTAAAGTCGGACGCTGCAGGCCTCCTTATAGTTTAGTTTTTATAATTTGAACTGTGGATAGTCTATAATGTAATAATAAAATACTTTCTATTTTCCTGTTTTAAATGCCAATGACAATACATTTTTCCCGCTGATGTAGAGGTTAAAAGTGAAGTTAAAAAATACATTATGTTACTTCTTAATGTATTTTTTTCAGCATTTTATTATTTAATTGAACTCTGAAATATATGCTAACATTTTATGTAGCTATTAATGCGTGTTACCTACTTCCCGTGAGGCACTTTCAACACATAAAATTACAAAGTAGTATTTTTTACGACGCTGTGACATAAGAACGACATATTTTTTGGAGCGGAAATCTATTGAAGTATTTTGCTATTATTTTCGGTGCTTGCTTCGTCTCGACTGTTGCAAAACGTGGTCTCGGCTCTTGGCCTGTGACCGAGGGTATGTGACGACAGACGGACTGTCACGGGAGGACTTTATGTATACATAATTATACTCAAAGGTCATTTTCGGTTCACATTTTTCAATAATAACGGAAGTAAAATAAAAAAAAGTAAAGAAAATTGGGCGCAGCGTGAAGAACAGAGTGACTTAGGTTGCCTCTGTCCACGCTGCTATGTAGGTGAGTGCACATTGCAATGGTGCAGTGGAATGATCTGATTGTATACACGATGGTCGTGAGTTTGTTCTCAACTAATATCATCTCTGTTGTTTCTCCTCATAATACAAAAGATGTTACTTAAAAACACAGGAAATACAACAAAAAAATCTCAATTGTCCTCAATCCAAAAGACATAGAATAGAACCCATGTTCCAAATTTGGAATACAAAAGTTACATCCTTTAACCTTCATCTTGAAAAAGCAGAAACTATTGACGATATCTGAACATGTGTAGAGAGTTAGAGACTCGTACTGACGTCATCCAGTATTTATATTTCCTACGACTCTACTTTGTTTATTTGTGCTAAATAAATATTTCCGAATGTACACAGCATATACTTGTGATTTATACACACAAATAAAATGTGTGTGCGTCATTGACTGTGAACTTTCCAATGTTTATGGAATTTATAATTGAAATAATCGTCGTTGACTTTGAAACATGGAATGGAAAGTCTGTTTTTTTCCTGTTACCATAAAGCTCTAATTAATTTTAGATGAAATATGATTGATTTATGTAAAGAAAAAGAAACTAAGGTACGTTTCGTTACGGACTCCAAACAACACTTTTTAACAAGCTAGGTGGAACTGGAAATAATTAACACGCACTTCTAATTGTTGTATAATGATGAAACTTGGCAATTATATGTAGATTAGATGATAGTACAATACCAGTACCATCGAGCTGGTCTGATGATGGCATTTTGGACTGCCTCCTAGTAGACATATCAAGTTTGTGCTCATCACATTCGTTGTTTTCGGTTTGTTAACCATTAATTTATCATTTTGGAATATTGAATTATATTTCCAAATTTCTACACTTTCTTATTTGAAGTTTTAACAAATCATCGCGTAGTCTTAACCTAATGTGTATAAAGCAAAAACCTCATCACGTTGCGGAGCTTTAGTCAATCATGTAAACATAGTATGAAGCGTGCGCTTGTCTAATAATAACCAAAATGCGATCTAAATATAGTCCACATGTGGGTCAAATACTTGAAATATCTGAAGAAGTGGAATTTTTTGCTTAATATTTCACGCCGTAAGCTATGAAGAGCCCAATATTCTAGATAAAGTTTGCTTAATTTCTTACTCTATATTTTAATTTATCTCTAATAGATAGAGAGGCGAAAATGCAAACTTGGGATTTTTTTGAGTGTCATTGAGATCAATTTCGTCCAGATAACGTTTTTTTTTACAACTTTGTAGTCCTCTCCCTCCTTTGCATCATTCTCAAATTGTCAAATTAGTGGAATATACAGGATTTAGCATGTAACTAACTTACCCTACCTTAATCTGATGCGCTCGAGAATATCCGATGATCAATTTTTTTTACTAATCTGATCCTTTATCCTAGACGCGCGGCCATACATAGGAAGCTCATATTTGGTGGAAGTACGTAACCGAGTACAAGGAATCTACAGTATCTTAATCTGATGCGCTCGAATGACTCCCGAAAGTCCCCTCTTCGCCTCAAAAATCTATAATTTTTTTTATCAGTTTTTGAGTTCCGAGTAAGCAACAAATATAAAAAATACTTACCTATTTACAATAACATTAAATTATATGAATGATAATATAATGACAATAATACAAACTAATCCTTTCAATGAGAACCATTATTTTCATAGGCTTAAATATTCAACTACGCCTTGTTCCAAAAACATAACGGCAGGTACAAAACATAAGAGCGTGTGAATTTTATATTGTGCATACAGTGTCGCTTACCACTTTCTTTATGAACCAATTAAATATTAGCAAATCATTGTCTGCGTTTGTTCCGACAGTCCAGAAATACGCGCGTGACGTCAGTGTACGGACGCCGTCTCTGCTCTCTGCGGGCCGCTACCACCACGTTTAGGGAATCTCGTGGACACATGAGTTCAGCTGAAATGGATATAACGAAGAGCTTTATATGACAGATTCTAAGCGTCCGGTAACGCTGACTGCAGGTGTACTGACTTATGTCGACACGATTACAGTGATGTAATGTCCTCGGTAAAAGGTCTTTCCAACACAAAAATATTTTTCAAATTACAACCGAAGGGGTTTCTGAGATTGGCAGGTTCAAACAAACTCCTCTTTTTTATAATATGAATATAGATAGTACTTAGCTTATCCAGAGATGGCAATAAAAAATTAGAACATGTAAATATCGCTGGTACAGTGCCAAGCGACGCGTGCGCAGCTAACGACCTCAGGCCTCTACTCTACGCCAGATTTGGTCGTGCGTCGCGCTTTCCACGAAAACGCCAAGGTTGGCTTTCCCTTCCTTGTCTTGTGCTTAAATACAAAGACAGTATAAACAGGTCATTTTGATTTCTTTGTAAATATATATATATATTTCGCAATATTGTCGTGTTGGTTCTCGTAAGGATGTCTGTATATTTAAAATATCCTCTAATATAATATCGTAAGGGCCAAGGAAATAAGCAAAGTAGTAGAAAACGAGTTGTCGTAATACTATGCCTTCTCTGCTTATCACCAGGATAAGCGGTAAAAAGAGTGAAGCTAATAAAAATCTGAAAATGATGTTTTTAATATTAGGCTCAAATAACATTCATGAACCCAGCCTCATGTTAGACTATATTATATATTTTGTACTCTGTGTAACAGTATTTAAAAAGAAATTTTCCAAAGCCACCGTAAAATAGAAAAGCTATCACAATGTACACAATAAAATACTCTATTATTGGGGCAATAAGTATAACCGCTCGTTAGTGTTCACGCTGTCATGACAGTGCGGTGTGCTCTACATGGTCATACGAGCGTTGACTTGCATTATGAGGGATTTTATGAATTAGTATGAACAAACAAACAGGCGACAGAGTAATGAGCGGATTCACCATACCCATTGTCTTTTGATGCTTTTTTACGACTAGCAAAATATTAAACTTAGTGTTAAGACACTTTTAGATTTACTTCACCATACAACGCGCAATTGCGTGATGAATGACGGAACTGAACGCCGCGCTTGGTCCACCAGAGCTGGGAAATAAAAATAAATTAAATGTTATAACTCCCTCGAGTCGAAATTAATTCATTAATTCACCACTGTCGCGTTTACAGCTCGCTACGCTACGGAGGCCTCTCCTTTTCTTTAAAAAAACTGTTAAATCAATAAACAGTTAAATACATCAAATATTTACTAATTAAATCAACTTTCTCTACCAACATTTAGGAATTTAGAGAGGAGTCAAACAAAGGAGGCGTCAATTACAATACGCTTGTTCAATCTTTGGTTTCTTTTATCTCTGGAACCCGCTTAGACTGGGCTCGATCCACACGAGACACGAGGTCTGCTTCTTTTATACACAAAGTAACAAAGTGTGGCGTTCACTTCCGCCACTCACCACACAGTATCTCGAAAATCTAACGGCAATTGTGCAACGTAATGTCTTATAATTAGTATAAATAATTTCATTTGTTTCTAGTTACTACGCAGCCTGAAACACATTACATATTCAATATTGCTTGTTAGCGGTTGGTAGCGTCTGCCACTACTATTGACATGCGCGTGCGCACATCGATAATCTTTCCAAGTAACAAGTAAATATTGAATATGGATATTATGAACTCCAAGAAATGTGCTATGAGTATAATTAATGCTCTTCATAAGAGTAATCTTTGCGTTTTCTTTATTATTCATATTCGTTTTATACGATACAAAAACATAATAACGTTTGTTTTATATAATCATTTAACATTTTAAATGAATGTAAGTTATGCACGACAAAACCGTTCAAAAAAGTTTAATTTAAAATGTTCTTTGTTCAAATGTCTCACATATTTTGCTTCGTAGTAGCGTCTATGTAAAATGCTAAAGCACTTCGTTTCTCGCCCTTGTTAGATAACTCTTGAAATTTAAAACCACTTTCATATCAGTATGAACAAATCCATATTTAAAGTATTACCTAAAGAACTTTTAATTACTATATTTATTCATATACTTTAAATAATAATTATCTCTTTATATTATGCATATTGTATTCTCTTTTCCACGTTAAACTCATCGAAATCGTTTACATAATCATTAAATGCGATCTTGTACTATCTATAATAAGTAACAACGTAACGCTATCAACCTGTCGGCCCACCTGGCGCGCGGCCAGACCCCTCGCCCTTTGTTGCTGGTGCTGGTACAGGTGTCACCTGTGGACGGCGCCTCTTCCTACTCACCTGCTCTAGTTTTTGCTAAGTTTACATAATATATTTAGTAATTGTTAGAAATATTTAGTTTTTTGGAAATGGGCTGCTTTTTAATGAAGTCTTAAGTCTGTCAAAAGTCAAAACAACTAAATATTATTAAAGCTCAGCTAGAAACTGACAAGGAGTTTGACGATGATAATAAATAATTGAGTTAAATATTTGATAAAGAATAACGTAAAGATGAAAATTGTTATGTTAAATATCAGTAATAAAACAAATGTCTACTATAAACGACATATAGTCGTTAGTTTCAAAATTTTGTTTTCACACACATTAAGTAAACTATTTATAAAATAAGTAAAATTCTTCCATGACTTCTCCATTGTGAGTGAAGCGTCGTGGGTGAGGTGGATAGTAAAACATGAGTTGTGGGTAATAAAATAAAGTTTCAGATCCGTCATGTCACATAACCGCCGTAGCCGATGAAATTTTACAAAGTGTTTACGAGTTAAGAAACTTATATATTACTAAATATATGTCCTAATTCACAGTTACCGAGGACACTTAGAATGTGAGATAATACACTACTTTTAATTATTTCTATTCGATAACGAGTAATCTAGGGTATCGGAGAAACTACTTCCAACCGTACCTATTAAATGAAGAAAAGAAAAAGTGGAAAAGTAATCTTGTATTTAATTACACATTATATATCACCAGGAACACCTCTTAAGTATCGGGTATACCATGATAAAAGTATTATCAATATCGACCTACTAAATAAAAGAACAATCGAGATATATCGTCGATATACACATCAAATTGGGAGCTTCGGTGTTTCCGTCAATTAAAAAACCTTCAACAATTTCTAAATCGCCAACTTTATAAATGTAAGCTGTCTCGTCGCTGCATTTCTGCCAATGATCTAACATCTAATGTTAGTTGCGCTACTATTTTAGCACCGCCGCCGACACCGCCGCGCCACCGGCACCGACACCGCCCGGTGACCTGCCAAAAATGTGGCCCACTGCTCTTCTGCAGAAACGAGCCGTGCATATTTGTCTTTATCCGTTTCTTTATACCTGTCAACAGAGGTATAGGTTAGGTTTCTGTTCGCGTATTTAATGTGTATAAAATATAAGTAAATAAATTATATTTTAAAAACGACACAGCATTAGCGTCCACTAAGCCTCCTATAAATTTCTGTAAATCAAATTCTAATTTAACAATTAATTAGCTTTTCCGCCTTCATTTCCGCTTATACACTGTTTCGTAAGATTAGTCGGAATGTGGAGGACGAACTGTGTTAACACTGGAACCCCTCTGCCTACCTGCTTTTTAGGAAAAATGGCTTTAGGAAAAGAAGCTTTTTCAAAATTAAATACTTAATTGTCAGCTTCACGGTGTATCCCGCATACATCAGAAATTTTACAATAACATAAAACAACTTAGTAATTTTTAACTTCATTAACTTAAATATTTTTATATTTTTTTACTTCATTTCAAAACGCTCGCCCCTAATTAATTTTAAACATTAAATCGTTAAGCTTAATAATTCCTTTTTAGTTCAGAAGCACATTTTTCAATTACATTGACCTCACAATTGTTTTTGAGACATCAATTAATGTTGTAATTGTCTCTATGTATGTACGTGCACGGAAGTATTAATACTTTCGAGTTATAGGTATACTACCTATTTTATTTTTAATAGAAAGGTAATTGTTACTTGCTGATACTCTCCGTCTCTCTTCCTCTTCAATCGGATCCACGTGACATTTGAAACTTAAAATTCAAAAAGAAATTCCCCTTACCTACAGATTTTGTCGAAACTAATTTTAACCTTAGTTCCACAATATGCCAGTACATCCGCCAAGACGCTCTTGCAGACATAAAAAGCGATCGTTTTGTTGCATAGCGTTGGAAAGCACAGCAAGTTTACTGTGCACGTGACCTAAGTATGCCGCAGGATGACTCACCGTGTATATTTGGAGCCCGTCTTCTCGTTCGCGTTATTTGGGAACGAAATGACAAACAAATACATATGTATGTATCGTTAGTTGATGTTTATGTCTATTTTTAGCTTTACTCTGCATCCCGCACATAGCAGTAAGCAGAGGGAAAATGGGAAACTAGTGTGAACACACTCCGTCCCCATTAAGACATTTCCCTCGAATGGGAATCGACTCTACAATAATACTATATACTGTCGCGTTTATCTCGTTATAGCTACTTAAATATTTAAAACTTAAAATTATAATTGCCACAGTATTCACTGAGATTTGAATGAAACTGTATTTGAACTCACGCTCCTTGGAATCTATCCAAATGCTCTAGTCAATAGAGTTTTAACCTATATGCTCTTATCACACTGTTTTGATGGGTAAACATCTGACTGTAAGCACGGTGGTTATGGGTCCGGTCGATCTCAACTGGCAATGTCTCTGCCATCCTTACTATATAGGGAAAAGGCTTAAGACAAATATAAAAGTGAACATTTTGATTGCACGTACTAGTGTCAGAAACTATTCCATTTATCGAGAAAGTGCCATGTCGCTAGTAAAACTAACGTGATGCTGCCGATATCTTCTGGGCTGGGGGAGTGTGGACTCGCAGTATATCGGTCTCAAGGTCTGCTGCGAGTGGGGACGTATTTACGACTTGTTATGAACACCGCCTACGAAAGAATGTCGGGATGTAGCGCCGCTTGGCACCATTTTTTTCTTAATTTCTTCTGGTATTAAGGTTATTGTGTAATCAGTGTTTGTTATGTTTTTTTAGTTTTTCGCTGTTTCCCGCACATAGCAGGGTAGGTAGAGGGAACTGGAAACCTCGTGTTAGGACATTCCGTTCCCATTAAGAAACTTCGGTACCACATTTTCCGCCGAATTCCGAAAGTGGCTGATCTCAGTGGCGTTTGCCTCATTACCGTGTTATTTGAAAAAACTAAACTTTAAAAAAAAATCAAACATCAACTTCACACTGTATCCCGCACACAGCAGGGTAAGCAGAGGGAACCTAGTGTTAAGACACTCCGTTCCCCCCATTTCTGCCAAATTCTGGAGGCATTGCGTGTTGAAGGCAGAACTCAACGCTGCGCTTTGCCTTGACATCAGAGCGAACCTCTATAAATTGTAAAACCACAAAGTACTTACCATACAACTAATAATAATAGTTAAATCTATGATTTGCATGACATTTCTTTTGAAACATTTTTCTATTAAGTTACTTTATATTTTTATTTATTGACTAATAAATCGTTAAATTTTTTGGGGAGAAACAGTCTGATTGTAAGAGCGACGGTTATAAGTCGCAATCCCAATTCCCAACTCGAAGCCATAAATGATTTTCATTTCCTCAAGCAAGACTCTCGAGTCCGAGTGAAAAGCGGAGAACTAAGTGTCGTGATAAAAGAGTCTCATTACCTACTTTGCTAGATGAAAAAAAAACGTGAATTTATTTATTTTATCTTCACTTAAACCAAATAAAACAAACTAACTAATATCTGATTCAAACCTACATTTTTTTTTTACTTTTGCATATAATTCACTTTCTCTACAACACTTAAAAAATGATAGGCTTAAAATATCGAATGAGTCACGGGCCACAGCTAGAGAAATATCTGTATATAAAAAGAGCTGTCAACTTGAAGGGCGACCTCGGGCAGTCGTGACAAGGCCGCTACAAGCCGCTAGTATATTGAATTTTTCTTACACACCTTTGTCGCTTGTTATCTTTTAAAAAGATTAAGAATAGTATGTAAAAAAGCTTTATTTAAGATTTTAAAAAAAATAGTCAAATTTTAATAAGCGGAGAACGCAGTATCTTAACACTACGTTTTTTCTGTTTCTCGCTAAATCCTACAAATTTATACCCCGCACATATAAATGTGTTCGGAGCTATAAATTATTTGCGCCTAAACTCGAGTGGTTTTCTAGTAATTGACTGGTGATAATATTATATTCGTATTTATTACAAGTGGGCTAAATTCAATTACTTATTTTTTATTAAATAGTTACGAAATTACAAGTAGACCTAATAAATGTGTTTGAATACCACCAGGAAACCGTACAGAGCAGTGGTGGCAAGGAGACCAGCAGCCGCCGGGTAGAGGAGTTCGATATCGACCAGTGCTGGGACGAGCGTGTTTTACGCAAACTTGTGAGTATATTTATATAAGTTAATCACAAATTTCATACACACTGTTACGAATTTAAGAAATAGAACAGGACCTCAAAAAGTATTTTTTATTGTTATATTTACAACAATATGTAATAATTGTGGATTCGAAGTCAATGCTTAGAAATGTTCCAATATAGTTGTTTTTATAAGTTGCGAAGATAAATGTAATAACTTTTGTCAGTGCAGTACTAAATATATCATAAATATAATTATAATTCTACACTTATACACTTTCTTTTTTTAGCAACAAGTTGGTTTCCGTATATAGCGGGATATATAGAGAAAAGGTAGTGCTAAAACACGCCGTTCCCCAGTTTCTGATGGAACGCCGCGCTTTATCTTTTTTACCACAACGAGAAAATAAAAATAAGTCAATGTCTAAAATTGTATTTATTACAGGTATAAGAATTATATAAAGACATAGGTGTATAGACGACTAAACTCACTTCCTTCTCCCAACGCGCAGTCATCGACGATGACTGACACTTTACTCGGAACACGGAGATGTCTCTGCCTCATAGTGTATTGGTCGGCACTTTCATTTCTAAGTACCGTTGTGAACATGCTGGCAGCAACACTGCACGAATATCCTTTACATTTTTAAAATTAATCTTACGATTTAAATGTTATACTATTATTATCATATTTGGATACAAACTAAAAGAAAATTAAATTTAGAAGATCTCTCTGTCAAACGAGACGTAAAAAGACGTTAAAGACGTACACTTAATATAAAAAATAAATACGCGAAGTAGCAAAAACTAGCATTTGAAAGTAAAATCGTAATGGTAAAGGCCCCACTCAGATACGTAATTTGTCATCAACCGGTGTGACGGGCAGCGGTCGGCAGCCCTCGATAAGCACTAAGCACTAATTAAATAGTAAATAGACAAACACTTAAACGGTACACGTTCTATTAAGTTTCTAATCTACAGTGACATTAAATTATGATTCATACATTTATTTTATCTTTCGTGTATATTTTTGTATTATCTATACATACTATAGTTATCTTTTATTGTGTAACTCGGGGTGAGGTGAGTCTCTATGAATGAAGTGTTTGTTTGGCTGTATGCACTAATCTCTGGAAGGAAGGCTACCCTCGGTACAGTAGGTACTGTTGAGTTGTTTTGCATTTGAACACTGGGGCAAGCTGCAAATAAGAATCACTAAAATATATTTGTACTGAATATTGTGGATAAAACAAATTACATTTTAAGGCTAATATATCATAACGGATATGAACCTGCATATCGTCGGTGCTTTCGTTGTAAGTATGTAAGTATAGTCACGTGGTCCGTGTTTGAGTTTCTACTGTAAAGCGGTCCGCCTTCGAACACGCATTGTCACGAATTTTGGCAGACAGCGAAGAACAGTGTCTTTTGCGGCGTTGAGTACCGCTACTCAATACGCAATGCTTCAAGAATTCGGCAGTAAGTGGGGAGAGGACGCGGCTAGTGAACTTCCAGGTGTCCCGCTTTTAGCCCCAGATCGATTTAAAGTATGAAATGTAACACATAATTGTATAGGTTTCAACATTTTACTTATGCAATCATTATCTTTATCTGAAACGTAAAAAGCCAAGCTCAGTAATTATTAAAAAGAAAACAACGTGGAACAGAAGTAAAGGGAGAAAGTATTCCTAAAACCATGTCGAAGTACACTTAATGTGACAAAACCGTACTCTGTGTGTGAAATGTATGCAACAAAGAGCTATTGAGTGTGGTCAGTTCCGGTTCCCGCTGACCACTTCCGGTGGAAATGAGGGGACGGTTCATTGTGAAAACTCTACAGAGTACGCACCATACCATTTACTGTTTATTTATTAAATTATTTAAAAAAAATGTATTATAGACGGTTTACGACGGCATTGGATAGTTTTTATAAACTTCACTACTGTTCTTGTTGTTAAAACACACTAAGATCTGTCCACTACTCGATTCAAACGGTTCTCACATAAAAAAACAAGCAACTTACATCTTTATTTGGATTATTGAAAGTAATCGACAAAAAAAAGCAAGTGAAATTGCCCGCCGTTGTAAAATGAGATTGCAATACTTATCTGTCATTAGTTGATACCGTTTGTGCGGACAGTACAAGCGCCGCGGCCGCTGGGGACGCACCGTTACCAGTCTGCCTGCAGCCGTCATAAATATTAACATTAAATATCAAAACTTTTTAGGAAGACATTTTAGGTATTCAAATATTAAATGAAGTTGAATTTTAAATTAAAGCTTAAAAGTTTATATCGGGTGTAAAACAATTGTGACCTTTTTTGTGGATACAAAACATAATGATGGGTGTTACACAAGTAAGTGTCGCAGGCAGTTTGTTTATATCAATACTTAATTTCGAAAAAACCAGGAAATATTTCCACTTTAATTCGAAACAGTGTGTTGAGTAGCGGAACTCAGCGCTCTGCTTTATTTAACCAGAAAGGGAAAATGAGAATAATTTGAATATGGTCATATAATTATTCCTCATATTGGGTATTGAACCACTGCCCCACGACTGTCTTAAGATATTTCGTTATTCCATAATATTTAATAAAAGCCCTAATATTATCTTATACATTTTAAAAAATAAAATTTAGAGACATCGGTCAAATGATAATTATTTGTGATATACTTTTACAGTACAGCAGCAAATTTGACTTTCCTTATACCGAGTGAACGATCAGGACATGAGTTCAGGACCGTACTGTACGTCCGTGAACACGTCTAGGACACGTATTAGGATCCCTCTGCCTAACTCGCTGTAGAGATGCTTAAGAATTAATAAATATTTTTTAAGTCCTGGTCTAATATACATAAATATATTATAGTTTATATATTATATTTGACGGTTCTGTCTATTATCTTTACTTTACTATTGAATAACTGAGTAGTTACTTTAGTCGTTCACTATATATTAAAGATTTGTTAAAACAAATCCTTTGTTTAATGTTAAATAATATGTTACATTTGAGTATGGATGGATGATGTCTAATCTACGATATATATATTTTTTAACAACTACAGATAATACTGTATCTTTGCTGGATGTTATATTTTAATAAGCAAAATATGTTGTAGTTGGACGAGTGCAGTGACTACGAGCAGAGGCGCCGCCTGCGCGCGCGCATCCGAACCCTCATGGCTGAACAAGAAGGTAAAAGTGCTTACTAAGTGCTGCGATTTTTTATAGATAAATATTTCGATTTTTCTATTTAGCATTATTGCCATAAATTCCTCCACGTAGCATGATTTTGAATTGATCTTCGATAAATCATTTTTGATGAACAAATATCATTTCATTACTTTACAAAACCTAAATTAAATCAATGCTTTGGTTCCTCCATTACTTTACAATTAATTTCCTACAAAACGGTATGTCAAATACCCGTTAGTAGGACGCTCGGATCTATTCGCTTACTCTGTGACAGCGTGCACGAGCGCAGTGACGGAGGCGCTGGCGGCGGCGGGCGCGGACGCGGAGCAGGCCGGCGAGCGCGGTGAGTCCCTCCTCCTGCCGCTACTGCAGGGGCTACTATCGGCGGCGGGCGGCGCGCGCCTGCTGGCGGGGCTGGGCGCCGCCTCGCACGACGTGGTAGCAGACGTGCGGCGCTCACTGCGGCGCCTGCGCCTGGCGCTCGCGCCGCCCAATGACCACCCGCAGGCGCGCGCACTGCTGGCGCTGGCCGACCGCCTCGAGGACGCGTTGGACGCCGCCGACCGGCTGGACGGCTGCAAGAAGAGGCCTCGCCGGCGCAGTCGCACTTCCAGACACACGGTGGGCGTCACTAAGGAGGAACTGGAAGAAGCGAGACGAATGGTTGATAGAGATCAATTGCTACCTGATGCGACGAAGAAAACTCCGTCGACTTCTTCTATGACATCATCGGCACCCAGCATTGAGGAGCCTGCTACACCGGAAAGGAAACAAAGTGTAGACGAGCAGGTCAGTTACCATAATGCTATTGAATCGAAGGAGAAATCGGCACCAACCGCCCACAACGCCAGCCACGATATAGTGCCTAAAGTTAATAAAGACGCCTGTGTCGTTGAAAGAAGAGCACCGCAATCTCGTAAACCAGATTTTTTCAGACATTCTATTGCAGATTCAACACAGTCCGAACTTCCAAAAAGTGCCGCTGAACGTTGGCATTCGGAAACCAAGAGTAGTATTGCAGCTATAGCAAACAAATTTGACACAAAAGTGCAAAAGGAAGTTCCACCCCCGATAAGACGAGCTCCAATCAGTAGACCAACAGTTATGATACAGAAGAAACAAGACGAAGACTTACGTCGCTCTTCGTTTTACAGACCTCCTCCGCCTGGATATAATTTTGCGGCACCACCGGCGGATGATCTTTCTAAGCCTTTAAATCGTTTTAATAATAACAAACGTAACCGTATGAAACGTGCAAATACAATAGATATTGGTCGCCCGTTAGGAGGATACAAAATTGACAGCGACACAGATGACGAAAATTCAACTCATCAGGCTCCTAAAGTACCAGAATTTCAACCACAAACCGATAATGATAGAAAATTCTTGGCATTTATGCAAAAGAATCAAGAAAATAATAGAAACGGTGCTGTTGCACAAACAAACTGGAGCAACCGATTCGGTAACATCAAAAACACCTTTGAAAGCCGAGAACATGAAGATAGTAATAAATTTACAAGTAATTCATCATCTGCTAAACGTTTTTGGCAAAACACAAATGATCCTTCTCACTCTCCGGCGCCGCGTCCTAGGAAATTTTTGGCTGACATTACTCCGGATATCGTTAAGCCACCCTGGGCTTCCCAGCGCAGGGACTCATTGCGATCTCAAATATCGACCCCACCACAAATGCCGCCTCAGCCGCAGCAGTTAGCCGCCTTACAACTACCACATAAACAAGTAGTAAAACCATTTGTCGCCAAACCAATTCCAGTCAACCAATTTTCACATGCACCGATGTCTGCATTTAAACCACCAAAGAAAATTATGTCACCTACTTCTGCTTCGCCAAACGTATGGAGTCCTCCGTGTTCTAGTGTCCCGGTTTCACCCTTAACTGATAATCCAGCTTTTACAAATACACTTAATCCTTTAAGCCCTACTTCTACAGCACCTTTTAAAATTTTAGCATCTGAGGTTGATAAATCTAGAAAATCCGTTGGATTAACTGCTTCTAAGTTTGACAATGATAAAATAAACACACAAGCACCTGCAATACCTAAAGCGTATGGATACCACCAGCCCACGACACCGACTCACGTATCTCAAAACTATTCGATTAAGCCTATACCGAGTCAGAATAATTTGGCGGCACCTGAATTAGTAAAGAAATTAGATGAATCAAACTCACTCTATAGCCCTGAATCTTTAACTCCCAAAATAGACGCTCAACAGTTACAAATAGAATTTTATGAAAGGCAAATTAGAGAAAAGCTTCGACGTGATGCCTCAAATGAACGTCGCGATATCCCGACCCATAAACCTCCCGCACCCCCCGCACCTGTTTATACTATAGTTGATTATACATCACCAAGTGTTACTTCCACTTTTGTTCCCCTTCAGCAGACGCCCGACATTGAAAAGGCCAAAGCACACAAAGTCGATTACCTGCCCGATGTCGTGATGAACGAAACAAATAATTATGACTACATTTCACCTCCTAAAACTAGGGTTACGTCCGTGAGCCCGGCAAAACCAAAAATTCCTCAGGAATACCAAAATGGAGTAGCTCATAAGAAGGAGGTTGAGGACGGAGCAACTACCGAACACGACAGTGTCGTAACTAAAGTGATGCGCGGACCCGTTCGCGGCGCCGCCACCATCACGGCCGGCGTGCGCACGCGTGGTGCCGCCGACAGCCTGCGGGGCGTCCTCGACAAGCTGTCCCCCAAGAGCGGGGCCACTCGCCACCAGGTACGGCAGCCGGCCCCCGCCCCCGTCCCCGCCCGCCTCGCGCCCCCGCACGCCTCCCCCCGCTCCGAGCACGACGCCTCCCGGAGCCCCGCCCTCGCCGCCTCGCGGGAATCCATCTTCTCCAACGAGTCCCAAGGTAGCCGCGGCTCAAGCCCCGGTGCTGCGCTAGCACGTTCGGGCTCCTGGCACCGCCTCGGAGAAATTGCCCCGAAGGCGTCGTCACCGCGAAAAGTGGTCTCGCGGACGAAGTCTATGCACTTGTTGGCCATACCAAAACTGTACGAAGGAGGAATAGCTCACGAGGAGCTGCCAGAGAAGAAGCGAACCGTGGAGGCATACTTTACCGGGCAGACGTCGAGTCGAAGTGGCGCGTCGTTCGCGCTGGGCCGCAGCCGCACGCTGCCGGCCGTGTCGGAGATGCAGTTCCTGGACGAGAGCAACGCGGACGACGCCTTCGAGGACCTCGTGTCGGCGCTCGCGTGAGCACATTCCATAGAGACGGGGAGAGGCGAGAGACGTGAGTCGTGTGTGTGTGGACTGTGGGCTGCCTGCCGCTTGTGTCGTCGCATGCTACCCCCGAGACCCCCTCAGACCCCGAGACCCCTCAGACCCCTCGCCGCTGTACATATCGTCGTACATTGTACATACATACGTGTTTATCATTTCATCGACTCCCGTAACAGTGTTATTTTGACTAATAGCTTAAGAATTATTTGTATGGTCTTGCTGTTGTTTTCAAGTGTTCATTTTAATGTTTTAAAACTGTAAACTAATGTCTGATTAGACACTAGTATATGCTTAAACAATCGTTCTTGTCGTTTGCAGAAGAGGAAGTAACTGTAACATCGAGCGTGAGGAGAAACTCGTCCGAGAAAACCGTTAGCAGTAGCACTACCACTATAAAAAATTCTAAAGGTATTTTTTACTCCTATTTCCAAATATTTGTGCAGTCATTACAAACTGATTTAGCCCTATGATATACTAAGTGGAAATGCATCCATCCCGATATATTTTTAATTTAGTTTTTCAAAACATGTAAAATGAGAGCAAAGTTAAACGTTAAGTAATGTCTCGTACGATCCCAACTTCACCGACAAAAGAATGAAAGAATTTTATTGGTGCCGAGTTCACTCGGAAAATTGAAGCTCCTTTAAAGTCCAAATCTACATTATCTATCTAGAAGAAGTAGATAAGGTTTTTGATGAGATAGTCACAAAATTGACGGGTTCTAACATTAATATATTAACAATCAACTCAAATCAGCGAACAGGAGGATTTAACAAATGTGCAGAGTTTCATGTAGACTAATTAGTTGACGACTTCCAAAGGTAATTTGAAAAGGTTCTTGTAACATATCATAGCGCGTTTCCAGCTTTTTAACTGGGGCTTGTCTTGACATTAACAAAAAATGTATTTAAAAAAAGATACTTTCGCGATACTAATTTTAATTAGAATACCAATTATTACATAGGAGAAATAGTGACTACTATTGCTAAATTTTAGTAGGATATCTGTATAGCATTACACTTAAGACAATAGAGATATATACCTAATAATTGCATACACGCAGTGATCGAGAGCATGACCCGGCCGGCGCCGAAGCCTGTGTCGCCCTTCGCCAAGTTCCGTCAGCTCGAGAAACAAAATTCTACTAACAGTCCCAAGTAAGTGTTTCTTATATACAAAATGAAATACAAGTCAACCCGACAACAAACGCAAACACAATTTACTTCCAACACGTCCCCATATCTTTATGTTAACATAATATATTTAGCTTGATAATTTATTTAATGGAACGTATTTATTTATTCCGGCAGCGTCAGAGGATTCGATGATACCTTCTGATAGGTAAAAAACAATATTTGAATATAAAACATCATAATATACATGTAAATTAGTCGCTTTTATAAATTAGAGGCATCACATCGCTTCGAGAACATTGCTACCATACAGCATATAGCTCCCGCATTCATACTGACACAGTCGCCAGTCGCTAGGCTAGAGTTAGAGCACACAGTGTCGTCAGTGGCGTCAGTCGCGTCAGTCGCGTCAGTCTAACAGAGGCGGGTTGTCCGGTTGTAGCTCCCCCCAGAGCCCCCAGAGCCCCCAGAGCCCGCAGAGCCCGGGCTCTCCGTCGCAGCCCTACTTCAAGTTCACGGACCCCGCGCTGCAAGCCAGCGCCGTCACTATTAAAGAGCGCTTGCTGCACTGGTGTCGCGACAAGACCCGGGAATACGAGGTACACCCACGACCCCTGCTGCGTACCCCGGGACACACTGCTTGTAATGACCCTAACACACTGAAAACTTGCATCCCAACGAGACTGTTATATCTACACTACATTAGATATATGAATAATAATTAAAATTCCCAATTCCTTTATAATTTAACTTATATTACACAAAAGGTACGTACCAGGGCTGTCACAGTTGCAAGAAGGGCCGACGCACATTGACGTTTTTACGGGCACATCGAAAATGGCCAATTTTAATGATTACTTAGTAATTTGATTGGAAAGTTGAGCAAAAAGCGGATCAATGCGCGTCGGCTCACAGGGAGCGCCACTGTCAGGCACCACCGCCACCACCGCCACCACCGCCGGCGTCGACAGCTCGACACCATGCAGACGTATAATGTCGAACTTGTTGTTGTTTAATAAACATTTCCTAATACATTTAGGAAAAGCTTTTGCGATAATTTGTTTTAAAGAGGCAAAAATATTTTTTATATAACTTTAATAATTTTATACATAACTTTTTACTATGTCCATCAAGTATTATAAAAATTTTCGATATTGTGCGTCTGGAACACACCACCACCCTCACACGTGCTTACTTGACGCTTTATATGGCTAATGTATATATCGCTGTATAATATCATATTTGTATGTACACATATACTTATATACTAGGTTTTATATCTATGACCAAATTTTATCACTTTGGTTCAAAACGCAAAACTAAAATATTAAAAAGACATTATAAACGGAGAGTTTGTAATACATGGAGTGATGTGACTTTAAACAGTAATAAGAAGACTAATATTGATTGTAATATACATAATATGTATTTGTGTAATCTTCCCAAGGTCTGGTGGGATTTGACGTTTATACAGTGCATGGATGTGTGTTTTTTGTATTATGTAAATAGTGAAAGGTTAATAATACATAAAAAAAGTGAAGATCAGCCAACCCACAACTTGTTGTGGTGGGTTCGATTACCATTCAAAACTAAGATTTAAGTAACTTAAATCTCGGTTTTCACCAATACGACAAAAAACTATACTTCTGCATGAAAATAGAAGCAGAAGTATAGTTTCCTATCGTATTGGTTACTTTTTGGAAACAAAGTGTTTTTTGATCATTGTTTATGAATGAAAAAATCATATCGGATATATTTGTAAATAATACACTTCAAAGTCAAATTACATAGTGATAATAGCAACCAAATAGACTCTCCACACCTAACTTCAAGTATGTCCACGTACAAATTTCACTTTTAAAATTGATAGAATAATCCATATTTCCTAAACATTTGCACAATTCGGACAATATGGATCATAGCAGCTATTCTCTGAGAGACCTCTTTGATTGCGATTTTGATATATAATGTTTTGAACTAGTGATATGTCTAGTTCTAAATCTGGTTTAAATATCAAAAAATATGATTTAATAATCTGACCACCCCCGCTTACTCTAGAATGTGAAGCTGGAGAACTTCTCGACGAGCTGGTCGGACGGGCTCGCCTTCTGCGCGCTGCTGCACCACTTCCTGCCGCATGCCTTCGACTATTCTGCGCTGACGCCGGACAAGCGTCGACACAACTTCACGCTCGCCTTCAAAATCGCTGAGTGGGTTTTTTCTCTGTATTGGTTTTCTTTTTTGCTTTTTGTTTTCAACTTCACACTATATCCCTCACATAGCAGGGTGGGCAGAGAGAACTTGGGAGCCTAGTGCTTACACACTGTTTCCCACTTTTCGCCAAATTCCTAAGGAATGTTGAATGTTGGATATCAAAGCGAGGAAATGAAAATATGAAATATTTCATTAATCGAGTGTGAATCGAACCCACACCCTTGACGTTTATAGGCTTGCACTTACTTATGGCACTGCGCGACGCGACGCCCCCGATGTTTTCTTCACTTCTTAGTATTCTAGTAACTATAAGAGTATATTAAATATAAGTATATACTTTTGAAAGTATGATTAATTTTTGGGACTAAATAATAATAACGAAAATTCGAAATATTAGTAAGTATTTTACTAATAATTAAAAAAATCTAATATAGATTTAGTATGGGCTTAGACTGGAAAATATCTCGTTTAAATTAATAACTGAATAATCTATAATATATTGTTTTAAAATACGAGAAATATACAAAGATGTTAAAATATATATTTTTGGTCGATAGTGAGAAGGCGGGCATCTACCCGCTGCTGGACGTGGACGACATGGTCGCCATGCGCAAGCCCGACTGGAAGTGCGTGTTCACTTACGTACAGTCCATCTACCGACGCTTCAAAGACGAGCAGTGACCCAGCTCTCCGTCCTCCGTCAGCACAGAGTAGTCCGTCTGTCTGCCCGTTCGTTACTCCACTCTCTCGTTCTTCTTCTATTTATTATATTATTATATTAATTATTGTATCTCAAGGATATATGTGATTTTTGTATTAGATGTAAGCACTAACCTAAATATTTCGAGCGATTTTAAGTATTTAATTTTTAGTTGTTTAATTTCGACAAGGCCGGGGATCTCCTTCACTTATTTGCGAACATAAGCAAGATGTATCCTTTCAGACCGCATGTAACGTACACCTATATTATATACTTACTTGCTTACATTATAACCGCTTAGTAATCAACTCATATTATGAAAAATGACTATAATTTAAATATTACCTAATTTATATGATAAAATAAAAATTGTTTAACATTTTTGACATGTGTTTCATTTATTTCATATTAATCGTGGTGTACAGGAATATTTATTTTTAAATTAAATGCTACGGCGGCGTATCATCGCTGCCGACAACATTATCAATATAAAAACACTGCTTAAAGTTATTAAATATATAAACATTTGTGTCATTCTTTAAACTACCCTCAAAACAGAACTTCAATTTCTTAGCCTAAAAAATATAAAATGTAATTAAAAAATAAGCGTTAATTCAATATCTACGTATCCAGTATAACATCAGTTGCATCAGTAGCTTGATCTACAGTCCTGGTCTCCACTACTGTAGCAAGAGAAGCTCCAGGGGAGAGCTGGGCGGGAGAGTAGACACTATGGGGAGAATGGGGATTTTGGGAGTTTTGAGAGTTTTGGGAATCGTGGGAGTTCAGGGCGACGCGTACTCTCTGAGTGGAGTCGCGCCAGTTCCGCCAGGACTGTTGGTGCTCTTGGATCTTCAGGAGAATCCACGTGGTTAGCAGACCGTTTAAAGCTCCTGTGGATAGTTATTTAGTAATTGTATCTTTATATTATAAAACTAGTGGGCCCGTGCGGGGTTACGCCCGCTTGAAATAGAAATATTAATAAAGAAATTGAAAACGATTGAAAGGAACGAAGATTCAGTCAATTTAGTAAAACAATTGTATAAAATAACAATTACGGCCATCCAATAGTGAAAACCGCATTTAAATCGGTTAAGTCGATTCTGAGATTAGTGATAACAGACGCTCAGACAAACGGACAAACAGACAAAAATTTTAAAAATCATTGTTTTGGGTATTAAGTTAATAAAAGTTCCCAATAACATTTTTAAGTATCTTCCAAGTACAGACACCCACCCTCTTACGATTTTATTATAAGTACGTGTAAAATATGTTACAAAGAGTTTGACTTTGTTGGAAAATGTGAGGTTTCAATATAGTGTAACATAAATTGAAAGATATAAAATTAATAGGTATGTTTTTGCATGAAAATGATTTGTATATATAACCAATTAATAAAAAATAGTTTCACATTTAAAATATAAATTACTCTTAAAACTTCCTTTATACAGGGTGAAAGAGGCAGCGCTTCTTTTACTGAAACTGCATATAGGGTAAAATATTTCAAACCCAGAATTAAAAAAAATAATCAAGGTACCTCAACGGTTTAGACGTAGGATTTTTTTTTCATTTCACGATTTTTATCCATACCTGTATTTCGTGTCACGCACACATACGTATGCGACGTTGCCGCTTTGACAGGTAAGTGTGTGCGTGCCTATGTTATACTTTACAAATGGCGTTTTATTTTAAAACGATAATTTTATTATTTATTTTGTTTGAAAAAATAACTTTTTCATTTTTGAGAATTATTTTTTCCGAATAATATTAGGCTTTTATAGAGTAGTTAAAGCTGTGATTTCATTTAAACTGGTGCTGACAATTCCACCCTGTATATGTACATATGTTTGCTATAAATAGTTAGGGAAAAATAATAAAAATCAAATTTGG
>JAEBDU010000099.1:250044-269401 GCA_016802625.1 Heliconius numata
CGAGGCCGCGCCCAGCGCCGCGCCGCGCCAGGCGTCGCCCGCGAGCGCGCGCCCGCCCGCCGACCGCAGCCACTCCGCCACCGAGCGCAGCCAGCACCACCTGCCGCGCCCGTGCCAGTAACGTAAACGTAAACGTGGAGTAGGTGTAGGTACCTACTTCCGTAGAATAATATTGATTATTGTAAAATTCACTAGGAATTATACCATAATGAAAATTCTAATTACTCAGTGTGGGAATGCTGGGATGATTGAAAAGGTTATTGAACGAGCCGTAATACAAACTCAATTCATACAATACGTTTGCTCCAACTAAACACAAAATGATGATATTTCAGTACACCCGAGGGCTGAGGATATATTGAGCTCGTTTCTTACCAACTACAAATCTACAAATAAAATAGCTATATCTGAACTTGCAATAAATCATTCTCGATGGCGGTCGTTTGCGCGAATATATTTAGACATGATGCGCAGTAAGGACGACTGATTGAATGTATCCAAATCTCTTTTTTATTTCTAAGTCAAAGCTAATTAGCTCTATTAGTTAAAAATATTTCGTTTTTCCACGTAACCAAAATTTTAATAATCTATCAAGAACAAAAAAGGCACGGGCGACAAAGGTCTGTGGTCCCTAATAACTCTGTTATTGAAAATTATAGTATGATAATTGTTATTTAAAAAAATATAGTTAATATAAAATAAAAACCAGACAAGCGCGAGTCGGGCTCGCCCACCGACAAAAAAGCCGTACAAAAATTTGAGGTTCCTCTGAAATTCAAGCTTAGCTCAGCTACACTGCTACAGCTATTTCATCTGATATCTAAATGAACTATCTAGCTTTAATACAAAATTATGCCTCCTTTTTAAGGCTCTTATATTTTAGGATTTAACTTCAAACGTATAGTTTTCAATTTTTTTCCTGATCTAGTGGAACTGAGACAACTCTACGCCGTGCTTTGTCTTGTAAATTCCCCGGGTGTGCTAACTTGTGGCTCCGTGTGACGACGTAGTGGTGGCGGCACAGCTCGCAGTAGGAGGTGGCGGCCTGCAGCAGCCAGCGCTCGAGGCAGGAGCGGTGCACGGCGGCGATGGTGCCGCGGCACGCGCACGGCCGCACCAGCCGCTCGGCCGACGCGCCCCCGAAGCAGATGCGGCAGATGTTGTCCGAGTGGCTGCTGGGGGACACGCTCGTTGCGTCTTTTTCATTTGAACCCTGACAAAGGATGACACAATCAAATATTTCTTTTATATGCAGCTAAGAACTAAAAGAAAATTATTTAAAATATTCAGTGACTGGAATCTGCTGACTGGAAACTGGAATCCGGAAAGACTTTTATTAATAAAAGTAGAATTAACTAGTTACATTGAAATTATTGTACGAGTATTATAATTATAACTTTTGTAATTCCAGTCCTTATAGAGAAATTTTGTTTGTGTTTAATAACAACTTTTAGCCCAAAAAAAAAAATAGATATTTTAATAAAAAGTTTATTTTGATAAAATTTAGCAAGAGAGAATACTAATTAATCATGAATCATTGCATTATCATACGATATTTATTGAAAATTACCGGTTTCTTCAACAACAAAGCGCATACGGAGCCTAGAATGGACACAGAACGCCGCGTAGGTTGTATCAACGACGACGCAGGGGACGACACTGTCAGCGAGTCAGCAATACGGGCGCGTAAGAGACGCTGCTCTTCACTTTCAGTCAGGCTTACTGGGAGATTATGTACACTAGTAAATATTTTTTTAGTACATTTTATTAGTGATGCAGTTAAAATATGCATAACTGAATACAATGTTTTCAAGTTCGCGGCTAAACATCAAACTCTTCCGCTTTATTATATTAGTATAGATTAACTGCATTCAAATTCACAGGCAGACATTTGAGAAACAGAATTGCAAAAAATGTATACGAAACCGATTAAAACGCAAAATAACAACTGTGAGATTTAATTTTTAGGCTAAACTAATACGAACCAGGCGACCCAACTCCTGAAGAGTAGCGACAACTTATATCAGTCTGTTGCGCAATAGAGCGCAAGTCCCTGTCGCGCTGCATGTTCAGTGGCTGATTCGGCTGCAAACAAAAATATTACGAAAATTATCAACAAATTTGACGTAATCTTTATACGATTGGGAAATTATGTAATTTAGTGACACTGATTGTGAATTCGAGCTTAATTTGAGTTTTCGGTTTTAAATAGACAAAATGTAATATTGAAATCACAATCTCCCTGAAAATAAAAATTCAAATTTCTGATCATTTTTATTCAAATATATTATTGCAAGCGCGTTTAGAATTATCGAATAAACATCTCTTAAGAGTTTCAATAACAAATTTATTAAAAGTTTCCGTTAAGTTCGCGTTAAGTTCTGCTAATGAACACGCAATGCTTCAAGAATTTGGCGGAAAATAGGGAACAGAAGGGTTTTAATGGTATTGTTGTAACTTATGTAGGTGATAGTGTCTTAACACTATGTTCCCAGGTTCTCTGTCTACCTTGCTATTTGCGAGACATAGTGGGAAGTTAAAAAAATATATAGTTACATAAATTCCTTGTACTAACAGGCATGTGTAGTGAAGAGCAGCTGGACGCAGACATGCTTATAGTCACTCTGCTCTCTGACGCCCTCGAGCCCCAGTAAATTAGTAGTGTTTGACCCTCAGCTACGTTACATTCCTAAAAGAGCACAATGCTTTTTAAAATATCACTATCCCACTATCCCAGTAAATGACTGCAAAAACGATGGTTGAAGTTTTAATTCCACTCGGAACAACTGTGTTATATTGTTTAAATTCACCGGTAAAACAAAAAAAATAAAAAGACAAATTAGGGAAAAGTAAAGGGTTTTGTGTTATTTGTACATAGTCATTCCTGTAATTCATACAAAAAAAGGGAATAGAGTTAAATTTACCCGAATTAAATTGGAATAACTGCAAGTCCTGTGGAACTTAAATTTTACTCTTTGTAACGTGTCCTGTATATTTGGCCTGTATATAGCAGGAGCGAGAACTGATCGTCTTATCTTCTGCACTCTATCGCTGGGGAAAGCAATTTCTTGATTATCTATAAAACTATTTAAATGAGTAATTTTATACATTTTAAAATTACTCATTTAAAGACATATTGTCTAAACAATAACATTCCACGACTAATATGAAAATAAGTTAAGAATTTAATAATTCGCGATTAAAAGATTTTCATGCCATTTTTGACATTTATAAAATGGAAAAGTTAGGTAAATTTTAATATTATATTTTTTTATTTCGACATATAAACGATAAGCCTGAGCCACACACGTTAGTAGTTTAAATTTTATGGAAAATAATATTTTTTATAACAACCGATTATTTTTTTCTGTGTGGAATATAAAACATAAACTCTCGCCACGATATTATTTCCGATATTTTCACGTTGAAATAGCTAAATATCTTTCCACTTCACGAGGAATCTACTGCCTAAAGTTTCTGATTTCTAAAATTACAAATATTTGCTTGTTCGGTCAATTACTCACCGATTTTTTTTTACAGAAAAGAGAAGACAAACGAGTACCGAGTACCTGATGGTAGGTGATCACCACCAACCATGACCCCGTGCAACACCAGACGAGCCTTTGAGATGGAGAATTGGATAACGCGCTTTTTGAAGGTACCCAAATCGTATCGACTTGGAAACGTTGTTGCAGGTGTGACCCAGACTATTAATTTCTTAAAAACGTTCTATACGTAATTAAATTTAAAGTATTTTTATTAATTAAGTCAACGAGGTATTTTTGCATTTACATCTTATATAATCTATGATCTTAATTTTTTTTGAACAAATAAACTAAAAAATATTAATAAGTTTTATAAAAAAATATAAAGAGAAGAAAGTTCTTGTTCCTAATTATTATATTGAACGCATCATATTGCACAATTTATTAAAGTAAGTAGCAACAAAAATAGCACACACATAAACGTATATATGACAGAGGCGTCCGAGACAAGGGGCTTTATTTTTTTGACAGACGTCAAATAAAACGCATTGATCGAGGTGTATCGCCTCTCCACGTGAGTTTAAATTAATTTTTAAAACATACCGGCCCTCGGCGACAACAGCGAAGCTAAATAAACACCATGGCGGTTCGAGTCCAATTCGAAAACAATAATGAAGTCGGAGTATTTAGTAAGCTGACAAATTCTTACTGCCTCGTCGCCATCGGCGGCTCTGAGAACTTCTACAGTGTGTTTGAAGCTGAACTGGCTGATACGATCCCAGTTGTGCATGTCAGCATTGCTGGATGCAGAATCATCGGCAGGATGACGGTCGCCAACAAGAATGGACTTTTAGTGCCATCTTCTACCACAGACACAGAGTTACAACATATTAGAAATAGTTTACCAGATTCAGTCAAAGTGCAGAGGGTTGAGGAACGGTTAAGTGCTCTAGGTAATGTTATCGCGTGCAACGACTACGTAGCACTCGTACATCCAGATCTAGACAAAGATACTGAAGAAATTCTGGCTGACACATTGAATGTAGAAGTTTTTAGACAGACAGTCGCGGGCAATGTGCTGGTGGGGTCTTACACGGCGCTCAGTAACCGTGGAGGGCTGGTACACCCGAAAACTACTATTCAGGACCAAGATGAACTGTCATCTTTGTTGCAAGTGCCGTTAGTAGCAGGAACAGTCAATAGAGGTAGTGATGTAGTTGCCGCAGGACTGGTGGTCAATGACTGGAGTGCTTTCTGCGGCATGGACACAACATCTACAGAGATATCTGTTATTGAAAGTGTTTTCAAACTGAATGATGCTAAGCCCACTGCCATCACCTCCACCATGCGTGCTTCCCTCATCGACAGCATGTCATAACATGGGATTACAATTAAATTGTAATCAATGTTTATACATTTAAGTGATATTTTATATTTAATGTGACACATGGGTATATTTGTATAAATTTCCTGTCTACCAAACACTACAAAGTCTAAACTGTTTTTACTACATAAGGTAATAAAAAACAATAAAAACATTTTAATTTGTTTGATATGTCATTCCTGTAATCTTTTTGTTTCTATATTTAATCTGTAGATTTATTTTAGGTTATATAAATTCATCTTATTTGTATGTCTATCTCTATGACTTGCTTGATTCAATTAATATAGCTACATCTAAAACCACTAACAATTAACAAAATTATAAATTTAATTAAACAAATATGTAATGATAGCATATCTATAAACCAATCATAAAGATAGTAAATGGAAATCATAGTAAAATAGACCTTAAAAGTAACAAAAAATCAAAATTTATTTAGATTGCTAGGAAACGAATGACATTTCCATAGTTTATGAAACCTATTGTTAAGATACCTTTCCCACTCTATGCCTTATTTTCAAGAATTTGCATGATAAGTTAAAGTGCAACTACAATTTGTTTATTGGAGTGAAAAATTTAAGAAATATTACATATACCCAGAGGAGTGGGGAGTGAGCCCACCATGGCCTCAGTACAATATATTCAAATAAATGAAACTAGGATGAGAGTGATCCATCATAATATTATATTTAAAGTTGAGTTAATACTTTGCAAAATAAAGGAAAAATATCCACTTTTCAATTCAATTTTTTTTGGTCAAATCTAGCTGATCAATATATTATATACACATAAAGAAAATGACAAATTCCTTATAGTAGACTTTATTTGTAAATAATTAGATCACACGGTCCATCCTATCTACATTGACACATCATTTCATCGGAAGCCACAATCTCTCAAAACAAATAGGAACTGAAAATATAATCAAAATACTAAACTATAACACTAAAAGATAGAGAAAAATCTATTTGTACTAAAATTAAAAAATTACATAATATGTACTCAATATTTATGTTTTATTACACAATATTGAAATTGATAAGATTAATTTTCTGTCAGTTGTGAAAGATTTGACAATAAACAAACAAGTATAAGAAACCTAAACAGGCTGTCTGTCTGCCTTTATTATGAGTCAACAATATTTAGTTTCACACATATAGTAGGGTAGACAGGAAACCTAGTTACAATACTCCATTCGTCCTTGCACCACCCAAATTTCCAGAACTTCATATATGTTGAGTGGCGGAACTCAATGCCGCGCTTTTTTATGGCAAAAGACATGATAAACGAACGTACGGGTCCTGATGGTAAGTGACGACCTCGTGCAACATAAGAGGAGCTACAGGTGCGTTGCCAGTCTTTTAAGTAATACACTGTTTGTTGTTACCAGAGCAAAGAAATGAAAATAGTTTATTTTCTCGAGGAGAAATCGAAACTACAACTGTCGCGTTTACAGTGAAATTAATATATATTACTAATATTTAACAATATTGCCTAAAAGTGCATTAAAATAAAATTAATACAAAGACATTCTCACACAAATTAACATAGAAGACGTAAACATGTCAACATTATTTACATATATAGTAAATTGCTACTCAGATATGGCAGTTGAAAATCAACATTTTGAATCAAAATCAAATATCAACTTTTGTATGTGTTTATAATATATTAAATCATGATTTACATTTAATAAATGCTTTAAACTAAATTAGTAAACAGTCAAGTGTTTATATATTTTAAATCTGCTCTCATAACCTATTACAAACAATTCAATCTACTTTTTTTTTCAAAGTGATTTACATATTTATATAAAATAAAAATAACAATTTTATTATAATAATAATTATTGACAAGCAAAAAGGATTTTAAAATATTTTTTATTTTCCCTAATTTATTTAATACACAATATGTTAGGGGAAAAAAAGTTTAAAATGTTGCACAATAGATGAGATGATATTAATAGAAATAAACAGAAAAATAATTATAAATAGATATTATCTACATATATGAAGTTATTTATATACATTACAGAACATAGAAGTCATGTACTAATCGAGACATTAAATAAATAAAAAGCTTACAATAAAACATTTAGAAACAGTAATTTGAACACAGGGGACTCGGCCGCGCGTCGTCGAGTCGTCAGTTTTCAAGAGGTGCGGGCTCGAATCCGCTGCGTTATTTGTTTACATTTCTAAATATTTTCGTGTAATAGTGTATTAATAACACTTTAAAGTGTAAAAACCTACATTACCCGTATAAATACATTATGCACTAAAAAAACGCTGCAACTTCTGCAAAGAGTATACATATACCTACTTTTAAATAATATTAAAGAATGGATTGATTTTTTTAAAACCTTCGTAGCTAGCTTTTTTAAGCAAGGGCCAACAAGACTTTTTTTACTATTTTTAAGTTTTTTTAATACACAAATCGACACCTAAAGAGCAATAAGCATTTTAGTTTAAAGCCTCAGTTTTCAATACCTAGATATTTCAATTGTAATTTAATACTTCCAACAATACATTTTCACAACCACAATTTTTCAATAATTCGCCAAACAAAACAAACAAGTCAATTTGTAAAATTGATAGTTTTTAATCTGCACTAGCAAGCAAATTGCAACATATTCTTAAACTGAAATTGGACAATCGGCAAAGGATTTCATATAGCCAACAACTTTTACTTAATGGTGGTATAGCCCGGATTTTTTTTTACTTTAGATAAGTACATCTGAATGTTTACTTTAGATACTATAATTAGATTAGTAACTAACTTCTAGAAACTTCAAGTTGTGAATATTTAAACAAAAAATAAAATTTATTTGAAATTGCTAATTTTTATTCATGGAACAGTAACCATATTGTATTTGTAACCATATTCCGCTTTATTTATATATTTAAAAGCTTCAGCGTATGTATTTTTTAATGTATTTACCAATTTTGAGCACGATAATATTTACATTATTACAATATGTATATTATTTACATATATATATATATATATATATATATTAATATCTGAGAAATCGACACATGACTTGTGCGTAGTATTTTAGTCGATCCTTATTCGAAATATTTATTCATGTCAGTGCTATAAAACCGATTATTTAAATATAAAGCGTTTACATATTTCTCAAAAATATTATTGAAACTTTAGATTACCAAAAGAGACTATAAGTCAGCTATTTGTAAAGTTCAGAAAATGTAGATATGTTCAGGATCAAAAATGTGATAATGGTATATATTTAAGAAAAATAGGTGTTTTTACTCTAAAGATGACCATGTTTTTAATAAATTGCATTAAAATTGAATTTTAATAGATTTAATGCCAGTGACAACCCTAATAAAAAAATAACTTTTAACAGACGCTGTCATTTTGAATTTTAATACTACTTATTACTAGGGTTGTTCTTTTTATTATATAGCTGATAAAAAGAACTAATATTTTTAAGGAGCATATGCATCTGTTCATTCAAGATATCATAATCTGATTCCCCTGAAAACAAAGAATATTTAAATTTAATTCGTAATAGATACTAGAATAAAGTACTTATATGTAAATAATAATAATATCATTGAGGCCAAAATCTGTGTTATAATAATATTATGAATATTGCAAATTCTTATTAAAAAATGTAGGTAAAAGATCTTCTGTGTAACAAGAATTTTTTTTTAGTTTTATTGGATACACAAAAATGGCGTGTGTCTTATATACACTTTACAACAGCTTTAACAAAACTAAAAGATATTTATTTATGTAAAATAATTTGAAAAATATAATATTTACTAATAATTATTATTATTTACTTATTAATGATTAATATTACCTAGGTAATTTAAAGTCAAAAGGAGTCGCACACGAGACAACAGACTAACAAACAAATGGTATCACAATTTCATTACTATCTACAAGAACAAGGTTATATTAAAAAGGCTTAATTTCACTACCGACTGATTAATTTCCGTTACCTAACGTTTTTTTTTTCCTTTCCGCTTTTTCTGCATAGCAGGATAGTCGAAGAGAATTTAGTACAAAGACACTGCGTTCCCCACACACTACACAATTTTCGGGATACTGTGTTGTAATGGAAAGCAATGCCACGCTTGGTCTACCACAATTGTGGAGTTTTTCTTTAGCAGCACTTCCGGTCCCCATTTTCCGCTGAATTTTTAAGGTATTGCGTGTTGAAAGGCGGAACTCAACGAGGAAATGAAAAAAATATTTTTTTCATTCCATGGAGTTGTGTCCCTGCGCCACGAAAGACTGCCGTTCCTTTCTTATTTGAATACGTGAAAAGAGATGGCATCTATAACTAAGTTAACAAGAATTTATCAGTTAGAAGTATAAATAATCCCTAACAACATTTAAATGTACACAGCCAATTTGCCAAATTCCTTAAGGATAGGGTTGAATTAAACATATTTTAAGTGTAATACAACTTTGTTTTTCGTCTAAACATTTTATTAGGCCGAAAGTTAGTTTTTCCTGTATGGGTACAATATAACATTTTAGATTAAATAATTTACAGTAATTTTTTTACAGGGCCACACTAAATGAGTCAGGGTGTGGCTGATTGATTATATTTATATTAGTTGTGGGTTCAATCTCACTTCCAGGAAAATGTGTGTTTCTTCTAATTTTGGTTTTATTATATGTTTGAGAAGATGCAGATGTATATATAATTATATCCTTATTATTTTTTTTTAATCAAAATTTATACTTTATTTGCTTCGTTGTTTTGTTTCTCTTTACGTAAAAATTTCGGGACATAAATATATATAAGAGGACCCCCGCGGATTTGGGTCCACTTGGGTAGTAATCAAAAGTAGTTTTAAAACTTTTATTATTCTTATTTAACCAGTGCAGTTATTATATAAGCTATACTATTATTTAATGATTATTTATTATTTTGAAAAATGCTAACCCCGCGCAGAAGTGCAGTACAACTTTAAAATAGTGATGTATTCACTATACAATCAAATTCAATATTATTTCACAATGAGTATTAAAGTGCAAAGTAAGATA
This sequence comes from Heliconius numata, assembly GCA_016802625.1. NCBI lineage: Eukaryota > Metazoa > Arthropoda > Insecta > Lepidoptera > Nymphalidae > Heliconius > Heliconius numata. Next base: position 259,945 of record JAEBDU010000099.1, read on the forward strand.
TAAAATTCGACCCAAGATGGCGGCAGATATTAATCTATAAATATAATATATATAGAATTATTAAAATAATTATGGCACAGTTTCACGTTAAAATTAAACAGATTGCGTTTAAAACATTTAGCAAATTTCTTTCAAATATATAACTGAATATTAAAATTGTGAATAAATAGCCTTTCGCATATCGAAAGTATAGCTTACAGATTGAAGATAAAAATTTTATTTAAATAACAATTTTTTTATTTACATTTCTATTGATTAAACATTGTTCAATATTTATTCATAATATATATAATATGATTAGCTATTAAAAATCAGTCGAACGGCCATCTTGAATCAAATGACGTGAAAGGACTTCCAAGTCTTATTAGCTATATGTTTCATCTATTACATCTAATAAAATTTCTGAATCAAAATGGTGTAACACACTAAAAGTACTCGATTTACATGACACTGATTTAAATCTAAATACAAACCGTGAAGCTTACCAGGGATTTATTCGGTTCAAGCTATAGATTATGACACTAGTGATGGGACAATCACAAAGTGCCAATTATTGGCAATAATGGTCATAAGCTCGAATCAATTCAGCCAATTGCTTCAACTTTGCAACTTTACGATAAACCAATGATAATCATTGACACTATTAGTTCAAAAGTGTATATCAACCAGCGTTGCCAGATTTTGTCTTGGGAAAAAGCGAGACATTTATCTCTTGAATTGTTGGTAACTTATTACAAAAAATAAAGTTATTACAAAAGAATTATCTTAGTGTGTGGAATAATTCACGAAAAGTGGGACCATGTCTGGCCTGTCCGTAACACTTAAATTTTGGGATAAAAATCGGGTCGTGTGGCAACGCTGATACCGACGTATTAATGACACAATACCAACTCTTGACAATAATGATGCCCACAAGTCGCGACGTCAATCGCCAGCATTAACAATGACATCGATTGAATTAGCAGTGTCCGTTTAGAATTGTGTAGTGATCCGATAACATCACAGTGAGTGAGTGAGTTCTTAACAATAGTTATGAACAGAAGCCCCAGTCGGCACCATAATTAATGAGATAATCATTGCCAGTCATTGGCACTGGTAGCTCAAAAGTGTGTAGTGATGGGCGTCGGTGCGGGTTCATTAGTTCTCTCGTAGAATAGCATGTAGGCGGCGCAACGGAGCACTTCTTGTAGTGACACCTCGTGGACTAGAGTGTCTGATGTGTACCACCATCTGAGAAACATAATTAGTTAAAGGAATTATTTTTAGGTAGTTAATTTATAAAAAAGGAAAAGATTATAGCGTAAAATTTATTCCGCATATGGTTAACAGAGAGATTCTAGTGTTAAGCCACTATATCCTTTCCTATCTTTATTCGAAATACTGCATGCATAGTGATTGAATTGAATGCCACCGTCTTGTCTTATCGAGCTGTGGAAACAAAAATAATTCATACTTATTATTATTTCCTAAGTTTAGAATAACACTTTAAAAATGTAAAAAAAATTAATTCATTTTCCTTAATGATAAATTATACAAAGCATATAAAAATCAAGTTATTATTATTTCTTTCTTATATACAGTATAATTATACTACAACTACACTCACCGCTTGGTCTCGAACCCATTACCACGTCGGTACGTCGCGAAGTGTCCAGAGCGCGGGCCCCCCACGTGCACCACCACCGCGGTCAGCTTGTAGAGGGCCCCTACCCCCGCACTCCCCGGTACACCCCCCGGGACGCCCTCGCCAGCGGCAGAGGCGTTAAGGAGGGACAGCCCCGTACGGAGGCGACCCTCGCTGAGGAGGGCCGCTAGGTCTGTCTGTAAACATATGTTTTTTTTGCTTTATTTTTTTATAGACAATCGGTTTCCCTGTAAGGCAATCCGATTCGCACTTCCCGGCAAATTCTGAAGGCATTGCGCGATAAGTGGCGAATTTCAACGTCGTGCTCTTCTTGCAGTGACCTATTAAATTAAAGTATTAAATATTTCGTTTCCCCCCGAGTGAGAATCAAACTAATAACTAACTCCAAGCTATATTTATATAGCTATATTTGTGGGCTGGCACACAACACAACTTTATGTCGGCCTCAAATGCCTCGTTCCTTTAATATACATAATATGGAATTCTGGTGTATTTAGTGGATGTTTGGAACTGATGCCACGGGATGGCGCTAGTTTGGCTGCGCGCATGCGCAGACAACTGATGTCTACGCAGGTTACTATTACGAGGTGCGCCTATTACAAATTTTTTCATGTCGATCGTCGCCATTACACCGAATTTTGTGTTGTCAAAGTTTCCTTTATTAAACGCCTACAGTCTACTAATTTCAACCACTAGTATCCCCAACAGTGGCGAAACTGTTGGGGATACTGGTGGTTGAAATGCCGTAAGAGTTAGTGGCGAAAATATTAAGCATTTCATTTGCTGTATTTTATAAGGTTGTTACCTCAAGCTAATATAGGCATATATTAGATGGAGGATGAATGAATATTTTATAAAATTAGCCTACTTGTGGCCTCTGTTGTTGTGCGTAGGGCGCCATACTCAATATTTCAGGGAAGGCCACGTGGTCGCTACGCTTGGATGGCGCTCCGCCCCGCCACTCCACGCGGGATATCTGGAGTACTAGACATGATGGCAGCTGTGAAGATAAAAGGGAAGCAGGTTCATATAAATAAATCAACTCTGTGCTGTATCCCGTACACAGGTGTGTAGGCACGATGTAAAAACACTCACTTTCCCACTTTCCGCCGAATTCTGGAGACATTGCGTGTTGAGTGGCGGAACTCAATGCCGCGCTTTGCCTCGACAGGACACCAGAGCGAGGAAATGAAATATAAATGTAAATAGATATTTCATTTCCTCAAGTGGGGATCAAACCCACAACCAATCGGTTTTACAGTCACACTTTGGGCCCCTGAGCCACGACAGGCACCGAATTGAATATACAGGGATATATCAAATTAGTATATCTTTAGTTTTATTTAAGGCCCTCTACCTACCCTGCTGTGTGCGGAGTACAGTGTGAAGTTGATTTATACATTTTTTTTAATATTTATAATTGTGAATTCAGATCTCATACTAGTGGTATTTATTTTAATAAATTACCAATTTATACTACAATTTTATGGCAAAATTAAATATGAAGAAACAAAGTATTGTTCGTTTATTTTGGATTTTTTTAACTTTCTACTTTATCCTGCTCAGTGGTTTCTTTCTGCCTAACATTGCATGGTGATTGGCGGAACTCAATGCAGGAAAAAACTGATATAATCTGATGATAAATCATTCTTATCTTTTGTTTTTAAATATTATAGTACATAATAATAACATACTTTCCCAAAATTGACAGTCCGTATGTGTTTAAAGTTCTTATAGTCAGAGTCTCCGCCGGACGGAGAATTCGACCCCTTGTCCTCCGAGCACTTGGAACATCGCAACCCTTTAACTAGCTCAGGGGCTGTAAACGCGCGGAGTAACCCTGAAAGTTATAAGAAGAACTAACTTATTTCTAATCGTGAAAAATGTTAACTAAAATGTTAATATAGCAAAATACTAAGTATTTCTATACCTAACTTTGAATAGATCATTGAACATTGTCTATTGTTTTACTGAATGCAGAAATAGAAAGTACGACATTATGATATTACGCCATCATAGCCATAATATTTTTTTATTTTTTTTTATATTAAGGCAACAAAATTATATCTCACCAGCTAAGCTATAAGATCCAGAACGTCCCATACTAGCATTGGCCATAGACAACGTTACACTATCAAACTTGTCATAGCGCACAGGACTCTGCAATGAAAATATACATAATTAGCGGCTTTGTCCGCATACTACATATAATAATTTTATTATGCTGCATTTGCCAACAGATTCATACATTCAATCATGAACACTTCGTAGCAGTATGATAGCACGTCATTGGCGGCAAGGGCGCCCCCCGCGAGACTCAAATTATTTTAATTTTACATTTCTCGAAAAATATACGTCCAAATTACATTCTATAAAAGCCGAAGATTATCTTTATTCTTCCTTGATAAAGAAAACCATACCATACCATATCTCTGTTTCTAGCTAATAATATTTATTTAATTTTTAACTTCACTACCCAATTCATACTGAGTAAGGGTGCCCCAGATAAGGACACCTCATAAGATGTCACTTACCTTAGTATTGCACACAGTACAGTGAGTCCTTGAGGCGAGGGTGCCCCTAGTGGGGGGTTGGGGCGCGGGACGCGCGGGGGACGCCGCCCAGCGACGCCCCACAGAGCTGAGGTGACAGAACGACCGCGACACACCTTTGGACAGTCTGGGAGGTGAGGGCAGGGGCTCCTCTGTTGAAAGACAGAATTTTCCTTGTTTGTTATTTGAATATTTATATCCCTGTAATCTCCCTGTTATCTCGTATGATAGTTGAATCCTCATGCAAAGGAATGATTATATTTAAATTATGATTAAATTAAAACATTGAGAATTTGGTGGAAATATGAAAAATGAAGTGTCTTAAAACTAAAATAATAATAAGAGACATCTGACCTGGATCAGCAAGTTCAGGTTCTCCGGGAGGTGCAGCAGATGCTGGTCTCGCAGGTCTGGATACTCCATCCCGCAATGAAAGAGGAGCTGAGGGTGGTGAGGCAGGAGATGCAAGTGCTGACCATGCTCGACTACCCCCTAGACCTAACGCATCAGATAGACATCCCGGCTGTGAATGAAATGTGTTCATTATTTAATAGTTGATCAACTTAATCAGCTGCGAGGTGTTGGCATAACAGAAGAAGAATGAAAGAAAGATGAATGCCGTGGAGATGTGATCTCTTCAGAGCATATGCGGAGTCAGCTTAGCTGATCGAATCCACAATGAAGAGATACACAGAATAGCAGGTACTAGCGAGAATGTCACGGTAAGAATAAAGAAGAACATACTCAGTTGGTTTGGGCACGGCAAACAAATGAGTGATGAAAGAATGGCAATAAAAATTTATGATGGAAAAGTGAGTGATAAGAGAAGTAGGGGGAGACCTTAGTTGACCTTCGAAAACACAATATCAAAGATATTGGAGGCAGGTCACATATAAAGCATGAGGACCTCCCGGAGGGCATGTATAAAGAGGTTGATGACAGTGACTGAGGCAAAAGAGGTATGTAGAAACCGTAGTGTTTGGTGCTCCATTCTTTCTGACTACCCACACTAGGGATATAGAGAGAAGTTAAGTGAAGTGAAACATAAAACATTCTGTACATTGTCTTAAAAATTCAATTATATTTATAAATAACACTCACTTTGTTTATAAATAATTATAAAACTTAAAATTATTAAATATACCTTACCTTTTTAGCCATAGCAGCAGTCTCTTCCTCAATACAAGACAACAACACATGTAAAAGCTCGTGGGCATCCTGCTGATCTGCCGGTACCACCCATCCTGCTCCCCTCAGAGCCTGTAATACTCCTAAAGGACAAACTGGTGTCCCTCTTGCTGATTCATGGGTACCATTTACCACTAAAAAGAAAAATAGAAATAAACAAAGTATATAGTATTAAACAGTACTTCCCTCATAGATATTCATTATCGTCAGCTTTATGCTGTAGGTAGAGGGAACCTAGTGTTAATACACTCCATTCTCCACTTTCTGTCAAATTCTGACAGCATTGTATGTTGAATTGCGAAGCTCAACGCTACCCTTTGCCTCAACACAAGAGCAAAGAAATGATAAATATAAATTTAAATAAATATTTCCTTTTCTCAAGTGGAGATTGAACCCACAACCAGACAATTTTGCAGCACACTTTGTGCCCCTGCTCCACGACTGGCCTCAAGTTTAGTGAATTTTTAAACTTATACAAGAGAATAAAGCTAAGTTAAGATATAAATTATATAACCTACCTGAGGTGATATTAAATTTCAAAATATTGCATACCAATGAAACATATTTATAAAAATACTATTCAATACTACTAATATTCAATAAAATGTTAAATATAATTCTACATTATGTTTATGATTAATAAACATAATGTAGAATTATATTTAAGTAAGTAAGTAAGTAAGTACACATACCACCATTACTGTACAGAAATGAAACATCATAATTTAATTATTGAATAATTTCAAAACAATATTTCACATTCAGCTTTCAACAACAATAGCTCTACAATGACTTCTAAGATATACTTTTAAATATCAAAAATATAACAATCAAATACTTTAACAGATTAAAGACCTTCAATCACTGTGTATAGCGTCGTAATCATACTGTTATGTCCATCGGCCTTAGCGTACTTCTTGAGCCATTCAATAAAAATAGGACAGGCGGCCAGTGCTTGTAGTAGTGTGTTTAAAAAACAGGTCCTTCCCAAGTTCTGTAATCCTGCTATCTGGCCGCGACGTTTTCTAACCTTAGGAGCCCCTCCTGGCCCCCATAATACAAAAGCTCCAACCACCACCGCCGCAGTCAGCCCTGCGGCCACTAATATCCTATCTCCTCCGTCCATGGTCTCTACTTCAATGTATTATATATGTTTTCTCCATATGTGTTCAAAGTATTATCATTGCGACTGTTTTTCGTTTATAATTTATAAAGAATAATTCATTTTTCCAATATTGAAAATTGATAATTCCACTCGTGAGAACTAGTTTCAAGTTTGACAGAAGCTCTTTGACATTATTACTTATCATTTCTGCACGAAATACTGGGCTCAAAAATTATTTTAATTTTGATCGTATTAAAAATATCTGTTGCTAAGCTAAAAAATACCATAAGAATAATGAATTTAACTCTTAGCATATAAATATAAATTTAATTTAATATTAACAGAATATTATTAACTTAAGAAGTTTGGCAAGACATGGAACGAAATTAAACAAGAAGCTTACGATCGTGCAAAATAGCGAAACTCTGTGGTCTGCCTTCTATTCCAACTTAGGGACACAGGAATATAAGCACAGACCACATTTACTCAATGAATATAAGTAAGTAAGAAGAATAATAATAATACTAGTAAAAGCAATTTCAAATTTACATTTTCGATTTACTTTCTCTCTGTCATTTGTCACTTTAACATTGACAAATGTGACATATGACATATAAGTCTACAATCTACATGTTGTGTTCTGCAAAATTTGTAAATAAATAATGTCTAAACTCTAAATAGCTCATAGCATATGAACGTGATTATTCAGATTATTCTATTATCGATCTGAGAGTTCAGGCAAGCGTTAGCTTTCAATTTATTATGAGTCTGCACGCTCTGCATTCGTGTTAAACTGTACTAGTTTTAAACTTGCTATTTTAAATGTACATTAAGTATTTGGATTTTGTACATTTTTGAATACCATGATACCGTCAAATACAATATGTGTTTCACAAGAAGGACCAGCAAATGCGTTAGCTTTAAACAAAGATTGCAGTCAAGTTGTAATAGCTGGGCGTAATGGTTGGTATACTTTGTGACAAATATCTAAATAACAACAGAAATGTTATTATAATATCTCGATTTTTACTAAATATCTATTTATTTTTGACAGTATTCAAAGTATTTTCGATTGGAGACAATGAATTCTCAGAAGTATGCAACTTAAGAGTGGGAAAGAATTTAAATTTAAATTTTTCATCAATTGATGTAGCATGGAGCACAATAGAAGGTAAAAATGTGGAATTTTTTTACACAGTTTTATAAAAATTTACCTATATAGTTTAAAAGTTCCAGTGCCAAAAAATTGTCCTTAAATGAATACGAGCATTTCAATTCATCATTCAAATTAATTGTATTAAAATTAATTGCTTAACTTTTAAAACTATTTTTATAACTATAAATCATTTACATTTATATTTAATTTTAGAGAACACATTAGCAACAGCAGCAACAAATGGTGCAGTGGTTGTTTGGAATTTAGGCAAATCAGGTCGCTCAAAACAGGAACATGTATTCTCAGACCATAAAAGGACTGTAAATAAGGTGAAGATATAATGGAAGATATTTTTTTTTAGCTAGTATCCTACCCTTGTTAAGATACTTAATTAGATAGTAACTGCCTATTTTTAAAATATTATAGAGTCAGGCAGTCATACATAGGCCAGTCATGGTGCAGGAGCACATGCAACTGTCAACCCGACAGGTTGTAGGCTCAAATCCCACTCAAAGAAATGAAATATTTAATATTTTCATTTCCTTGTTTTGGTAATGAGGCAAAGCTAGGCATTAAGTTTTACCACTTAACACACAATGACTCAAGAATTCAGCAGAATATGGGGAACAAAACTGTCTTAATGAGAACAGAGTGTCTAGACACAAGATACAGTGTGAATCTAAAAAAATTATTATGTATGTAGGTTAGCTTCCACTTGACAGAGCCAGCTTTGTTAATCTCAGGATCTCAAGATGGTATGATGAAATGTTTTGATCTGCGGATGAAGGAAGTTGCTAGGACATTTATTAGGTATGTAAACTATACTTTAAATTTGTTAAAATATATTGCAACTTAAAATAAATTATAATTTATTATACACTGATATTTGTACACATTAATACATTAGTATGTGCAAAAATACTGCTTAATTTCAAATATATTTTAGTGTTAGCATACTCATGTAAAAGTAGGTAGATTTAGGTGAAAAAGACTATAAAAGTAGTGGAATTGTGTCAAACGTGGGCAGTTGCTGATAGGCAACGGCTTCTATCGGAAGGAAGCTTGTATGTAGTATTGTTATTGGGTGATACATATCACTTATTACAATTGTGTGAAATCTCTTTCAGAATATGTTAGAAACATATAGTGTATTGAGTGGCAGAACTCAATGCTGGGCTTTTGCCTTAGTTGCCTCTCAAGTGGGGATCGAACCCACAACCGTCGTGTACAGTCACACCCTTGTGCCATAACAACCTAATTAAATACTTATTTAAGAAATATTCAACTTTTGAAAAATTTTTTTTATTATTTTCTAGTATGGTAAAACAAATGGTAGTATTGAATACCACCACTTAACAATGTGTCTTAAGACTAATCTCTCTGCTTATCTTGGTGTATGCAAGAGCTGTGAGAGGCTATAAGATAAAGTTCTCACTTAATTAATCTATTCCTTTGTTATTTAGTGATATATTTGCCATATTTCATTCTATAGTAACACAGAATCAATCCGCGACGTACAATTCAACCCACACCAAGCCCACGTCTTTGCGGCTGTATCAGAGAATGGTACAGTCCAGCTCTGGGACAGTCGACGTCATGAGAGAGCTTTATATCAGTTTACAGCTCATTCTGGACCAGTTTTTGCCTGTGACTGGCATCCTGACGTGCCTTGGCTAGCAACTGCATCTAGGGATAAGACTATTAAAGTATGTAAAATAATACTCGTACATTTCATTTCGCAACTTTGTTTGCTTGGACTTTATGATGTTTGCAATACTATTTCCATTTCTAATAATTATGTATATACATAA
>JAEBDU010000099.1:269801-296699 GCA_016802625.1 Heliconius numata
GCCCACTTTAAAACGCTCCAATAGCCAAAATTGTAACGGTTCGGTGAGTAATAAGTAAGCCTACTGTTATAGATTCAAGTGGTTTATAGTAATTGTTAATTCATTAGCATGACACATTGGCGACAAAAGCCCTAAGCTCAAGTCTACTCAGCCTACAATAAATCTGCCACTACCTAAGTCCGTCGTAGTGTCTTAATCGTGTCTTAATTGTTATCGTGTGTACAAGTTTAAGGCGTGACATTTTAAAAATTATATGTTTAATATAAAAACATGCTTTTAAGGATTCTTATTTATTTTTATAGAAATAATGATTAATTTGTGTGATATAGATGGAGAGCGAAGCAACAAGCGCTGGGGCGGCAACTACCACGAATGGGGGCGGCGGTGGGGGCGAGCTCACAGTGCGCGAGGGGCGGCGCGGCGCCCTGGGGATGGCGCTGGGGGCGGCGGGTGGCGCACGCTTCCACGCGGCGCCTTTACTGGCGGCGGCGCTGAAACAACACGCGGATTTGGGCGATGTTCAAACAGCGGCCGTTGTGTGTTTGGCATTGCAGGATCACAGGTATAAATCATGATTATAAATAATTATACTAAGTCATACAAAACTGTTCAAACAGTTTTGACTGCTGTATTTTTGATTACTTAAATTTAAGCTATTTTTCCTTTTTAAAGTTATTTTGAGTGAGTATTGTTGTGTTTATAAACAAATGTATGTTGTGTAAAGAATTTATCTCATGATTATATTTTTTATTGATGTTTAATTAAAAATTACAATTATAAAAATAATAAGTAGATCGTAATGTACCTGTTATTTTATATTTTTTATATAAAAAATATTTCTAGTTTTATATGTGTCCGATTTAAGGTTATTCTTCTTTACTATTTTTTTAATTTATACTAAACGCAGATAATTCTCAATTAATTAAAAAAATGTGATTGCGTTGAGTTCAACGCAACGCAAATTTATTTTGGTATGCTTAAGATTATAATTATAAAGTTTTTTTTATATTATACATTAATATTTATATATTCAAATGTTGTAGAAATGATCTGTTCCCGTACATCGATGAAAGTCTCCAGGAGCAGTGGCTGCTCGGATACATCGAGCTGTTGCAGAGACACAAACTGTGGAATCAAGCAACTGAGGTAAGTGATAATATATTTAAGAAAAATCCAAAGTGAAAGTCAAATAATTATTTATTAAAAATAAGAAGTTACAAGCTTCATTTTTTGAACATCAAATAATCTACTGCCAGTTCACTAAAGTTAATGCCTTAGACCTGAAAAGAACCAGCGCAAGAAACTCAGCGGGACTTTATTTTTTAAATCAATTATACAAAACACATTTTAACATGATATTTTGAAATAGATTGGGGCGAGCATTTCATTCCTAAGGCGTGTTATCATTTATGTAATCATTAATTTGTTAATAACTTTTAACACACAAAAAAAAATCCCTTATGACTTTTGCCGCATAGTAGGACAAATTCCTAATTATACGCCAAGTATTAAAACGAAGGCGAAGTTTCGGGACATTGGGTGTCTGGTGAGTGGACGTCTGCCCATGGGAGGAGTAATTCTTCCGAGGCGCGATCGTATCTGCAACCATAGCGCGCATTATTAGACGCTGTCTTATTTTGCTACAACGGCCCTAATATGTGCTATAGCCCGACCAATAAAATAAAAAACCTCGCCGGACATTAAGCATATAAGAAAACTGCCTGTCTATATTCTCCATATTTGAGCTGTCCAAACAAAATGGTTTTTTTAAACGAAAAGAATTTTTCAATTCGGACCAATAAGTCTTGATCAATCAAACAAACTCTTCAATTTTATAATACTAGTGTAGATAAGTATTATTGATATTGGTCAGGTGATCCGGTGCGCGTGGGTGAGCAGCGTGTGGGGCATCTCGCAGCAGAGCACCACGCTGACGGCGTGCTGCGGGCGCTGCGGGCGGCGCTCGCGGCCGCGCGCACCCTGCGACACGTGCGGGGGCGGCGCGGCGCCGGCATTGTGCGCTGTGTGCCGGCGCGCCGTGCGCGGCCTGTACGCGTGGTGCCAGGGCTGCGCGCACGGCGGGCACCTGCACCACATGCGTGCCTGGACCGCCGCGCACCACCTGTGCGCCGCCGGCTGCGGGCATGCGTGCCAGCTGGGGTGACCGCCACCTTATGTATATTAATATATGCTTTTAATAATTTTCTTTCTTATTTTTGTTGAACTATAGGTATATTTTTGAAATATATTAAGTCGTTGAAACCATTGATTTGATTAACACTCTTGGAAAATGTTAAAATATTCGAAAAAAATATGTTATTACTAGCGGACCCGCGCGGCTTCGTCCTCTTGAACTATTAAAAGGGTAGGCAGAGGGAACCTTGTGTTAAAACACTCCGTTCCCCGACTTTCCGCTGAATTTCGGAGGCATTGCGTGTTGAGTAGTGGAACTAAAGCCCTTTGCGTCAACACCAGAGCAAAGAAATAATATATATATATATATATATATATATATATATATTTTAATAATAATATAATTTATTCATAAACAAAATTACAAAAAAACAATTTATAACGATAATAACCGCATTAGTTACAAACTGTGTGGCAGTTATTAACGCCCGCCTCACAAGCATCCACTCATAAATTAGTATGATCAAAATGAGTTCAATTACAAAAAAAAAAACTTTAAAATATAACAAATGATAAAAATAATAATTAAAAAAGCATGCAATAATAGTATTAAAAAATAATTAATTAAAAGAATAAATAAAATAAAAAGGTATACAATAAACCAAACATTATTAGTGATCGATGTGCATGATGTTTATGTGTGGTGTGTGAGTTTGCGTGTGTGGATGTGTGTGTGTGTGGACGTGTGTGTGCGTGTTTGGATGTGTGTGTGCGTGTGTGGATGTGTGTGTGCGTACGTATGATGGCTTCATCGGTATCAAGCTATACGGTCAATAGGTTCTCTGTCTGATCATAATCTAAGTTTAATAACCAGTCAGTCAATTTAGTTTTACATTGATACAACGTTAGGGGATATATTTTTAATTCTTTATTTATTTTATTATATAATATGGGGCTTAAGTAATAAAATAGGCGATTTGCAGAGACAGTGCGTCGTGACTCTATTGAGCAAACCTTATCAACTCTTCGTTTCCCGCAATTGTTCTGCGGATCGAATGGGGTGAGCCTCCGTAAAATAGAGCGCAGAACGAATAATTGACGGACAGTTAAAACTTTACAAATGTCATATAGTTCGGCAGTTGGAAAACGGGTAGGTTTAGATGTCATACCCTTAAGTATACATCTCTGTGCTTTTTCTAGTGGGAGTAAGATTGATTTAGGTGCACCACCCCATGCCGGTATGCAGTAAGTAAGAATCGATTGAAAAATGAAAATATAAGTTTAAATAAATATTTCATTTTCGCATTTACAGTTACACACTTGCGCCGCGACTGGCCTTTCTTATTTAACATTGAAATTTTGTAAATAATAAAACGGAAATTCCTTATATACATATTTATTTACTAAACCTTACAAATAAAAATGATATAATACTGTTAAAAATTGGGTATGTATACACACAGGAGGTAGTAATGACATCACTACAATTGTAATTTCAAAAATATATACAAATATGGACATACAACAGTAAAATTCAGGCAGTATTAAATAACTTTTAAAATATTTAAGGAATGTAACATATAAAAACTACATTCCGAGACAAAACTTAGTCTCACAAATTTGAAATTACTTAGGACTTAGGACTATTCGGACTTAGCTCTGAATTAAAATGACCAATACAAAACTATTAGAATAAGAAGAACACGGATCAAGTGTTTTTAAGACACTGTCTTAATAATTTTCAAATTTCTCATTTTGTCGTATAATCCAATCCTCACAAATTATACATTGACATCATATTTTTCGATAAAAACAATCTTTGGACAACAATAAACAAATAAAACAATAAACAAGTATATAACTAAACCAAATGATGTGTTGTCAAGTGACGTCACTACGTGTAGATACCATCAGCAAAGAAGGTCGCACGTACACATTAACAAAGTATTAGAGTATAAACGGAGATGTTACAGTACGAGCAAGTGGCGTCACTAAGTGGTAGTCGGGTGTTAGACGATGGTGCAACAGGAGCGGTCGCAGCGGCGCGTCTCCGGCGGGGACTCGGGGACGCTCTGCCCTCGCTTCTGTACGGACATCGTGCGGATCAGCGCGAGGAAGGCCTAGAAACGTTGAGTTACGTGAAATATTAAAAATATGGTCATGAGTAAGTTTATATCAAATGATCTTAGGAGTTGTTAGCATATTATAATTTTTATTATTTTCACAAATATATTATTTGAAATATCTTCTATAAAAAAAAACTCGTTTAATTAATTATAATAATTGAGATACAAAAAAAAACAAATACAAACCATTTTTGATAAATTCGTGGGTGATGAAGAGAGATGTTATTATTATTCTTATTTTCTAAAGTTCCATGTATGTATGATTATACATACATGGAACTTTAATTTTTAATAATTGTCAGTTAAATACAGGGTGGAATTGTCAGCGCCACTTTAAATGAAACCACAGTTTTAACTACTCTATAAAAGCCTAATATAATTCGGAAAAAAAATAATTCTCATAAATGAAAAAGTTTTTTTTTCAAACAAAATAAATAATAAAATTATCGTTTTAAAATAAAACGCCATTTGTAAAGTATAACATAGGCACGCACACACTTACCTGTCAAAGCGGCAACGTCGCATACGTATGTGTGCGTGACACGAAATACAGGTATGGATAAAAATCGTGAAATGAAAAAAAAATCCTACGTCCAAACCGTTGAGGTACCTTGATAATTTTTTAAATTCTGGGTTTGAAATATTTTACCCTATATGCAGTTTCAGTAAAAGAAGCGCTGCCTCTTCCACCCTGTATATCTATAGAGAAGATTATAATAAAAAAACTAGATTTTTTTGCAAATCAGTATAATTTTTGCGTGTTCATCCATTATAAATGATCTGTTGCATTTAGTAGACGTACATACACATACCTATAGCCTATAGGACACCTAACGATGTGTTATATTCATAGTTCCATCAATGAAAATATCTTAATATTTCTGCGATACATTATTACATTCTTACTTCACTTCACTTTACTTCAAATAATTTAGCATTTTACCATTTCTTTATATTTTATTGTAAGTTTAGAATTATAAATTATAATAATAATTCAAGGGTATTTTTTGATTAAAAAAATGATTATAAATATATGTATGTATATTTAACAAAATAATCTTCTGTATCAATTTAATATCAACCAAATAATCTGAGTGCCGTTAAAAGAAAATTTTAATTTCTTTTTTGTCAATTTAAATGCTAAATTAAATATAGACATTGCAATTATTTCAAATGAGCGTGAAATGCACCTTTATGCACATGCAAATTTCATTTTTAATTGAAATGAATAGTTTAGTTTCCAATTATGTCAAAATATTTGCTAGACATTAGTTATTTATTTATTTATATATATACTTTATTGCACAAAATTACAAAAAAAACAATGTACAAAAGGCGGGCTTAATGCTAACCTTGTCATGTGGGATAATAAGTATGCAGGTGTGCAGAAGTAAAATATACATACATATACATCCAATAAATACATAAATATACATCTATATATATAAAATCGAAAGGTCACTCACTCATCACGAAATCTCAGAAACTACATGTGCTAGGAATCTGAAATTTTGTTTAGGAGTTACTTATAGGTCGTAGGTGCTCGCTAAGACGGGAATTTGCAATATTCGATTTCTAAGGGGTTGTTTTTGGGGTCGAAAGTTTGTATGAAACTTCGTTGCTACAAATGCTAGGAGTCTCAAATTTTGCATAGACGTCACTAGGACGTAACCATGAAGACTAAAATTAATAATAACGTAGTTCACGCGGGTTAAACCGCGAGCGGGCCGCTAGTATAATATATAATTATAATAAAATATTATGGATATTCTAAATAAAATAAATAAATAAAATACATGAAAATATAAACCATATAATAATATAGCGTATTACGTACGCGCATTACGTTATATGCAAGAATATAAAGGCAAATAGTTAAACATGAATATATTTATGTTTCGTATCGATCCGTAGGTATAATATACCTATCAATCATTATTCTATACAATAAACAAATATAAAAATCCTGTCGCTAACTTTTATTTTAATAATAATTTTAGTCAAGTAACAACATTATATACTGTATCATGAATTTATAAAATGTTACTTGTTTACTCACACATTAAAGTATAACGACGTAATCGATAGTGCATGAATTTGAACCAGCATACTCTTAAATAACAGTCTGGTCATGTAATTTCAATTCAATACACTACAATTATTGTTACATATGACATAATGTCCAACTGTATAGATGAAACAGCAATTTTTTTCTTTGATTTTGAAATAAGCTACAGTACAGAAATAAGTGAGTGATTACTCACAAAAACTCAGATTAAGGCTCGGCGACTGTTCTATTTTTAAGGAGATTTATTATATTATAATAAATTATGCTTATGCCGTAATATCGATAAAATGAGGCCTTTTGTGCCTCAAACAAGTTACAGTCCAATATTCAAGTAAAAATATAAATTACAGATTGAGATAAAAATTGTAAAATTTCGTTTGAAGAAAAAAAAAGATAATGTCAAAAATATGATAATTGTAACAAATTACTTTGATGTTTGCAAGCGAATATAAGAGATTCTTAGTACAAAATACTGTGCACACTGTATTTATAAATAAAATACATGTTTTTATAGTCAAGTTAATCAATCGGACTGGTAAGACCAACAAGTATTCTAAGAGATCAATTATCATTGGTACCAAATGTTAATTATTTTATTTATTTATATAAAAATTGCCGATTTGTTACTAAAGTAGCAATAAAATATATATTATTATTTTAATTATTTTGACATAATGTAATTTAAGAATTAATCAGGTGAAACCAAAGCTATTCAACATAGACAAGCTATTTAACACAAATGCGTTTAAGCCATCCCATTGCATAGTGAGCGGTGCACACATTTAATAGACAATATTTTTTTACGATCATTCACTTGTATTACAAAGCTTTTTGACATACAAAATAAAAATTAATATCATTATAATGATGAAATTTTATATAAAAATTTGAACGAAAGATGCGAACCTACACTTAATGAATTCAAGACACTTTAGTTCAAATTCTTATGAGAAATTCCCATATAACATTTATAATTCTAAGTGTACATTACAAATTATAATAAAATTTATATCGTAATATAGACAAATGCAGACACTTGAGACAACACAAACAGCACTTAAATCTAAAAAATAAATAAACGAAATTATTCGAATTTAAATACAGTGCGGTCGACGAGTCGTGGCCACTCTAAAGTTAGAGTTTCTGAAATTATGCGCATTGTTGAGGAGTATACGATCAAAAATTAGAAAAACCACGATCAGTCGAGCGTACTGTACATAAGTGTACTTTAAAGGAAAACTACTCCACACTATGAGCATTGCCTTATTAGAAAAATATAAATACATTCCATTACATATTATAATATAAACATCGATATTTTGGAAACACTCGAAATTCCATCAACTCCAATACTTTCATCATTTAAAAAATTATATAAAAAATCGATATTAAAAATACAAAAATCGCACGGAATTATTAAATCGCTCGAATGCAGTAATAGTAATGTGTAGTAAAAACTATTCTATACACAATATATAGATATAGAACATCACTAAATAGACAATAAACATGCAAGCGATCCTTTAAATACATGTCGTCGGTCGAGTGGTGTCACTGGGGGTCACTAGAGTCACTAGGAAGTCGCCGAGGACACCACTCGACCGATCACCAGCACCAGTGTGGGCGAATATACATTAACATAGCCTTGTGTAGGTGTGGACGACACTAGCGCGCACTCAACGAGTCACTGCACTACGCGGGGCCCCTTGGCCTGGGGAGTGTGGCCTGGGGTGCCCGGAGGCCTGGGGTCCAGGGGCCTACAAGATAGAGCATTTGATTTTCCTGCGCGTCTTCCTCTTAACGTCGCCATTGGTGGCGCGGCTGTCGTCGCACTTGCGCGAGCGGATCTCCCTCATCAGGTCATAGAACACCTTGAGAACAACATTGGGATCAGCCACCAACACACAAACAGAGACATAGCGCGCAACCCTCACTCACTATCACACAATTGACACATAATATATCAGGCGTACATTGCCTAGCGAGTTAAAATTTCAATTTACTGAGTTACTGACTGATTGACTTACGTCTATGGTTTAGATTGTATTTAAAAAAAATATCAATGAGAACTTTCAATTAAGTTTCAAAGTTCTTTTGATAGTTAATTTGTTAATAAATAATTATTAATTTATTAACGATTCATCCAAAAAAGGACATGTGATGTCCAGAAGCGATTTCTTTATTGTTAAATTAGCTTATACTTAAGAATATTAGTATTTTTAAATGAAATGATGATTACATATAATGTTTCAGTAAACAGAATCATTTATCACTAGACGATGTACAACACAGAGACAATATTATCACAAAAATTACCAACACAATACCCCATCACCACACAGTTAAAAAAATCCTAACACTACTAACTTTAGATTTGGATAGACTTATAACGACAGAGGTCGCTGATTAAATTTCTTTAGACAACCTGAAGACAGCTGTTTTGATTCCCTAAAAAGCTATTCTATATCAGACTGTTAATGCAAAAATGGCCAATTTCTAAATTATTTTTTTTATAACATATTTTAAATTTAGTTTTGTATTAGAATTTTAGCCCATTTATCCATTGATAAGTTAGATTCGAACCTACAGTAGAAATTCGATTAACCGGACTAATTGTTGTCGTTAGTAATTCGGATTTGAGTGATTCGGAAAATCCGGATAATCGAATGTATAAAGAAAAGCTAGTTTTGTGTATGTGTAGCACTGAACTGTTATATGTGTATTAAAAGGAACAACTACATACCAACGAAAACCAAAGTTTGTTAAGAAAATATTAACATTTTCCAACATACGATATATATTCATATAAATTGCGTACATTTACGTACATATGAATCTTAGGTTTCTCTGTAATAGGTTGTGTAAAATAATTGTCGCAGTTGATAGTCCGTATAATCGCGAATCCGTATAACTGAGGGCCAGATAATCGAGTTTCTACTTTATATACCTAGCATAGCGCTGCCTGGCTGCATTAAATCATACCAAAGCCATCAAAAGCAGCCAAGCAGAGCTGTGCACAAGCATACTACTGTGGGTACTGTAAACTCAAACTAACTTCATTACTATGAAAATTTAAGATAATTATAATTTAGATAAAACGAAATGTTTGCGTGATATGTAAGGTATTAAGTAGTAGTTTTTTTTTAAATTAATTGTATAGCTTATAACATGGTTCTGACGCAATTAGAAGTAAAATGTTTGATTTCGTCTATAAGTCAGTAACATCAGTACCATTAGTTATAACTATAACATTGACGAGTCGTGGCCGTACTAGAGCTAGTTAACACATCAATACCTTATCAACGTTATCCCTGGTCTTGGCCGAGGTCTCCACGTAGGGCACCTGCCAGTGTGCGGCGCGCTCGCGGCACGCGTCGAGTGGCACGCGGCGTTTATCGCCAAGGTCCGATTTGTTACCGACAAGGAGAAACGGTATGTTCTCGTCGTTTTTCACTCGGAGTATTTGTTCTCTGAAAAAAAATATTAATTAGATTTATTGTGTATCCCGCAAATAGGAGGGAACCTGGCCTTAAGAGACTGCATTCCCCACTTTCAGCAATAATATCATATATTCTATTCCTCCGAGTACCCATAACCGTCACGTCTGTTCCCCTGCACCAAAAAGTACGAGTACTCGTATATTCATATGTATATTCTTTACACAAATCTTTAAGTAATATTTGAGAAGACAACCATCGCGTTAACGCCAGTCGAGGCGCATAAGCACAAGCTTGCGACTGTACACGTGACAGATTGTGGGACACTAGAAGAAATAAAATATGTAATATTTTTTCGCCGCATTCACTTATGTAAATTCCAATCTTTTATATTAAATTAAAGACGTAATTATACCAAACACTTATGTTGAAAATAAAACAACAAACAAATTACCTAAATTCCTGCGTAGCGTCAAAACTCTCCGGCTCAGTAATCGAGAATACGCAGAGGAAACCTTCCCCGGAGCGGAAGTAGTTGTCCCTGATGGCGGCGTAGTCTTCTTGGCCGGCCGTGTCCAGGATGTCTATTTGCACTTCCTCGCCGTCTAATACTACCTGTAATGTGAAAACAAAATAATATAAAAAAAATGATCAGATTATTTGTAATATTGCGTATGACAGGGGAATTTTTGTATAGCGTTTACGTCGTCAGTTGTTTTCTTCTGATATGTAATGAATGAGATTTTTCTGGTTTTCAAGGCAAAAATAATTTCATGACCCAGCTATTGCAAGATACAACCATCGCGGTCATTCAGACAAAACTTACAATCCTTTAAATCTAGCTATAAAAGCTTACAAATGCTATAAAAAGTATAATCACATTTGTATACTTTTATTTTTAACTAAAGAAGTAACTAACCTCACCATGACATTTCTGAACATAAATGATCTATAGTAAATGCCCAAATTAGTGATATTACAATAAGAACGTAAGATAAGGAGACCGCGGGAGGCGCGGCTTCGCGGCCTCGCAGCCTCGCGGGTAGCGCACCTAAATCTCAATAGTACGTAAAGACAAACAATGTATCTATTTAGTATTTAACGAAATAGCTACAAACACAAAAATAATATAGAACCTGTAAATTGTATGTTTGCAATGTTGTTACCTTTTTCCTATAACTATCAGCCTTGGTAGGCTCGTAGTCCTCGACGAACTCGTCGTACATGAACTGCAGCGTGAGCGCGGACTTGCCGACGCCGCCGGACCCCACCATGATCACCTTGTGCAGCGTGGGCTGCGCCGCTGGCTTCTTAGACATTTTGGGACCCAATAGTCGGGTGCACTGGAAAATATATTAAATATTTTTATTATTAAGAATTGTTGCCATTTTGATTTGATTCGGAAATATTTTCTTTCTAATGTTAAAATAGGACACCATATAACCACTAAAAAATAGTTACTTATTTAGTTTTGCCTGCAAAACATATATATATATATACAAGAGCTTATGTGAGTTGGGAACAAAATCAACCATTAATAAAATTATTTTCACTTTCCTGCTCTCATACACTACTACTCAATGTTGGACACTAACAGCTTCACTCGTCCTGTGCAGTTACATTAGATATATAGATATCTTCATCGAGCTTTAACAAATTACATCAAAAATGTCCACAGTCAGTCAGTATAAAAGAGCCGTAAGATATATTTATAAACTAAGAGCGCGAGATTCTCTGCGAGAGTTTTCAAAGATGCAGGTATTCTTACAGTTGCTTCCAAATTAATATACCATAATATTCTCTTTGTCCGACAAAATATACATTGTCATAGTAAACATAGTGACAATCATACGATAGAAACGAGAAATAAAGATAAGCTTGTTACACCAAGTTTTCGCCTCCAAAAAGTTAATAAATCCTTTATGGGTCTGAGTATACGTGTATATAATAAAATTCCGCAGTATATTCTTAGTGTAGTGGCAACACTACAAAAATTTAAAATATCTGTAAAAAAATTCTAACAAGTAAAGCGTATTACACTGTTCAAGAATATTTAGAGGATAAGCATGTATGGAATTAATGTCTATTGAATGTAATGCAGGATAGCTGCCAGCTAATGTAATAGATTGTACCATTGATTTTGAAAAGAGCAACTGTTGAGTTTCTTGCCGGCTCTTCTCAGCAGAACTGCCTTCCGAACCGGTGGTAGCTTTTTGTTCATATGTTCATTCGACGATTCAAAAGTGCTTATAATGATTGCCTATTTGAATAAAGAATATTTTGAATTTGAATTTGAATTCAATTTCGTTTCAAGTGGATTCGAAATCGCAACCGCCGTGAAGTTGCATCATTAAAGCTTGTCCTTTGTCTGTAATTTAAAATCAAGAACAAAAGGGCTGATGAGTGGTCGTGTGGCTACTTTACGTAGAGATGGGGATAGGATCACCGTTGGGTGACTAAATCAACCATTAAAGCGTCTCCTATGTCGGAGATGTGACAAACATTGAAATAGATAGTGTAATTTACGTACGATCTACAAGAAAACAAAAAGACAAAACCAGACTTGGCTTCCATTAGCCCAGAAAGTGCCTGTAACGATATATTCAAAGGCGGTCAAGTTAATAGAATGAGAACCGTGTGAACGGAGTGATTTCAAAGACATTATCATGCTTTTGTTAAAGATACAGATAGATTAAAGATAATTTTTAAATTATTATCTAATAGATATTACAAATATTTGGACAATTTACTAACTGATAAACATATTTATATGTAGGTAGGTACATTAAAAACCAGTAGGTATTCGTCGCAAATATTTTTACTAGTTCGGAATCAAATTGAATTCAAGACTATTTAAAAATTACAGATCAGCCATTCTGCAAAAACTCAAGCTCAATAATAGTAATAATTAAAATTTTGATGTTACAATAAATTCTTATATGATAACGCATTCCCAGTAAACTGCTGTGTAGACAGACAGACAGACAGGTGTTATTGTTAGTGATAAGTCACGCAATTTTTTTTTAAACCCGTAATACCCGTAACCCCGTGCAATGTTATGTGTTAAACGGAAAGAAACATACAGAACATTTTTATAGCCTACAGGTCCATATATATGTATAGATGTAGGATCCTTACAAGCACAATATCGATGTTCACGTAATGTGGACTTAGAAGGAAGCGCGTGGGCGAAGACGGGCGTCGCCACTTGTGTTGCCGAGACAATGAACTGATTCTATAATCTAGTAACGACTGGTCTAGATCTGTAATTCCCTATAATTTCACGCCATCGCGTCACCTATTGATAGTTATAAGTTTTCTTTTCTGTTTCCACACTTTACTTGGTAGATATGTCAATGTACCCCGCATATAGTAGCCGCATCGTATTTAGACACGTAAACAGGGAATATGTATGAGGGGAAAGTAACTTCAACATTTATCATAGTTATATCGACTATCGAATTCATTAGCAAAGTGCGGTGAAAGTCGTTTTAAATGGAAAATGCATTAAACATTTTCTCCGTATTAAAATACCTCTATGATTAAGTTAAGTAAAGTAAACGCGGCTGGGCTTCCTGATGCGTATGCCCACCGAACTGAACCTAGCGCGGTGTGTACTCTATATTTACTTTGCAAGCGTCTCTAATGTCTATTTCCATACAAACTCACGTGACTCGTGTGGTTTTTACAAAAATTTCCAATTAGCACAATTACATTGTTATTTGCATTCTGAAAACTGTTAATAACAATATAAATTATAAACAAATTAGTTTAAAATAGTTCAGTGACTTACTTCTGGGTAAACAAAAACCTATCACTTCTTTTAATATAATCTTGTATTTTTTAGCTTCAAGTTGTATCCAGTATATAACAGGGTGACAGAGCTATATAAATTTCTCCTGGAAAATTAAATATATGCCAACTTTTGCTTGGTGTTTAACTTATTTCGTGATTAATAGAAACGCTGAACGGTAGTGTCTTAATGGAAACAGAGTGTCTTAACTCTAGGTGTCCAGGTTCCCACTATCCTGCTATGGGCGGCCAAAAGTACATCAAGATTAGTCAAAGGCGCGCACAAACTACAATCCTGGCGCCGGTATTCTCTCACGAGTGGCGTTTATCAGTTATCATTTTTAAAATAAGTTTTTTATTAAATTAAAACACTCAAAAAATATAAATATACACACATTTTAATAAATTCATATAATATTTAAAAATCGTGCCATATCGTCATTAAGCCATGGTAAACACTAGAGAATAACCTTCCCTGGATGATAATTATGAACTGTTAGTGTTACGTCGACGACATATTGCAGGGTCCTAGTTAGTCAGTGCTGTGCAGTGCAGTGTTGTGCCCCTGCCCCACGACTGCCTCGTGGCGCAGGGGCACAAGTGTGTGACGTTAATAGTCGCGAATCTTTGTGGATTCGATCCCCACCCGAGAAAATATTTATTAAAATTCATATTTTCATTTCTTCGCTCTGGTGTCGAGGCAAAAACCCGGCGTTAAGCTCCGCCACTCAGCAGGCAACGCCTCCAGAAATCGGCGGAAAATGAAGAACGGAGTGTCTAAAAAAATATTTTTAGGTTTCTTCTGCCTACTCTACTGAGTACGGAATACAGCATGCAGCTAATTCCTTTTCAATCGCGGTCAGTCATAATAATCGTTAATATATCGCTAACGATTATTATGAATCGTTATTATAGCCTTAACATTATACCTTGTTCATTTTACGTGACGTAAGGCGATAGGAAAAGTATTTTTTTTCTTTATCGCCAACTTAGAATGTTTAAAATGATTTCGATAAACTAAACGTTTCAGCGTTTAGTGGGCATAAGTAGCTACATACATGTACCTTATATGTAATTAGTGTTCCGGGTGGCCGATTACACTGCTCACTATGCCTGCCATGTTAATTAACAAGTAGAATTAACTATTATTGTCCAAAACAACACAGTAAATGGTTTTAATCTACTTTTTTGAGATTGTATTGATTATTTTATTATTTGGCACAAATTTTATTATGCTACGATGCGTAAAACGGAAATGCCGGCGTTTTTATACCTTTATAAATATTTATATTGTTTTTTGTAGCTTTGGGGTCATCAGGGGGGGGGCAGTAAAACAAAAAAAGGTAACTCTAGAGCACTTAGTGTTAGCAGTTGTCCACTTTCCGAATTTTGAAAACATTGCGTGTTACAAGAGCGAATAAATGAACATTCTTGAACTACACAACAAAGTCTTCAGCTTTATAATATTAGAATAAAAATATAGTCCTCTGTATATTTAAAGCATTTTTGCTTTACCCCGCATTAGCCCATTAGGTCTCCATCGCGAGCGGATCGAGCCCATTAAGGACTACGTTGAATTCGCGAGAGAAAACCGCAAATTTGTATTTTCACCAATAAATAAACAGAAAGGACCGAGCGAGCAGAAAGAGTTGAAATTAATTAAAATTACAAAATACAATACTCTTTATGAGTGGAAATGTGAACCTACATATTTTATTTAGGAGCTCGTTCGACCTAAAAATAACTTACTCATATAAAATAAAATATAATACGTAGGGTTTCAAAATACGTAGGAGCTAGAGATCTAAGCAAGTACAGTCTTACAAGCTCTTAACTTTCCTGTCATATTCGTTTGTTTTGTTAGAATTAAGAACAAAGAACACGCGTGTATTTACAGTGCACTGTAAAAGAAGGCTTATGGACGCATGTTTTTTTAAAACGCTATGGTGATGCGGGAATATAACCATATAAGAAGGTATTCTTTTGTTCATACTGGATCCCGCACCTAGCTGGGTAGGCAGAGGGAACCTGGGGGCCCAAGTCTCAAGACTTTCCGTTCCCACTCAGACTCGAGGAGGATCGGCGTAAGAAAATTAGAGGAGTTTCATTTTCAAAAATCTCCTTTAATACTTCACCACTTTGGCACTTTAGGTTACAAAGATTCAAACTGCCCCATATTTTCATTTCCTCATTTTGGTAATAAGACAAATACCCTTAAAAATAGGCGGTGCGTGGAAAATTGAGTGTCTCAACACTAGGTTAGTTCTCTGTGCCTGCCTACAATATCATCTCGCGTGGTGCACTAATAATTAATGGCTAACGTCATACAGTTAAACAGATTTGCATCCGTAGTAATGCTGCGGCATACGGCCTACTCCTCGAAGAGCGATATAACTAAACGAAAAATAATAATGCTTTTTAGGTATATAGATATTCATCTATTCATAGAAATTTATTAAATAATTAGTGACGCAGCGGCACAGTGTCGATTGTGGGTTCGATTCTCATTCAGGGAAAAATAGAAACAGAGCAGAGAAAAGGCGATGAATGGGCAACGAAGTACCTACAATGTAAAGCTAGAATAAATATAAATTTACATTTCCTTCTATAATTTACGAAAGATACTCCTATCATGGTTAAATATTTATAAACCTGCGAATAGCATCGATCGCATTTTGTGATTTACAGACCACAAATTCATTTAATACTTATGTATAAGCTAGAAGGACACACAAAGTTTAAAACGCTCTGTCTATGGGGTTTACAGTCCACATTGTCATGACTTCCATGTGTCAGGCTTCCGATTCTTTTCAATTTGTAATCAGTGTTATCAACATTCAATTCGCGTTTGCACTATGTATGGCATGCTTATCTCGATATGACGCCAACGCAACGAATTTAAACAGGTTTAAATAAGAATAGTTTAAAAGTGGAATGTTCATTTGCTCATATTTATTTCTAACTAGTTGTTGAATGGTCCAGCCTGTTGAATGGTCTTGAACTCCAATACCATTCAATAAAATTCGTTAAAAACTGGAGAATGAAGTAACTTACTATGTGAGATAAGTAAAATTAAAAAAGTACAACAATTTTAACAAAACTATAATAAAATAGGTAACATAAAATATATACTTTTAATGCCATCTAACTTACAATATTAATTGGTCTTTTCAGAGAGCTGAATCATTCCATGAATCATGTTGCACTGAATAACAAATATAAAGTACATCTTTATTAATACAATATTACTTAAATTGTTTTTCATAACTAATGCAAATGGACGGCATGATTATACTTAAGAGACTTAGGTTTTTGTCTTTGGTACTGAATCATAACTATTTGAAAATAATAACAACATATAAAGAGTTTCCTAGATTTAATTAAATATAAAATAAAGCACGCTTTTACAGTGCATATTTGTATACGACATTAGATGTAGGCCAAGCTGTGATAACCACAAGGTAAGATTTTACTTTGTATCAAATAACAACTAGCAATAAGTCTTACATCTTTATGATGCACATTAGTTTGTCACAAAGTAATATCAGCATACATTGTTTTATTTTCATCATACAAATTAAAACGAAATTCCTGACACTTTATATTTAATATTGAGTGGTATATTTCAATGCAGCAATTTGTACGCCAAAATGGTAAAGTAAAAATAATATATTCAAGCAGAGATCAAACGCCAATGCAACTTTATTCATGGCATTTTTAGTCAGTTACGATAGTACAGTTACCACAATGACCTGTATAAAACTTGATAATTCCAAAGTTTCAAATTCATATTTGACAGTTGATCAAAAATATTAAACTTACCTGCTTGAACTACACGATTATTCATTTAATAAACTGAATTTACTGACATCTTTAATGACGTCTAATATGTTTTTTTTCCTACATTATCGTAATTTTAAAAATAATACTTATTTAGAAAACATATAAAAATTTGAACATAGCGGAACTTAAA
The DNA here is from genome assembly GCA_016802625.1 of Heliconius numata. Taxonomy (NCBI): domain Eukaryota; kingdom Metazoa; phylum Arthropoda; class Insecta; order Lepidoptera; family Nymphalidae; genus Heliconius; species Heliconius numata. The sequence goes on from JAEBDU010000099.1 coordinate 287,331, forward strand.
TCCGCTCATCCTGGTTGGTTTAAAGGAGGCACGAGTTCGAGTCCCGCTACATTCAAATTTTAATGTTTTCCAAATAAGTAATATTTTTATAAACAAAAATGTTTATAGATAAAAATCTACAAAATATTACAAACTAGGAAAAAGTGATCTATTGAAAATTATGCTAGGAGGATAAAATAATGCTAGGAATCAGGTAAAAAACTGTTTTATAAAGCAATATATATTTTACCAACAGATTAACATTAACTTTCACTAGCATTACAAGTTGTAACTGTACATTTTTATCATACAAAAGACAAGTGAATTTCACATTCAATACCATTAAGGTATTTTGGAAACAATAATTTTTTGTGCAAAGTATGCAATATAAGAATATAATTATTACAAGAAAAATGTATTCAGACTGGTTTGTTTTTAAATGCAAAAAAGTAAATTTCTGATATAACATTTATAATGTTTAATCAAGAGCCAGTAGAGTGTGACAAAACTATTATGTAAATTTACTTTCATTTAATGTTATAGTATGTTTGCAGTGAATTTAAAGAGCTAACTTGTTTCACTACAATAACATGATGTAACTTACATTCTGTTCTTCTAGAAAAGTTGATGATAATTGATATGCAACCGTAGAGAACATTACTCCTGAACACAAGAGTCACTGCTTACTGTTGGTTTCATTTTATAGTCACTGAATCAATTAGGTAACAATATGTAAAACAATTGTCTGACAAAATAAGGAAAAGTTTGTAATTCTTGTATTATACCTATAAAAATTATAATAAGAGAGCCGAGAATTTTGTTAAGAAATCACTAGAAGTGAGTCACAGGCTGAACAGTGTGACAAGTGACAGTGTCTCATCAACGGTTCAGGTGTGTCTGATTAACCGGATCGGCAATTACTATCAGACGTGAGAACAGTAAGACAATGCGCGTGAAACTGTGGGAAAACACAAGCCAAGAGGCGTTGCCACTGTAGTAAACAATCACGTCACTGCATCTAAATATGGCACAGTGTGCACCGTTTATAACATATTTAATAAAACAATGCGACTTACCCGTGTTTTGTATAGATTGTGATAGTGTTTCTTTTAATATTAGCTGTTTTTACCACTTTCGCTTGTACAAGTTCGCGAGAACCCTTTCCGTGAGCAATAATGTCGTATATCTGTCAAAATGATTATGTCGCTCTCGCTGATCGTCATATTTTGTCTTTGTCGCTGGCTTATATTATAACTGATGGCGACATCTAAAAGCTTGTTATTGAATCTAAAAACCTAATCTTTTATATAAACAATAAATATTACAAATCAATTGAATTATCTTAAAAAGAGAATAATATAAAATTTCTTTTTTTTGTTTAAGTTTAAAGGAAGACACCTATGTAGTTTTAAAATAACGAATTAAATAATTTTACAATAAACACGGTTATTCAATTAAGGAGCTAGTCTTGAGGTTTAGACTAAAATAAATCTAGACTTAATCTTAATTTTGATCATGAATTAAATAAAGTACATCCTTACTATATTATCACATGTGACATTTGTCAATCTGTCAATGCAGATTACAAATTTACAAAAAAAACAATGTCAAATGCAAATCATAATATTTTGTATTCGGGTATTCCATTATTTGTTAAATTTCTTTTACAAATAGAAACTTCATAAAATAATATAATAATAATGTCCAGTAATAAACTGGATGTTATTTGGTCACCTATACATCACGATAAGTTTGTTGTGTGGGGTCAAGATATAACCTTATATGAAGTCTTACGTCTTCAGGATATCGATAAAAAGAGTACCTGTATGTAAAAATATATTTCTTTTAAAACTTTGTATAACTGAGGCTTTATATTTAATAATAGCAGTATAATTTTTTAATTTTGATTTTGGCAATTTTGTTAAAATTTAATATTCATTATTATTAACGCCGCACTTTGCATCGATACTAGTGCGAAGAAATGAAAATATAAATTTAAATAAATATTTCATCGCGAGTAGGGATCGAACCCATGACCAGTCGGTTTTTCAGTAACACCTTGTGCCCCTGTGCCATGACTGGCCTCTGGGGAAGTACCATTACATTTTATTTTCATTGTACAATTTTTTAAGCTATGTGGGGTCATCACCAATAATAAATCATTGACACTGATCCTTGCAAACATAATTGCATAACAAATATAATATTTAAATATAATTTATTTTTATATATTATAGATACTCAAATATCACCACACCATGGTGCAACAGTGGTTGCGTCACAAAGTGGTAATGGAGTTCGATGTGTTGATATCAGTTCTATAACAGATCAGCCAGACCCACTGCTAGCCTTAGGTCATGCTAGTGGCAAAATAACATTGAATAGCTTGAAGCAAACATATGATCCACTTGGCCTTGTGGGCAAGGAATTTGGTATGACAATAAAATTACTTTAAATTACACCACACAATTTAAAAGCGACTGTAAAATTAATATGAATATATAATGCTTACCTCCATTTGAGAATATATGGGGAAAGAAATAAGAATATAAATAATTTTGTTTTATTCCTATCTTGCTATCTCTGTAACCTGACTTCTCTCTGACTACCCTGCTAGGGATACAGCATGAAGCTAAGTTATGTTCTATATCATATAAAATTTACAACATCTAAAAGAACAATTATTAGGATTACTGTTTTTTTGGCCAAACTACCTTAAATTCAAATATTTATATTAGTTTACTCACTTTGTCATCAATAAGACAAGATTATTTTAATTTCATTTTCATCATGTTCTAGTGGCAAAATACTCTCGCCCATGTAATTCAATATCATGGAACAAATCAGAATCAAACCTGCTAGCAGTGGGTATGGAGAAACATAGGAATGACAACTGCATATTATTGTGGGATGTAAATATATATGGATCGGATGAAAATGCTGGTAAGTAAATTTCTTAATACAAAATAAATATTCTTTATTATATCAAGTCAAATTAAAAACACTTTGTTGCACAAAGACGATAATAGATAGTTGGTATTACAAATTTTAATATAGTGCAAAGACAGACTTATCACTATAAGTGATATCTTACAGGCAACCGTTTATCCATACAAACTAATATAAGAGACTATATAATAGGTGCTCAAAGACATTTTTGTTGTTCAGTATATGTACCATAAAAGCATAAAACCAATACATATATGATTTGAGTTACTGAGGATGCACTGAGACTTGCTAGAAGGTACTAATAGTGATTAAGTTGCAATTGACACATCATGTAGCATTAGCAATATCATCAACCACCATAATCGTATAAAATCAAGTCGTCAACGTAAAGATGAAAGAACAATATCAGAAAGTGAGTTAAGGTTATAAAGATAGAAAAAAGTAACAGAGAAAGTATATCACCCTGAGGTACCCCAGCAGAGTCGATAGCATATTATTGACTCAGTGCAATCCTCATAAGGACTGTTTGACGTTATCATGTTTGCATTGTTGACGGTCACGCTACTCAACACGCAATGCCTCCAGAATTCTGCGGAAAGTGGGGAACAGAGTGTCTTATCACGAGGTTCTCTCTGCCTACGCTGCTGTGTTCATGGTCAGTGAGGTAAGAATAAAACCATTCAATAGCTTTTGGTGATATATTGATAAATTTAAGTACCTACAGCTAAAAGTATATCGACATCAATTAAAAGTATTAGAGAAATCTAATAAGTAGTATGTTCATTATGGCATCTTCATTGTCTATTCCACTTTTTATATCATCGCATACTTTATTGAGTGTTGTATCAATAGTATGCCTTGGCCGGTAACCATATTGGAAAACTGGTAAAATATTATTTTTATTAGCTATAAAGAAAGTTGTTGATGTACAATTCTCTGGAGTACTTTGGACACTTTAATGCCCTGACTTAGAGGTTCACAGTAGTAAAATGCTTATTAAGTTGATCAAGATCCATTCTGTCCAATACCTAAAGTGGCGGGAACTTCCATACTAAAAGAGAAATTACAGTGTATTTCCTTTTTATTTTTTCTAGTTTAATTATATTTCCTGTATATAGCAGAGTTGGCAGAGTGTACCTAGTGTCAAGACATTTACTTCACTTTTTGCCACATAGCATCATACCACAGCGAAAAAATCAAAATGATGTAAATAAATATCATCATCCCGTTTTGGGAATTACAGTACTACACTAGACTTTACAGTTAATAATTCTAAAGAGTCTCTATGGTTTTCTATATATTATGTATGTAAGTTGTATTTTGTTTAACATTTCTTGTATTTTATAGCTGAAAATTCTTCTTCTCTTGTCACATCACCAGTCCGTCCAATAGCGGAAGTAGGACTGGGTGAGACGGCACACTCAGTGGCATGGTGTAACTTTGCCCCTCGGACACTTGTTGCATCTATGAACTTGAAGCATATTAAAATTTTTGATCTAAGAGGTTAGTGGATTATTAAAGTTAGCAAGGTTTTTGTTCTCTTATAATTTATAATTATTATACAATAATTTTTAACCGATTTCAAAAAGAAGAGATCATCAATTCAACGTAATTTACCATTATTATCTACAAAGTTTGTCCTCTTCAGTTAATATTGCTCCTATTTTTATTTAGATGCGCTAAAGTATCGGTAGATTAAGGTAATTAATAATAATTTTATAAGAAGAAGACGTTTAAATAAAACAAAAACTAAAAAGAAAATAGAAAATATTTTAGTTACTTCAGAGTAAAGATATTTAAAGAGTAACTAACAAAATTATAGATAGTTCTATACTATTTAAAATACGTTATTTTTAGGGCCTGCGTGAGGCAAGGCAAAAATATAATAAATAGAAAACTTCTAAAAATATCAAATAAAATTAATTTAATAAAAAATACTCTATATTCGATTGGCATTAGCATAATGGTATGTAGAAGGGATTTTAGATCTTACTAGCCTAACCCGATCGCTCTCAGGTAGCATGAGGACGGCTAAGTTTTCTTTTGCCAATTGCCTGCTCCCTAAGACTTTGTTCATAAGCTTAACGCTGTATCCCGCATATAGCAGGGTAGGCAGAGGGAACATGGTAACCTAGCGTTAAGACACTTTCGTTCCCAACTTTCCGCCGAATTTTGTGTGCATTGCGTATTGATTTGCGGAACTTAACGCAGCGCTTTGCCTCGTTAAGAGGGCGAGGAAATGAAAATATTAAATATATAATTTCTTCGAATGGAAATCGAACCCACACCCTGTCGCATTTACAGTCGTACGTCTCATTATTGAAGTAATATTCAATTTGCTAACCGGTACAGAAGGTTCGGACCGGGCATCCAGCATGACGAACTCGCGGCAGTGCCTGGGCGTGGCGTGCGCGCCCTCCGGCTGGCGGCTTGCGGCGCGCGGTGAGGCAGGCCTCAGCGTGTGGGACGTGCGCGCGCTGACCCGCCCCGTGCTGGTGCTGCCGCTGCCGAGGCCCGCCAGGAGGATCGCATGGAGCCCCAATAGGTCTGTATTTGGGTGGTGGCTCACCTCCGCCGTCCTCCTGCTCTCCTAGTAAGTTGCTGCTAGTGCTAAAGCTAGCAAAGACAGTTATGTGCGTGTCACCCCTGAATAGACCATTTGACTCTGTGCCAATGCTGTAGCTATGCGGGGTAATTCGTATTAGACCGATACAGATCTCGTGTTCGTGAACATCTTAGAGCACCCACACGCCATTATGTTCTTAACACTCCGTTCTCGTTAAAATACTATCGTTCCGTTCGAATGGAATAATACACACCCAAAAATGAATATATTTTATAATAATTATAGTATGTCCTCAGGCCCAACCTCCTAATATCGCTGCAGCGCGACTCCAGCACGCTGCGCCTGCACGACATACAGCAAGTGCACGACAACAACGAGCAAGACTCGTTTGATAGCGTGGTAGATATGAACATTACGGTTTATTTTATTTAGTTATTATTTCCTACACGACGGACACATGATATACATCTTTTGTTATGTAATATATTTATTTTCAATATTATTAAATTTATATATTACTTAAAACTAGACAAAAGATACACATATTAAATATCTTTAAGAGTCCAGTATTTATGAAAGTTGACAATTTGACTGTAGTGTTTACCGTTTACCGAATTATGATTTATATATTTATTATTGTATGCTTTGTAGTGCTATTTCTTTTATGTTAATGGAATTGTCTACATTATTTATTATTTTTATTTTATTATTTTATTACTACCATATAACAATGCATACAAAAACTTAAACTGTGTCCTGCAAAACTCTTTGCGAGTTTGACTGCAGGATCTCGAGTCTCTACACATATGATTTAAATTACATTAATATTAGATCAAAATTAAACTAAGAAGTATTTTCTGTCAACTGTTCAATTAACAGTTGACAAAAAACATGACATGTTTTACATGATTACATTAACTTATCAAAACATAGTCCTAATTAGTGAGAGATTAAAAAGCATCTAGTGTTGCTTACAAATATATTTTTTCAGTTATTCATGTTTCTCTAATCTGTGCCTTCTATGTGCTGGATGAGAATATACTTTTATTAAATTAGTGAATCAATTTTACATTTTTAAATATAAATTATTATAAAAAAATACATTTAAAAATATAAAAAAACGACTCTTCCGAGGGCGGGACAAGGGTCCAAGCCATCGGTGGCTAGGGCTCCAGAGAGAGGAACCTCCGCACAATAAGCGCCGTCTCAAGTAACACTGCCTTCTGTAACCGGTTCTTGATCCAACAGCTAAGCGATAGCCTCTTAAGGTGTTGGTCGAGGCTTTTCGCTATTAAACCGTTAACCGAAACCACTATCGGCACAATGATAGCAGTAGCATCCAGCAGATGACGCCGCTGAATGATCCGCACCCTGTCCGATAGTCGCTGTGCAGTAACGGTCGCTGTCGCTGTTGGTTCAAGCTCCTGAAACATAGACAGTAACCTTGAACGATACGCAGTGAGGTTAGTTCCCTCCTCTGTTGCCCTATAGTACGCACGCATGACACTCTCATTCAGTTGTTGAGACCATCTCATGCGAGGCACTTTACCACCGGTAGCGGGAGCCTTGTTGAGCATCCTCGACACTCCTGCCTCCAAGCCCTCCGATGGTGGGATGTCGGCGCGCCGGCGTGCTCTTAAAGCCGGCCTTTCCGACTCTGACATTCCTCCCTCCAAACCCGCAGTCGAAGCCGCAGTGCGATACTCGTCTTCTATGTGCTGGATAATTATTGTCATTGTTTTAAACATTAAAATAATTATGTACAAAAATAAAGGATTGTTTTCATATTCTAATATGGACATGGAACAAACATATATTAACTTAATAGATAGAAATATGGAATTGAGCTTATTATACAAAATTACCAACAAATTTAAATTACAATAGTTAATAAAATCAATATATTAGGTAATTTCCACATCTCAGGTGTCAGCCACAGCCGCGCTAGAAGAGGGCGAGTTAGAAGAGGACGGCAGTGGAGTCATAGAACGTGATTTATCTATATGTGGGGCTCCGCTGGCGTCCTTTGGGTGTCATCCGACGCGCAGGGCCATACTGGCTCTGACCGTCTCTGGTAACCATGTGTTTATAAAAAACTTGTCATAGAAATCGTTTCGTCATCCGTTTTTTTTAGCCACAACAACTTTACAACCTCTTTTTTGTATTCTCCATACAACGTGACATTGGCAAAGTGATTTTTTATTCGACTGGCACGCTCAACGCCATAGTTAAGGAACTGAACAGAACTGATAATAATTATGTCATCTGACAGACGATAGAGAAAGAAAAAGCACAATATAACTCATATTCTCATATAAGGAATGCACAGTAAATGTGCGAACACGTCGCAAACGATTGCTTTCTTTTATTTGTGTCCAAAAACCGAGACTGGGCCGAATCTGTGTATATCGTGTGTGCGGCCGGTTGCAGGCGGGTTGGCGGAGACGGCGCTGCGCGAGCGCGTGGCTGTGGCGTGGGGTGCGGGCGGCGCGCTGGCGTGGGCGGCGGGCGGCGTGCTGGAGGCCGCGCGTGCGCCTGCGCCCGACTACGAGCACGTGGCGCGCGCGCGTGCGCTGCAAGACTACGGGCTCAAGGTGTTATGACTCACATGTGTTATGCGAATTAAAAAATGTTGTTTGTTTTAATTAACATTATTGTTCATAAATATTAAAAAAATATTTTATATTTTTTTTAGCCTGACTTGTGGCAAAATGCAGAGCTTGTGGATGATGAAGCTGTCAGCGCTATGTGGCATTTCCTCGCGCTGAGCAAGTCGCTCGTTGAGGACGGTGAGTTTCTTAACGGAATGTCGTTTTGAATATAGTTAACAAATGACATCTGCATATCATAGAATATTGACATATTGTCCCTATTTTTGGCGCACCATAAGATTTTCCAAACGGAACACTAGTAGTTGTAGTGTCGGTTTTCATGGACTATTCCATAAATTGCGAAAATAATTTTTTAAAATAAAACAGCTTCAAACTCACCTAGTATTAAGACATTCTATTCTCCACTTTCCGCCGAACTTTTCGAGGCATTGCGTGTTGAATGGCGGAACTCAATGCCGTGCTTTTGCCTTGGTGGCAGACCAAAGAAATGTAAATATTAATAAATAATAATTCATTCCTCCGGGTAGGGCTCAAACCCATAACCGCCATGTTATAGTAAGACATTAATGCCGCTGCGGCACGACCTTTTTTAATTACTTTAATTAAATTAGTTACTAGCAATTCATAAGTATAGGAATCTAAATAATGCATAACCAGTTTGAAAAATTGAACTACTTTATATGGTAAACCAAATATTATTATTATTTAAGTAGTAGTGAAGTTTTATATATAAAAAAATATCTGTCACTATTGAAGACTTTATAAAAAGACTTTATTTCTTCTTACATTCCGCTTTTGGCGAAAGAACTTCGCTTTATTACTTAAAATGTTTAAAAATCCCTGTCTTCTCTGAAATAAAATCTGGCAACGTCAGTGTGTATGTATGTGTGTATGTGTGTCAGGTTGCATCCGCAACAGTCCGTGGAAGCACCCTGGCGTGAAGAGCGTGCTACGGCCCGCCGGCGAGGGGTACCGCTCCGAGGCTGTGCCCACGCTGCTGCCCGACCTGCCCGCGCGGAAAGTCACCGTGTACCGCTCCGCCGAGCGCACGCGCGCGCTGCAGCTGTGCGGCTGGGGCTGGGGCTGGGACAGCGCCGCCGCCGGCGTAGAGCGCGCAGAGGCTGCCGGCGCGCCCGCCCGCGCTGCCGCGCTCGCCGCCTTTCACCTGCGCCTGCGCGCCGCCCTCGACGTGCTGGCGCGCGCGCCAGCGCCCGCAACGCGCGTGGCCGCGCTCACGCTCGCGCCCGCCGCCCTGGCTGCCGG
>JAEBDU010000099.1:297099-707936 GCA_016802625.1 Heliconius numata
GGGGGGCGCGCGGCGCGCCGTGAGGTCGATGACCTCGCCCTCCTCCTCGCGCAGCTGGTGCGCGGCGGCATCATGCGCGCGCGTGAGCACAGTCTTCCGGATCTGGTCGCGCAGGTAGTGGTGCGCGTGATGCGCGGAGGGAGGCTGCAGCGCGGGGTCGCCGAGAGGTAGCGGCGCGGAGTGCGTGCGGCCGAGCGGGCGCTTGGAGAGGCGCGCGAGGGCAGCGCCCACGCCGTACGGGGCACCATCCGCCTCGGACACGGGCGGCAGCGGGGCGGCAGTGGGCGCGGCGGGTGGCGCGGGCACCGAGTGCGTCGGCGCGTGGCGCGGCGCGGTGTGCGCGTGCGGCCGCCCCAGCGAAATGTTGGGCAACGAGGGCGATGAGAAGAGCAACTCGGGCGCACGTCCACCCTCCTCCTCCTCGCGGATGGGGGCGGCGACGGCGCCGGGCGGAGAGCCGCGCGGGGATGTGCCGTCGCAATCTGCGTACGCACAACATTTATTGTATATAAAGTACTTAAACGATGGATGGACACAAAAGTAATTTTTTCATAGTCCAAATGAAGGGCAGCCAAAAAGCGACGATAGCGGTACTCACTGCGGTGCCGGATGCGCGTCTTGAGCGGGCGGCGCGCGAGCGGCGAGGCGCGGCGCTCGATGACGCGCGCCTTGAGGCGCACCTTCAGCATGTTGGGCTCGGACGCTGCACATGCAGTTATAGTAAGGACACCACGACGGCGACGAAGTCGTTGGACCTGACACGGCCGTGCCTTAGGTAGTGCTCGGTCGCACGGCACGTTGTAAGTGTTCATATTATTTATCCAACGATTTCGTAGCTCATCATGCATTCGCACACTTGTTAATGTTATGTTAATACTAAATACCGACTGAGAATTGTGTACACCATGCTACTGACAAATTATTTTACTACTATTTTAGCATCTTTATCTTTTATTATGAAATATTGATTTCTTATCAAATCAAATGTCGTCCAAACCACACATAAAAATACTTTTCTAAGCAACTATTTCAAATGTTAGGAGCCATCAAAAACGACAACACATCAAAACAACAGTACACACAAGTATCATATTCATACCTGTTTTCCTCAAGGGATAATCTGCGGGTGAGGGTTGCGGGGGCGCGGCGTTTAAAGCCAGCGGAATTGGCGCGGCGATCCGGTAGGGGTGCGCGGTGGCCGTCGCGCCCGTCGACGTTATGGACTCGCCCGACGACGACTTCACGATGCCCCTGTACAATAAACAATTATAAATAAGCTTAAATGACTAGTTTATGGTACACTGATGTTGATGACAAGTTGATTATTTATAATAAGTTTATAGTTTGAAAAATAAAATTCTTAAATAGTACTATAAAAGTAACGTTAATTAATACATTTAATTCAAATTAACATAACAACAATGGAAAGTGTAGTAAAAGCCTTACCAGTTTCTGTAGGGCGAACCAGGTACTGTTCCATTAGCATTTGCTGCAGCCTTCTTTTTGAGGAACTCCTGTAAAAAGTATACGTTTTTATAAGCACAACTTTATTATAAAATTGCCTTTTGTTATATATCTGTATGGAATCAACAAACCTGTAATTTTTGTTTAACTTGTGTGGAGGCATTGGCGCTGTGCTCATGCTTGTCCTTTTTTCGCATGAGCTCGACGCGGTCGCGCTCGTGCCGCTCGCGCGCCTCCCGAGCTTCGCGGGCCTCGCGAGCCTCTCGCAAAGCCGCCTCTTCCATTGCTTTCTGCTGCTCCCATAGCTGAAAAAATATAAAGTTTATGCTTCTTCTTTCGAAAAATGTAACGTTTATGTTTCTTCTTTTATTATAAGCACAAAAATTTGCTAAAATAATTTAAACATAATAGATACTTTACGCGGCTTTAACAACGAAGTCATGACAGAATTTACACAAATAGAGTATGATACAGCACGTGCTCTAATGTGACATCCACGCTCGGCGATGCGTCATGGATTCCGCAGGCGTAAGCTATGGATGGAAATTACTTAAAATTTGGACTGTCTCCACATTTCTGCATATTTCCTATGTTTACACTAATTCTTCTGGGAAATTGAATCACAATTGTAAAAATTGTGAAAGTTACGACACAATGAACATAACATATGTCGTTTTCACTCAATGTTTACATAACATACAGCACTACAATTGCATTTTTGTGTAATTTTAATCATCATATTTGCCTGTTCACCGCGGAACAAACAAATTTAGAGCCAAGGCCAACACGACACGCACTAGATACCGTCGCGCCAACGAGAAGATGGTGACAGCTCTAACGCTTCGTAAGCTTTGTTTGTGTTGACGCGGAAGCACCACCGCGGGGAGGAGTGGGGGGGGTCATCCCAGTGCATTATGAGTGATGTAATTGCAGAATACGGGCTAGGCCATTCACTTCTATTTATAGCCGAGTCCGCGACCGCTCCGTGGTAGCATATGTATGTACGATTCCATTGTTATTTTTATTATCATACCGTTCTAATTATATGAATGCCTATCGCGTTTCACTAATAGATCTTAATTACGTGGAAAACATCTTGTAAAGCATTTGCCAAAAAATTTTTGAACGAGCTTCGCTGTGAACAGAATTTAATCCATTTGGCTGCCATTGGGAAATTGCATAATCGATTACTGTTTCTTACATTTCTAAATATAATGAGAATGTTTATTTATATTTACTTTTTCGATATTCACCTTCAAGTGATGCCTTATCTGCTGCTCGTGCTGCTCGGCCAGCTGCTGCTGCTGTTGTTGGAAGTGCTGCAGCAGGATTTCTTGCTGTAGCTGTTGTTGCTTCTTTAACTGGAAAGTTAAACAAAGATCTTAATAATACTTTCAATCCGACATCAAGGTCAATCTGACCTTTATTTTAGTTAAGAGGATAACTCAAACGCCGTTTATAAGTAAGTTCAGCTTTTAAACGTCAATACTCGCGTTCAATTGCCGCCTCCTTGCGGAGTGCGAGTAGTAGCGCTGACCGGCGCAAAAGCCAAGTGGACTGTACCTTAATTTGTATACTTATTCATAATTATGATGTTATAGTAGTAATAAACAATAACTAAACTAAACAAGATATTAGCAATTAAAAATCAACGTGATAAAAATTTAGCCACCACACCAATATCCAAATGTCACCGATATCATAAAATAAAAAAATAAAAACAAAAAACGGGTGCCATATTCAAACAACAAAAATAAAATAAAAAATATAGGTGTAATAAGGAAAACCGAACATCGCGTGTTTTGTATGGAAGCTACGAGAATGCTCTGGAACATTATAATTTAAAACGTACAGCCGCACTCAAAAATCTCTATTAGCTTTTAACTGACATTTATATAGTTATGTACAGATACTGAAATAGTTGTATATTTATATCGATTTATTTTGAGTGTGCGCAGCGGCACAGCGTCTGATTGTAAACGGGACATTTCGTTTCCTCGCTCCGGTAGAGGTAGCGCGGCGTTGAGTTCCGCCACTCAGGACGCAATTTCTCGAAAATTGGGCCGTGCGTGGGGAACGGTACGGGGGTACAGAGTACAAATATTTAAGTATATTATGTTTTATTAGTCTCAACATAACGTCCGTAATCATGTCGTAGTACACAATAAAAGGGCATTTATAGCTCGCCCTGACGCACTGTCGTGCCAACACGAAGCGCTTCCATTGTATTCCAATTACGAGACGAATCCTTGAATTGTGCTTAAGCAAATGAATGAGATAACTTCATTCATAAATAATATATTAAATGTAAGACAACATTTTCAAAACAGCCATTAATAGACCGTAATTTCTTAACATAGAATGTATAAAGAAAACAATAATATTATTATATTAGCCACACACAGAAGTAAGCAAAACAGATCACAACATCGATAACAGTTGGATATAGGAATAACATTCCAGAGCGGCGCTGTATTAACATTTAGTCGTTGAATTTGACACGGTCGTTTGTATACAATTGTATAATAAAAGACTCACTTGCAACAGGAAATTATTTTCTAAAGTTTGTTTCGCTCTCTCCGCAATAGGGTTCTTTCTCGGGCTCTGACTCTGACAATAAGAGAGAATACATGTAGAATACCTTTGTACTTACCACAACAACGGCCAATGGAGTCTACAAATATTACTTAAAAACTAATTGCTATTTTAAAATACAAATAAGAAACATATGTACGAATGTCTTAAAACAGGTTGGTCAGCTTTTTTTATATGTTTAGAGGCAAAAAACGTACTTGGCTAAAATCTCATGAGGTATTATTATAATTTGTACAGTCTCGGACATGTGACGGAGAAGCTGCGCACGAAGCGTGAAATTTATGCGCTATCTAAGGAGAGTCGGCCACGAGGTTGGGTGGGAGGTGGGCTAGTGTTTTATAAATATTGAAGGAAGTGTGTATCGCTGTGCATATTTCTGGCGTCGCAAACATTATTTTGGTTCGATGGGAAAAAGAAATGGCGGGCGTCGGAATGCGCACGCGCCGGGAATAGCCGCGCCGACGGATGTGTTGCGCGAGTGTGGGCGGGGGCGGGGGGCTACTTATTAAATTTTGCATTAGGTAGGTTTTGTATATATAGGATATATGTATAGACAGAGTGGCTATAGAGTCACGTCGTTGTGACGCAGAGATCCTGTCATTGAGGTCCAGTGCCGAGATGCGGGACGAGCATGTCGGATAACCGATCACTTATCTATTGTACAGTTTAAGATAACATACGCAATAATAATAATACCATAATAATAAGTTTATATAATCTTTATAATTCTGCGCCAAATTAAATGATAAGCGAAGTGATAAAAATGATGAGTCATATCATATATACATATCATTTAATTTGAAGGTATGTATAAGAACCTCAAGTTTACAGTCATTGAAATATATATATGATAGGTTAAACCATCTCACAACAAGTAAATTCTGGATTATTGCCCGGATATAATCGGAGGCGAGGCGTCGGGCCAACGTCGCGCACTTCATTGAGTACAACAACGAGAGCATCTATACGGTATTTTTACACTATGGGATATTCGATCCTATCAGCGGGTTACGATAATGGCGAATGTTTTGAGATTCGCAACGGCCGGTACAGCACGCGATCTAAATATATCCAGAGATTACACCGACGCCGCTCTATGTACGTGTGTGTGTGTGTGTGTGTGTGTTTGTTCCACTTTATTTATATCGGAGTCGGGAATTTTTAAAAATATCACGTCCGTTTTAAAATGAAGCGGTCGCGCGCTGCAACGGTGGGAAAAGGTCAGGGGAAATTCGTAAGTAGTTCGGTTCGACTACCTGCGCCGTGTTTACAGCTCGCTACGTGAGGTAGGTTCGATTGAGAGTAGCCTTGCTCGTAACCTACGCGTCTAATATATCAAAACATTACCTTCAATTTATTGTATAGTATCGTACTATTTGTTTTCATTTGCTTTCGATATATTATATATATGTAAATCATACCACCCACTCTACAGTGTGTACCTCTAAATTGAAAATTTATACCTGATATAACACACATACACACAGGATAGTAGGGAGAGGAAACCTAGTGTTAAGACACTCCTTTCCCCACTTTCTGCCGAATTCTGGAGGCATTGCATGCTGAGTGGAAGAAACTTTACAAAAAAAATGTTTTAATTTAACTGTCCACTATATCTAAATGTAGAGGCCAGTGGTACACAGGGTACAAGCGTGTACCCTGAGTACAGGGTACTGTAAACGGGAAAGGTTATTGGTTGCATTACCACTCGAGGAAATGAATATTTATTATTTTCATTTGCTCGCTCTGGTTATTACTAAAGGCATGGTGTTAAGTCCGCCACTCAACACGCGTCCCTCCAGTATTCGGCGGGTTTTTATGAGAACGAAGTGTCTTAACACTCTCTTCCATGATATTAACGGGAAATAGCGTGAAGCTACTATAAATGTAATTAACAGGCCCACGTCATTATGACTTCACAATAAAATTGTAAATTTCCTTTTAACTTTAAGTTTTTGTGTGGGAAATACAAAGAAGCACATTTTCCTACAATACCAGAACTAACCTTGACTGATTATTACGATTATTTTGTTGAGGAAAACTTAGAGCATTTCAGCTTAATATACCTATTATTATGTTATTACTTTATACATGTAGGTAAACTATTTATACACTATTTAATCGTATTGCGGTTTTATAAGTTTTATGCTTATCTCGTAAATTGTAGAATTATAAATTTAAGACGCGGTCGTCTTTAAACATGTAGTGGGAAAAGAATATATAAAAAAACGCATGTAAAATTTTGCCAAAACGTCAAAAAACGCCTTAAACAAATAAAAAAAAACACTTGTCACTGATCCAACGTTTATATTCATGAACAAAAACTAATAATAATCTTAGAGTATAAAAATATGAAACTACCGAACAAAAATAAGTAACAGAAATAACTTCAAATTCCTTATCATAGGCCCCAAGCCGTATTTGAACATGGCAAGGATGTATAAGATGATCCAGCTCACCTGCATGATCCGCTGGTGGAAGCTGGTGTCGGCGGGCAGGCGCGGCGCGTGCGGCGGCGAGGGCGTGTGGTGCGGCGACCCGTCCGCGCCGCTGGAGCTCTCGTGCGCCATGTCTAATACACAAAAACAAACAACAAGTTACGATATATATTACTAAGAATCTGACTAATACAACTATACCTTGTTTAGATTTCAATAGCTTCCTTGAAATTTTCATAATACTTTGGAAAATTTACTCTGGAAGTCTGGACATACGAGTCTCGTATACTCGTATTTTCATATAGCTTATTTTATTTATACATTTAGTACTAGAAAAAGGTATCTCTTTATAATTTTCTCATTATTAAAGTAGGTAGGTACTAGAAGTTTTGTTTTTGAAGTGTATCTTTTATGCTTTTAATAATTGTTTAACACAACGCGTACACATTACATAAAATAAAAAATAAAATATAAACTGAAGTAAATAAATGTAAAATTTATCCTTAAAATGTAACTTCAGACATTTTGACATTACAAAACAAATATACCTCACCCTTTAGTGTTTGGGAGGTCTCCCTCAGGCGTACCTCTGCTTGCTTGGTTCTGATGTTAGACAGGGAGAACACCACAAATTGGGTACAGTAAGAGGGAGACCATAGATTCGAAGGTGCACTCGCTCCGATGTGACCTCTGCTAATATGACCTACATAGAGGGTCGCGGGGTCAGGCCGTGAGGGGGGTGAGGGGAGGGGCGGCGCATGGTTATTTTTAGACGGTCTATATTTAGAAAGGCTCCGGGCCCGACCGACCTTCATTCGTTTAGATTATGTTTTGATACTTCTATTTTATCGTAAATACGATTAATTTCTGATTAAAATTGTTATTTCGGTACAAACTAAGTACAAACACAATGATGGTTTTATTAATAATATTCGCCTTACACGCCGATAATAATGTGCACAAAATAATTTATTGAATATTATTTATTTAACGTCCCTTAATATGTGAACGGTTTCTCGATTTTTTTATTTTAAATATATATACGAATATATTGTTACACAAATTACTATTCACAATTATCGAAAAAGGCCTATACTTTTTTCTCATAAATATCTGTATGATCGTAAGACTACGTGCGTAGAGTTTCGTAGAGTCTCGTAGACGTTCGTCGTCTATCTCGTTCGCTACAACATACGTCATAATGCTACCGTGTGCATGGGGAACCTACCTCGGAAATCTTATATTACTCCGCCAACTTTTCGTCAAATTTGAGATATTGGTGTCGAGTGTCAGAACTCAATGTCTTACCTTTTATATAGTATTTGCGTACGTATATCCTGGCTAACAATAAACATATTAATTGTCACGTGTATAATGAAATGCATAAAATACATATGGATGACTGTAGTGCACGCGTGACTGATTAGAGTATAAAGATTGGTGCTATTAATAGTCTGCATATGGAACATGACCGCCTTATCTTATAAAACATATCTACATAATAATATATGTTTTATATTTAACATGGGGCCCATGCTGTAAACATGGTGAGAGTAACGAGGCAAAACGCGACTTTGAGTTCCGCCAGTCAATGCAATGCCTCAATAATTCGGATAAACGGGGAACGGAGGTGTCTTAATGGGAACGGAGAGTCTTAACATTAGGTACCCCCTGCTATAGTAGAGTACGGGGTACGCGTATGAAAATGTTCATTTTAATAGATTGCATTTATTTTTAGAAATCTGAGTCCCGTCACCTTTTGCCAATTTCGGGACTAACAAAATACAAAGATTCCACAACCATCCTCCTAATGCATAATTTAAAAGAACAATATTACAATGAAAACCACAACAAAGCTTAATAAATACTAAAGAACAAAACGTTCGCGGTAAAAATAGAAAGCGAACGCGACAAGTGAAGGACGCACCTCGCCCCCTGTTCCCGTCCCTCTCACACTCACACAACAAACGCAAGCGGGACAGAGGCGGAGTGTAGTAAACGTTGAAATTGTGAAATACTATTTATAGCATCGCACGCGAACGACTTAACGTGCCTCCTCCAAATTTATTGATGGAAAAATAAATTTGGAGAAGAAAATATATTTTTCCCGAAGTAACACAAATTGACTTTATAAGTGAAACCGTTGAATACAGTTGGTATTGAACTATAATGGCCACTGGGCCACGGCGGCCTGTTTTTGTTTAAAATATCATTATTTAACTACCAATATAAAAGAAAAGTACATTTTAGCATTATTTAACATAGTATTAAAATCAGAACAAAATTGCATAAACACTATGATTCATATAACATAGTAGACGAGTATGATGAAGCGGAAGTGCCCAAAACGATTATATCCACGTGCTAGTCCAAATTAATTTATAAATCAAACAAAAGTGAGAAACGTATACCACGTCCAATAATCGTAAATCTCGTGGAAGCTAAAAATGGAAGGGCATAAAACCCAACTGGCCGCTCCACATCCCGAAACACCACTATTCTACGAGGCGGCCGTCTATTTCCAACTGGCTAAATGCAGCCGCAGGAAATGTTGCTACTGTTACTTACTTAAATATGATAAAGTGTTTTCGTATCCCGCAAGTAGCAACGGTTAAGACACTCCGTGGTGTAAATGTCAAAACCTTCAAGTCTTGTTACCATAGCGTAGGATTTCTGTGGTAAGTATAATCCATTCCCACGAGAGGGAATCGAATCCACAACTGTCGCGGTTTTGCAGTCTGGCGCTGTTTCATTGCGCTTCAACGGTGCATCTTTCAATGTACGTAGTACGAGGTAGTACGGCACAAAATGACTGCGCGGTCACGTATTGGCAACGTGGTGGTAAGTTCGCCAAGCAATGTGAGGCACTTCCGGCCGCTATTACTGGACAGCGGACAGCGGGACTATTAAATATATTGGGAGATACGTTATTCAAATATTTTATATAAATTGTGATAGTTAATAGTGTACATATATTTAAAAGTATGTAAATCTTTTACATACTTTTAATATATATGTACATATTTAGCACTATCACTACCCCCATATTTAGTAGTCAAAATCATCAAAAAAGTGTAATAAAGTGTAGTCTATTCAAAACCAGGCCGTTTTTAAAAGAAAAACACTTAGAAATAACAGCCTTTACATGGGATATTGTTGGTAGTAATTAAAGAGCAAACTATTAAGTATAGGGCATCCTATTTGGAAGAAGAATTATTATTGGAGAACGGAGTGTCCTTTGCTTTCCCTGCTATATAGGTACCACAATCGAGTAAGTAAATATGACATAAATCTAAACACTCGGACATCTAGTTTTGGAGTGAACTGCGCAGGAGTGACTCACGTCTATAATTAGCTGGCTATAATTAGCTCTCTGTATAGAGATACAGTGTTTGTGCCGCCGCGAGGATTCCGGTGTTATTGAGTCACGTGTGACTCTTTGTCTTTGAGCTTACTTTTTGTTTTGGTACCCTCTATCTATAGGTAATGTTATCTACTACTACTACTGAGAGCCGCGGTCTCATGATCCCTGTTTACAAGACATGGATCAATGACCCAACACTATTGACACTCCACGTGAATGTTTACATTTGTTTAGTCAAGTGCGACCCCGGTAGTTTTTGTGGACCTGTCGCGGTCTCCCCCGCTTGGAGTGTCTTCTATAAACAGATGTACGCATTCCTATCGAACTATTTATATCTCGCACCTAATTCTGGATACAACCAACAAACTGTCACAGCTCACACGTTTTTCTCGTTGTAACAAACTTTTATTGGGTTGCTACTGAATTTAGATTAACACTGGCAAACAAAATCAACATATTTACCAAATACTTTTTATTTCATATAAAATTACTAGTTGAGTTTCAATTTATCAACTAAAAATATTTATATAGTCAGTGAAATTTGTAGAAACAATTTGTTTGTTTTGGAAAATCTTGTAACATCTATCCAGATACTATTAATTTACTTAAAACTATCAACAAAACATTAGTTTTTGCATCTCACAAGTGCAATGTTGCTTTATTTATTATAATACTCTGGTTTTCTTTATAAATTACCTACCTTAAATATGTAGAGTCGTGCATTCTTTAAAAGATAAATAATAATCGATGTTTTTTATTTTTACTATTTTGATAGCCGAATTTTATCACAATTACAGATATAATTTTTATTTCAGTCATTCCATTCAACTCAAACGTTGTTCACGCACACTTTAAAAAAAGTTTAAAGTAAAACAAGTATTGGCTAGTTATAGTCATTAGCATCATCTAGCAACTGTCGCAAATGTCACTGTGTCATTACCGATATTTACATAATTGTGTACGTTCCACATGTAACAGGGTAGGCAGAGGGAACCTACCGACACTCCGTTGTCTCCGTTATCTTATTACTCGAACGTCTCATGAGCGAGACTCAAACGCTTCGCCGCTACCACGATGGCATCAACATAATGATAACTTAATATATTAGTGTCAATCATAACACTAGTGTATTTAAAATAAAAATATCTAAAAAAGTAACAAAGTAGCCGTCTAGTAGGTATATTAGGTGAGGAATGAGAATAGATAAGGCAACTAAAACGGGACGAGCGCTCCACACTCGTCCACGCTCGTCCACCAGAGGGGTACGCAGGCTATTTTTGACCAACAAAGGCTGAAACAAGTTGGTTGCCGACACAAACTCTAAAAATAGTCCGTTCGATACTTTCTCACTCGCGGGCTATTCTCGGCGTTGGTTATACAAGGGGCTATTTTGGAACCCTTTTGGTTTAGTTGTTGCACGTACTCATATATTATACCAAATAGGTTGAGCCCGATTGAGTTCAGAATAACAAGTGTTACTACAAATATAGTAGTTTGGAAATAAAACTGTTAGTATATTATATCTATTTAATTACAATTTAAATGTTTTGATAATTATTGTAATGATACGTGTTAGAATCTTATATACGTGCTACTGCGTGTTTATGTTTTTTTGATTATTACTATATATAACACTGCAATTTTAACAGAGATATCTATGTTAACCATTTTACAAAAAAATACTTAATTACTTAATTTAAAATACAATGTTAATACTAATGTACAATTTCCATGGGCGCATCTAGAGATATTTTCTTTAGGGCTGGACTTTAGTTTTGAACAGTTCGTGTATTTTTTTAACTTTTCAGGCTATTTACATATTAGTAGGTAAATTTTTTTGGAGCAGTCACAGACTAGCCCCCCATTCCTACCTCCACGAAGAAGAAACTAACTTAATGTTTGATTAAGTATACTGCTTCCAAGCTACCTCCGCTCTGCCCCTCTGCGTAGTAATGTATCTAATTAGATAAGAAATGATTGCATTTTGAAAGCAATTGATCAATAATATAATAAGGCGGGTAATGTTGTCTAAATTTAGTCAAGGCTGGAGCGGCCGCGTCTGCGCCGCGTGACTGACTCGCTATATTTAGATCCCTATTGACGGTTCCTCTTGCTTCTTGCTGGAGTGCGAGGGCGTGCGAAGGCGTGCCAAATAAACAATCAAATTAGGGGGCTTATACGGCATAATTGTTTCTTTTCACGGTAACAGTTATAATATTAACACTTCCTGTCTGTCGTAGATTATGTTGAACTACATAATCTGTACAAAAACTACGAAGCACTCCGGTCATTCCGGTTCAGTCAGTTTGAGGCCATTCGTGGCGCAGGGGAACAAGCCAGCAACTGTAAAAGCACAGGTTGTGAGTTCGATTTCCTACTTGAAAAAAATGATATATTTAACATTTTCATTTTCTCGCTCTGGTAACGAAGCAAAGCGCAACAACCTTGAATCCCGCCATTCAAAACTCAATGCCCCCAGATTTCAGCGGAAAGTGGGGAACGGAGTCTTAACACTAGCAAAGACACAACATAGAATGCATAGATTTACTTAGAAACTCATAATAGTGGATATTTCGAACACAATACAAGTAACAAGTTTTCGTGGCTATTAATAGATAATTACCAAGTTGTAAACAAGGCGGTGCGAGGCAATAATCTGGTCAAGTGGGAGACGGGCCTTGGATACGCATTACCGCTATCTTTTGAGGAAGCGGTCGGAAATAGACGCCGCTATTGTTTGTTTTTCGTGTATGAACCAATTATATCATAACAGCTATGAACTAAATAAGTTAAACGGCGGCAGAAGTATGAAAACACATTCACCTGGCTCGGCCTACAACCAGATTTAGTAAAGGAATTATTTATCAAAAACTGGTAGTTTTACAACCGAAGATTATACTAAAATCAAATTAAATTAAATCAGCTTCACGCTGTATCCCGCACACTGCAGGGTAGGCACGCAATGCTTCTAGAATTCGGCGGAAATTGGGGAGCGGAGTGTCTCAAGACTAGGCTCGCTCTGCCTACCCTGCTACATGCGGGATACAGCGTGAAGCTGATAAAAAACCTTTATCACAAGCAGTCAGTTAAATATAGCTCAGGCGTATATAATGATGAAAAATTATGTAAGCACACACATATTTGCACAAGACGATACATAGCACGGAACAACACTAAATATTTATATTTGTTTAGTAGCGAATAGAATAGAATAGTAGAATCAAAGGAGGAAAACCGTGTAGAAATCTTTCCTAAGACATCACTAACTAATTATTAAATATTTGTTTTGGGTGTTGTTTTTTATATAGTTGGTTCGCTTGAAGAACACTGTTGGTTCAATTTACTTTGTGAGTCTCCTATTTTCTATCGAGGTAATATATTGTGTCATATTGTGTCATAAGACATTAGGAATTAACACTTGAGGCGGAAATTAACGGCCATACAAAATTATTTTCTATTGAAGTTTACCGTCTGTACCATCAATGGAAATGGTGGTGGTTCGATCTAACTATACAAACCGTATGTGGCTATTATTCAAGAAATGATACTGCAGATTGAATTACCTGTAAACATACAAAAAAGATATTTTAATATTTTAAAGGAAAACCAAATCAACTTAAAGATCCTTAGGACTATAAAAATATTAAAAATATCATATTATAAAGACTTATAGTCCAGTTTCATTAAGATAAAAAATATCACAAATATGTGAAAACAAAAAAGTAGCAATAAAAGTATATTTCCCCGAACAGTAAAACGGATGGAGTGTAAAATCGTTCAGCGCGGAACACATGTGACGGGAGTTATTTTGGCAACACTAATTGAATATCCGCGTACGAAACACTCTATACTGTTTCTGCGCTAAAAATATTATACATCATTCCGTCTCAGTAACATGAAGTCTCAGTGACAGGAATAAATAAAAATACTTTTATAATATCTACCTCAATCTTAATATATATTTTTTACAATACCTATATTTAGTCTCAAGATTTGAGATTTTTCACTGAAGACATTATTACTTGAGCGAGGGAAATCAACGCCATTGTTGTCTAAGCAGAGTGTAGACGTTATCAGCTTCATGTTCTCGCACAAAGCAGGGTAGGCAGAGGGGACCCAGAACTAAGACATTCCGTTCCCCATTATCTGCCGAATTCTGGAGGCATTGCGTGTTGAGTTGCAGAACCGAACCCGCGCTTTTGCCTCGACACCAGAGTGGGGATCGAACCCACAAGTAATCGGTTTTACAGCCACACTTCGTGCTCCTGTGTCTCGGATAAGTTATAATAATAATAATAATTCATTTCGCATCGCACTTGTGGCCAGACGATGTTTTACTGCACCTATAACGAAGTTACTTACATAAAATATTTTAAGAGACTTAAAAGTTAACCTGTAGGTCATAATACTCGTCGTCACTCGTCGTCGTCAGTAGTACGTTCCCATCAAGTGGGTATGGTACGCCGCGCGACTGATAACGCTTCCGGCGAGGTTGTCGCCCTTCCGGCTCCTTATCGTTCATTTGCGAGGAGTGGGCAGACATAGGTCCGGCAGACCGACCTTACTCTGGCAGACATCTGGATCAACCTCGTGTACTTCTATCGGTGTGAGTGAGTGACAATTCAAGCTCATGCATATCTACATATATATTGGCTATCTGCACTACAATTACGTCTAAATCATTTAACCCGTAAGATATCGAATGATTTCTATCAAAAGACATAACCTCAATATCAATTGCAGCGTTATATGTAAATCAAATGTATTAAAGCATCCGTTATTTTCAATATTGTCTAAAAGTAATTCCCATTATCACCAAAAAACATAAATAATTGAATAAGAGAAAGTTAGCGAGAAAGGTGGGCGGTAGTTTCCTCCAGTGCAAGGCGCGTCCCAATTATTATGCAACGGAAGTTTCCACGCGGGTCAGCCATCAGCACAAACAAGTTGTAAGCGTCTCCCGTATATATTATTGTTATTTTAGGCGAAATAAAATTCAATGACCTGTTTGTCAGTTCAACGAAGAGCGCACGTATTGCACATAATTTGCTTTTTCAAATATTTTAATAAAAAAAACAGTTTTTTTTTTCAAGAATTCTGAGAATTTCTTTCTTAGTGCTCCCCTACACTCCTTATTCTACCAACATACCAAATTTTAACTTTTTGAATACAGTAGTTATGTTTGTAAGTTCTCTGTAATAGAAGTTTTATTAAATCATCATAGCGCAGTTGGCAAGTACATACCAGAATTTATGTTGAAAATGTAATATGTAAACCTTACACAATATTTGGCGGTCGACGTTAGGGGGTTCATCACCAAACTCACTTAGGATAGACAGTATACTTATACAAGAGTATTTGTAATGTGACTGCATTACCAAAAATTGTAATTTAGTTTATTTATTTAACAATTAAAATGAATTTAATAGAGGCTCTCCTGAGAAATTATCTGACGTTTATTATTCATCACTTCTGGTCCCTAAATGTATAATTATCATACAAATTTAGTTAAACTACGTATAAAATACAAAACAAGGAAAACAGTATCTTACGTAAAACTATAAATGGAAAACAAATCCACTTGTTTATTTAAAGCCTTCACGCTATAAGAGGTATAACAACTTTATCAGTAACTTACTTAGTTTTCCTGTTTTAAAATAGAATTGGCGTGATAAATTTAACATAATTCAATACGGTTTGTTCGTGCAAAGGTTAACCTTCAAATTAATATACGTATTTTATGATAACTTTACCAATTGTTTATACCTATATATAGTACATAAGTATAATTATACCTACCTAATTTACAAATAGGTAATGTAAACGTGACGGTAGTTGGTTCAATTTCCACTCGAGGAAATTGATTCTTTAGATTTCCTCGCCCTAGTGAGTAGACACAGCTGCGTTGAGTTCCGCCACTCAAAAGATAAATTTTATTTAAAATTTGTTTTAGAAACTAAAATAAGACATTTACGTTAACGATTTACGTTATAAATGTAGTTAATTAAAGGTATATTAGTAATGTAACGCGACATGTTGTTGGCGTCGCCGTCGACAGGCGACAGTCCATCACTTAGCCGTTACGAATGATCGCCGCCATCGAGCATCAACATGATGGATGATGGACGGCAGATAATATATGTCTACATCATCAGACCATGGGAGATTCAGGACATAATGTGGCTAGTACTAAAATATGTATATCTTCTAACATAAAAACTTGAATCCTCGTCGTGGCGCAGTGAGACAGTATTTGAGCAGACTTAACGCTAGGTTCCCTCTGCATATCACTACGTGGTCACCAAGCCTGCCCTAGTTGCAGTCAGCGCCGGACGCACCGCACCTACTCTGGCAAACATCACTACAAGATTTACAACGCCGTCTGCAGCTCCTTATATCGAATACGAAGTACAATTAACATAGTTATTAATATTCTAATGATATTATGTGAAAAATAAATCTCGAATCGAAATTTGACCGCGACGGATTTCATTATTTTTATTTTCATGCTTTTAACAAAATGATGCGAAAATAGATTCTCTCTGTATATGCGGGAAAATAGAAAAAAAAATTCTACGTTATATTATTATTCTACGTTATGTGTGATCCTAACGTCTAACTCCAGGTTATCAATTAGGTACAAGTTGACATGCAACCTTTATGGTAACATTATGAGCGCAGAGCGTCTAAAACCATTAGGGTAAAACGATATGTGAAAACACCTTGGCCGCGATGCAGCAGACTCGTGGTCGCCGATGCATTTAGAACGTTGTAAGCACTTGTATATGTAGGTATTGTTCTTTATATTATTATACATCTTTATGAGTTTTATTTGCTGAACATACAAACATAGGGTGAAACGGATAGGTACTAAGGTTCCCAACCCATAGACCGTGGACGTGTTGTTGATCCGTGGACTCTGTATATAATAATAAAAAAATAGTTTCACGCTGTATCCCGTATATAGCAGGATAGCCAGAGGAATTCTAATGTGAAGACACTCCGTTCTCCATCTCCGTATAATTTTCAAGACATTAGGTGCTGAACGGCGGAACTCAACGCCGCGCTTTGTCCTGTTGCCAGAGCGAGACAATGAGAATAATTAATTATTTGTTTTACTATAGTAAAAACATGACAATATATATATTAGCTATCGCTATTCATGCAGCTAACTATTAAGATCACATAAATAAAAGAGGGCGCCCGCTGACACAGACCGCGCGTTAACACGGAACGCAATCCATCTCCGCGGACGCTGGTATTGGCAAAGACTACGACTGGGAACTAATTGTATTCTTATGATGATATCAAATATAATAACACGTGTTTCTTTTAAAAGTATTTTATATTTAATTAGCTTTTACCTGCGGCTTCGCCCGCGTGTATAATGCAAAAATAATTAAGAATAGTGTTTGAAACATGACACATGATCAAAAAACCACAGGTACCTTGGTTTAAATGAAAACTATTAACGAACTACGCAAACTCTTCAGCTTTATTATTATTATTAGTATCGAGTATAGATTATAGGCAATAAAATAAATCTGTCAACTAGCAGTGTAAAGTGTAAACATCATATACAGTCATATTAATACAAATGAAAGTTTATAGTTATTTAAATAAATACAACAAATAAACAATCTGAAGCCGGCGTAGTCGGTCCACGAGGGATCGCGGGCGACACGAGATGAGCTGGCGCGCTGCCAATTAGGTGGCTGCATCGCGAGATCTCTGAAATTGACCTCCGCCGAGCCCAGAGCTGACTCACCAACAGTAATTAAGATATCTTTAATTTGACCGATGATGTTTGTTCTAAAACTACCTTTGACAGGATGAATATCTATAGTTTAAGTAACATGAATTAAGATGAAATATTTTTTTAGCTACACAGTTAGAAAAGCGGAACCTAGTGTTAAGGTTCCCCATGCATAACCCACTTGTTGAAACATCGAAGTTGAGTGATGGGATTTAGACTTTGTCTTGATATTAGAGCAAGGAGATGAAAATACTTTATATCCGCGAGTGCCTCGTGTATTATATTATCTTATAGTAAAAAAACACGCTTAATAATGAAACTGCAAATAAATTTCTCGCAAATGCATCAGGTTAAGTATAACTTAGTACCTACATAATTAATGAAATGTCGTAATAGAAAAACAAAAAACATACGATCGCTTAACTTAAATGAACTTAAAATGAATATATTGACAAATGACTACAGCTACCAAGTAACGGCTGGCGGGTCTCCAATCAGGTGCGAAGCGTTGCGTTTGGCCATAATGCCCGGCTAATAATACGCGGCCGGGCTCTCCGTTTATAGACTAACGAGAATAGCGCGGCCGCTGTTATAAACGTGCCTGCCACCTATATACCACACCGTAGAGTGCATATATATTACAAACTTACCACTTAAATATATTTGGAACCATTCATATTTTACATTGTACATACAATGATTTTTATAAATGTCGTTACTTAAAACTCTGTTTATAAAAAAGCATTCCTTAATTAAGTGATGTATGTAAAGGAATAAATGTATTTTAAAAATCCTAATATTCAAAAGTATGCCAGTATTCAGAAAGATTTTATGTCTGGTGAATCAGAAAAGAGAGCAACTTAAAAAGCTAATTCAATGCACTTGTACCTACTGGTCTCCTCAAAAACTCACTAGGTAGAGGGAATTTGACATAGAGCTAAGACACACTGCTCCCCACTATCCGTACCGACTACCTGTGACTAATGAGCTTGGCGTTAGGTTCCTTTTCTTAATGCATATGTCCCATAGTTGACCTGTTGCGTGTCGTAGGCCGCCCGCCGCTACCGTCAAACACGCTGTCAGATCAACAAATGGTTTATTACATTTGATATGCAGACACGTGATATACCTATCTATTAATAAGACACTTTCTACTTCGAGTTAAAAATTAATTATTTCAAAATCATTTGCAAATTAAATAGGTAATAATTAAAACGAGGTCGCGGACACGAAACGGTTTTTCGAAACCAAGGTTATGTAACTTTTTTGAAAAGTGCACCTGACATTTTTGGGCTTGTTTCTTTAACGTTTTTGAGGATATAATAAGAATTGCGCGACGTTAAAAAATGCGTGTTGAAAGGTTACCTAAATTATAGTTACGAGTATTACACGATTCATTTCAGCATCGATGTGCAGTTTCGAATTTAATAATAATTGTAGTTGTACCTACAGAGCGAAACTTCGTATGAGTGAACTGATATTTTTTTTGTATACGTTTGGGCACATTTCAGCGCTCTACGCCGCGTGCTTTTAGCTTCGCGTTCGTGTCTGTCAGCCGGTAACCGAAGGTTTATATATATATTTAATATACACATTACGATTCAATTACAAAAATAATATAAATAAATATTTGAAATTTATATATTTTGTACAATATTAAGTGTAAACTAAATATAATTTCATTTTTTAAAAGCAATTCATTTACTCTTATTTATAATTATAAATGTACCTAACATTTTTTATTTAAGTAACGTTTCTGCAAACGTCTGCCTTAATTAAACAAATTATCAAAAAAATTAAAACCTGAAAAGTCATGATAAGGTCTAAAAAATAGGTGCCATTATTATTTCCCTCATCAGCTGTAAGCGTGTGCCCCGTGTACTTCCGTCGATTAAATCACGAACATATTAATCAAGGTTATATTTTAGCTTAAAACTGTGTGGAGCTTTAAAACATTTTTTTTTATTAAATCTCAGGAACTACTAGTTCGAATAAAAAATATATTTTTCAGTTGAATAGTTCATTTACCGAGGCTACGGTCGGAGTAACATGTGACATACACAACTCTTACTTATTAGTTATTTCAATTTAAATATTTACCATCTATCTATGGGAGTCCACGTTAATAGATGAAAAGACATACTCTAAAGACGCTTAGACTTCTTAAGCGTTAAAAGATAATAAAAGATAAAGACATATAACTCAAGACCAAAAGATCTACCTACTTACAGCTATTAGACAAAGAAAGAATATAAGTACATATGTAAATGAGTGTTTTAATTAGAAAGTAAGTACACGAAATTCGCGTACGCGACGTTAAACCTTACTCGGCCCCAATAATTTATTTAAGTTTATGCGTTGATTATATACGAGTATATATGTACAGTGTGTGTGAATGTGAGTGTTAGCGCTATCACGAAATTTATCATTCATTATAAATATTAATTGCGTAAACCATTTACGCAATTTAATAATAAATTTATTTTAAAAAACACTATAATTATTCTTAATTATTTCCTCTATGCTCATAATTGACTTAAGCTAAGTAAAAAAAGAAATAAAAATATTGTACTTTATATTTTTTTTATTTGCATACGTATAAAACGAACGAATATCAAATATTCATATATTCGTTAAATAAAACCTTTTAAAATTTTGTCTGCTTGCCTGTTTGTCATGCGTTAGCGTTTGTGCACGCTAATCTCAGAAACGGTCTAACCCAGTGTTTCCCAACCTTTTTAGCCCGTGCCCCCGTGACCTTAACATTTCTAAAATTTTTATGCCCCCATACATAATTTTTAACCTTTAAAAATTGTTTTGTTCCCTTAAGAATATAAATGATAAGTTTTAGGAAGAAATCACTTTGAAATTGTTATCAAAACATCGTCTCCACGTTGTGTTATATCGTCACCGATATTTTAGCATTTCATTTAACCCAAAGCGAAAGGGTTAAAGTCATGTCGAGTCCATTTTTTAAATGCCCCCCCTAAATTATCAAATTGCCCCCCTGTGGGGCGTGGACCCCACGTTGGGAAACACTGGTGTAACCAATTGTAAAACAGTTTTCACTATGATATTTTAGCAAAATTTATTTATCACTTATTTTAATCGATTCATAAATAAAAAAAGTTATATCAATATAAAATATTTTGTAAAACAAAATTGCTATAAAATAACTGAAACTGATAGAATTGACTGAAACTTTAGTTTACTTTTCAATGTACTCGTATTAGATCGTATTATCTTTAAAATAATGATGTTATTAGAATGAATGTAAGTAATTAAAATAATTTAATAAATAATAGTAAAGTTCAAGCGGACGAAGCCGCGAGCGAGTCGCCAATATTACATATAATGATTTGTTATTTTACTTTTACCTGCATGGCACATTTCAGAAACTTGAATCTTATTCTCGAATAATCCAATTAGTGTTGTTATATATTAACTCTAATAGTGCTGCCATAGTATACCAAATTACTTAGATTTTTATTTATAAAAAAACAAAATGATTCATAAGTAATTGAAGTCCTTTTTATTGAAGGACAAAAATATCAAGACTCTTGATAATTACAATTTATTATAATTTTTATTTTGTATGTTATATAAGAAAAATCTTAAATATATAAATAGCTACTGCCATATAAAATAGTTTTACAATAAAGATAAGTTAACATACTTATTTTAATAGATTCTATTTTAGCATGAATGGAGTTAGTGTCTAAGGTCACAGTGACGTTATGTTTACGATCGCAAACTGTCTCTACGTAGGTTTTACTGGTAATCTCTAGTTATCTCCAGTAGTAGTTACTTAACGCTCAGTCACGGTAAAAATATCTTTAAATATAGATACAGAATAGATATATTTTTTATAATAATATGAGAAAGTAAAACAATTATGTTCGTATAGGTAACACAGTTAGTTTTTTGGTAAACTAACTGTGTTGGTTGTTTCTAACTAATTTTGTTAAATGGTTTTCAAAGTTGTATTTTAATTATAAATATAGTATATTTCATTTTGTATTTTGTTATATATAGCCAGTGGTACAAACCGGCTTGTTTCAGTGCTTAGCGGCCTCCCTCATTACCTCCTCCCACGACAATTGAACTAACCTTTGCTCTATTCACTAACCTACACGCCGCCGTCTCCGCCTCTCAGTGTCATGTATTTTATCTAACAAACCACTAAAGGTCAAACTAAATAATCGGGAAATACAAAAGTCAACAAATTATAATAAGGGTTTAGCGTAGGGTGTAAGTAAGTATATTTATACTTAATGCAGGTCAGAAATGCTTCATTTGCAAAACCTACAATATACAGCAATGTTTGAAGTAGGTACTAGCTTTTCTCCACGGCTTCGCCCCCCTGTCAAATGGAGTTAACACTGACTCAGGCACGCAATAAAGAGGATTGGCGTGACTTGTATCTTCGGTTGAGGCATCCCAACTAAACTCTTCAATTTCATCATATTAATATAGAAGCATAGATTTAAAAAGACTATAAAATTATGAGAATAGAGTAATTGTCCACCAGCAGGATGTAAAATTGCGCAAGCGCAGCAATAACTTGAGTGACACCGTAAAATTTACGATGTCATTGGTTGCATCGTCAGAGCGCAGTGCAGCTGCTATATTTAGCGCGCTGGCGACTAGACATCATAAATTTTCATAATGATCCCTCCGCCCCCGTTACCCAATTCGGACATATTAAGAGCTAGCGATAAATGATAGGCCATTCGCTATATTCTAATATTAATATTGGTACACCCTGTTTGGTACGATGATACCTTCAACTAAACTTGTGGACTTCATTAATTATTTATTTATTTTAATATAATATAAATTTAATTTTATATTAAAAATATAATCTAAGATTTAAACCACGGACCGCCCCTGTGGTTTTGCAGAACGGAGAGTTTGAGGAGTTCTTTATGAAATGAAGGGGCGTTAATGAACATTATTATAAGAGAAAAACGTAGGGTTTAGTCCTCCACTCGATCTGTAGTTTTGGTTACTTTCGTACTTACTATTCTTTCCTGTACTTTTTACCCATACTTCAGTTGGAAGGTGAAATCCGACGCTGAGTTTGTTTTAAAGGAGCAAATGGTCGTAGATTTGATTTCTTATGTGCTAATTATATTATCAGCACTATTAGTGAATTATAAAAATATTAACTTTATATTTGTACATATTTATATTAGAAAAATGGTTTTCAAACAATGTTTAGTACATTCTTACATATTATGAATGCAAATTGTGGGAGATCCGTGAACATAAAAAGACACGCTAAATATATTGCTCAGGTCGTGTTCTGAATTTTAATGATCTAAAAATAAACATAATGACGCACATACTTACTAATTAATTTTAAAAATTCCACTCGAAGCAGTAGTGAACCGTTTTTGGAAATAGAAGGTTAACCACAGTATGAAGGATATTTAGGTGATTATAAAACCTATACTTTCATTGGATATTTTAATTCTGTTACATTAAAATATTTTTTGCATATTTAAATTTTCGAAATATGTTAAGAAATTATTTGAGGTCTTCAGGTTTATGGACGAACTTGTTTTTACCTGCAGCTTTGCCCGCATCCTCAAATGAATATCAAAAAGAGGCCAGTCGTGGCGCAGGGGAACAAGCGTGCGACTGTAAACGCGATAAGTGGTAGGTTCGATCCCCACTTGATTTCCGCCACTCAACATGCAATGTTTCCAGTATTCGGCGGAAAGAGGGGAACGTAAGTGTCTACCCGTGAACAGAGTGTCTTGCCACTAGGTTCCCTCTGTCTACCCTGCTATGTATGGGATGTAATAATTTAACAGGTGACTCACAAGTCATCGAAGCAAGTTAGTTTAAGTGAAAGGACAAGTCGATTGATTATAGCATGGTGACTCTGAGTCACGATATGTATGGACTATTTCGTGTTATTTCATATATGTGCAACCTGTGTTATCGTGTTATTTGTAGATCTGAACATCTAAAAATACGTAAGTGGCTGATTTTATTAATTGCGAATACATTTTAAATGGCAGTAGTATTTTTCAATCGTTTTTGAATTCTGTTCATCTCGCTTTAGATAAAAAAAATATTTTACACTTGGCAAAGCATGTAAATTCACATCTTAGGTTGAAAAGTAAGTGCTACACTAAACAACTATTGCCTGATAACCGCTTATACTGATAAGACGCAGCGGTTGTGCTACTCACTCACTCCTGTAACAAGACAAAACGCGACGTTGAAGCCACTCTACGCACGTAGAGTGCCTCAACACTACATTGGCTCTACCTATCTTGCTATATGCAGTGTGTATTAGTACTAAATATAATTATTTGATTATAACAACGACGCTGCCTCATAATAGATTTTACGATGTAATAAGACAACGTCACCGAAGCCAAGCACATGTGAATCGGCCAAGTGTATGAAAACGAGAGATTTAATTACAGTGTCTTGCGCAATTTGTATAAGATTTAAAAATAATTATTTTAATTGTATGAATGGCAAATCTTTCAATGATAACATTAATCATGCACTCGTGCCGGATTACTTTCGTCTGTTACTTTACGTGCTTATCGTTATAATCTCAACTAAATATATAGCAATGTTATCGTGAAACAATGTCATTATTTCTTGACTTAATCTTTTATTATTTATTTTGCCACAAGGTTGACATAATTTGTGCCATATGTTTAAGTGGACAGTTATCAATTCATCTAAGAGGAAATCAAAACAATATCTCTCATCTAACAATAGCATATATTCTGACCTTTCAGGCACAATCTGGTTGAGCAACAACAGAAGAATATATCACTAAATCTATATATTTAGAAATCTTTTTTAGCGTGTAAGGTTTCAATGTAGCTAGGCAAGAACCTATAGCTTGATTGGCGATGAGCGCTTGTACAGTATGCAACAGGCATACAGGCATAGGGTTAAAATTGACTTTTCTTACAGTGGAATTACATTTAAAAAACATTAAAATATCCCTAGATCATCTCTAACTACTCCCAAACAAGGACAAGAACAAGGCAAGGCCGACTTCCGACTGCGCAGACGCGGAAACGTTGAAAGCAATTTCGCGCGCCGCTGCCTTCTAAACGGCATAGATGATAACTCACAGCTGCTTCTCTATGAATACCCACATTGTCTTACGGCATTCATTCATGAGAATTCAGAATCTATTTGTGTTCATAATAAATTACTTTTTATGTTCCAATTCGCCATCGTGGCGCAGTTGGACAGTTATTGACTGTAGGCGAAATAAACATGAAAACAAAGTAACGCATCACTATTTTCTCTCTCACAGTACGTAGAATATAGATAAAACGGTACAATATCTCAAAATTTGTCAATAAGCTATAAATAAATAGAGTGTATTATAAGAACTAAAACGTATTAATAATAATTTATGATGTTAATTAACAAAATAATACCCGACAGAGCCGACAGGTTGCCCTTCGCCGGCCCTACTAGTACACAACCGTCAAGGCTCTATTAAGTTCCTTGTGTTTTTTACCGGTGCCGGAAGCTTAGTGAATAGCACTTTGTGTCTCTTGTTGTTTACGTATTTGATATTGAAATAGTGTATAAATAGTTTAAAAGTTTATTATTCCGTTCTTATAATGTATTATATTGTCAGAACCAGGAAAATACATATTATAAATAAAATTCCTCCGAATGGTATTCGAACCCCCAACCCCCTTAGTCACACACAAGCCATATGCGTCAAAATGAGATCATACACAGATCAAATAATAAATAATAATATAACAACCTAATAGCTACGAAGAAACAAACAGGTATTAGGTATTAAGTAGGTAGATACAGGAGTCGAAGTAAACTCTATTTGCGGGGTATTGACGCCAATGCGGTCAGTGAGCCATACAGGATAATCGAGTTGGACCATTACGAGGCATTTTCATATGAATGAACATCTAACGAGCTCATGACTAAGACGAGGTAGGTTAATAACAACGCAATAAATATAAACATTTTATTTGTACGTAACTAACGACTAGGTACGACTAATATTAGGTAAGGTTAAGCGTAATCTCAAAATCGCATGGAGATATCGATCTGAAATCAATATTAAATATTAAGAATGATGCTTCTAAGTCAATGCAAAGCGCGTCCTTCATTATCCAATACATACTGTCTAGACAAACTTGTGTATTTATTTCGGTTGTTGCGCGTGCGTCATTCGCGAGACGCAAGCAACTCATAACGCGAAAAAGAATCCGCAATTGTCACTACCTACTAATAAATAAAGGCATACAGCCATACAGTACACTTGGAAATGACGTGAGATGCGATCTCTGTCGACGCTGATTGTGTGCCGGCCAACAATAACAAAGGAAATTTTCAACCAAGGTTTAGATTATTTAGAGCACGCCATTTTACAAATGATAGCAAATACCTTTTAAATGTTTATTTATTCTTCTACATACAATTTCCGCATATGGGAGTGTTGAATTTCGCTCTCCGTTTGTATATTCTTTATTGCACTTAAAAAAATTAAGATAACAAATGCAAATATACGAAAAGTAAACTCCCATCAGTAGATTCTAGAAAAAAAACTAATTATTGCTTAATTTCGAAACACGTATCTACGTACATCCATATATTGAAAATGTCAACCCTGCACTTTGTATCATTAGTTATTAATAAAAATAATTTGTAATATAATAATTTCCTTAAATAAAAGTCACGACCTACGTTTTAATACTACTAGTCGACATTCTGCGTTGAGCACAAATTTCTCTTAATTCTAGTTTGTTAGGACTAGGA
This sequence comes from Heliconius numata, assembly GCA_016802625.1. Taxonomy (NCBI): domain Eukaryota; kingdom Metazoa; phylum Arthropoda; class Insecta; order Lepidoptera; family Nymphalidae; genus Heliconius; species Heliconius numata. The sequence continues at coordinate 323,504 of JAEBDU010000099.1, forward strand.
CATTACGTCATCCCTATAAACAATGCAAGTGGGCTAACAACACTGTAGCTCGTGTCGTTCAAGTATTTAATTTCCATAGTTCTTAGATAAAACAGATGTTATATTTAGCTAAAGTACCGCTAAGTTGGTAATGGGTGGCACACTAATACATAGATTCGTATTTCTAAATATGCAATCCAATACTCTGCAATCCGTCTGTGAATCCTGTTCGTAAAGTGTGCCAATAAGTTGTGCACAACTGATCCATCACGTTTCCGGCACGGGGTCAGTGGCCCGCCGCTCTGACTCGCCTCTGGAACGCCGACTGGTTCCAGTGCCACCGGTCATACGGAATACCTATGGAATCCAACGATATTAACTTGACTGACTTTATTTAAGTGTTTTATATTCTATTCTAGTAGTTCCAAAGTCAGTTAAAGTAAACAACGACGAACAAGCCACACGTTTTGACTAACCTGTAGAGTACATCGTATCACGACGTGTATAGTTGGAATCTTGGCTCTATATTTTTTGACAATGCGAGAAAATTTTGTGATAAGGCACTCCGTCTCACCACTCGTATCGTGTTAATTTAAGGCAGTCGCTCTCTTATGTTAGTTATGTACCTATATAAACTTCGTAAATGATAATCAATGAAAATTTATAATTTTTTCACAAGTTTTAAAGAATTAAAGCCTAAGAATTGTATATCACCGAACCTATCATAAACTATGGCCACTTATAAAACAATTTACCTTACCAGCCTACTTAAATATTACTTTTTAACTTATTTCAATAAATACTTACCACTACAGACACAAACATTACATTATTATTTATATACTAAATTACTACCTACCACTCGTAACGCCGTGATAGTAGGTTCGTATTCCATTCAGGGTAACATATATTATATAGAAATAAATGCGACTCTACATTTTTTACAACATTCGTATTTAACTATAATTGTTTGCTTGGGGAGTTATGTTATCTACAAGCAGTAAGTACCTAACTAGTAGTTAAATAAAATAATTTCTTTAAATGATATAAAGTATAAACTGCCCGAGGTAGGTACTTTAGTGGATGAATGTAAACATGTGTGACAATAGGCGCCATATAAACTGATTGCACAATAGTTTTTTTTTGTTTTTCTTTCTTTTTTTAAAATTTCAATATAATTATGGAGCATTGACGTCAATGAACTTTTTTGCATAATGTAGGTACCTACCCACCTGTAAGTTGCAACACATTCGGCCATGTGTTTTTTTTAGTATTACGCAAGGTTTGAAGGTTATTTGGTCAACACTTAAAATTTTTAAATATTTCTTGATACGATAAAAGTCAATAAATCCTAGAAAATATTTACTTACAATTGTAGCTAATAAGCACAGAGCTATATCTGTTGCGATAAGACTGTTTATGAGCCGTTTAATATACATATCGCGACATAATTTATTTCTGTTAACTCTTGGAATATGAAACGATAGTATACATCTATTTATATATAGACGACTGGTGTCATATATGTACATATTGAGTAAAAGCAACTATCATCTACTTGTATATTTATATATTTTTTTAAACAGACAACGTACAGACGAAACTAGAAACTCGAAATTAGCAAATTAAATTCCTACTGGGACTTAATTCAAACTGAAAGTTTATTCCCAAACGGGATTTTCAATTTACGTCAAAGTCGACGCAACCTAATTACGGGCGACAATTATTTAATATCAAACTACCCTCATTAACTAATAAAAAAATCAGCTTCACGCTGTACCCCGCACACATTAACTAATGTAAACAACAATTAGGTACAACTATTATATTGCTATAAAAAGAAGGGCCGACGACAAAGTATGCTTCAGTACTATCTGTAGTAGAGCATACGAGCGCCACGCGACCGCTTCGTGTCTAAACAATCAAAATCAAATAAATGACGTCTTATCAAATGAGACTATTTATACAAATGCAATTAAAAATAACGCGATATTCTCTACATACAGTGATTGTGTTAGATATCTGTTTGTAGGGCATAGCCTTTTGGTTGGGCAAAAATTGCATTTCAACCACATTATTAGTATGAATCAAAAAAAGACAACAGAAAGGAGTAGAGAAAAAAGGGCATGGACTATAAAATTTCGTGGTCGTGATTAAAAAAAATCCTTAATGTGTTTATTAAAAAATAATTTGAAATTTGGAAAACATACAGCATGAAATACAGTCTCCTCTTAGTGATTCCTCTAGCTACATGTGAGATTGGAAGCTATAGTTATGAATTTAAATTCATTCGAAGGAATGTATAATATATTCATTAACTACAACGTGGAAATGTAAATACAATTCCACGTTGTACTTAATAAAAAGAGGTTAAACTAGCAATGTTTATGAATAGATGGAATAAGACACGGTAGATATCGCAACGTACAAACGAAACTATTAGATTATTGTATGCTCTCAGCACTATACAGGGAATAGGGCAGAATTTTCCATTTTGCCTTAAAGTCCACGTAAACAAATTTGAGGGCGAGGACATGTCTATTAATATTTGCAATCACTTCGTAAGTTTGTAGTTTACAGTAATAATTACAACGGACCTAACATAAAACAAATTATTTTGTATTATTTTGTTTTCTCTAGTACACTCACTCTTTTCCGATAGTTCCCTTGAACTATCATTATATTTGTTACTAAGGTAACCCAATCCAAATCTCAAGGGTTTGTCTTTATTAAATTTCTAATTATAATTCTAAAACATTTTTAACAACAGTTCTCCTCACTTACCAACATTTTCTAAATTCTAATTTATGTCATGTTGAGAACGGTATCTCAATACAATTCCAAAAGTAAGTCGTGACAACACACATGAAGTAATTTGCGGCGATATCAACCGAAGAAAATGATAAGAACCGAACACGGATACGATACGCACACGAGCGCAAGGCAGCGTGCCGACGAGAGCGCACCCACACCAGCGCGAGATAAAAATAGCAACACCGATAACGCAAACACACCAACACACGCCCACGCACTGTACGTGAACTGTAATAAAAACATACATAGGCACGTCGAGTGCGCTATGAATAAGATCCAAATTGAAATAGAACCATACGATTTGTTTATATAAACGCCGGGCCACGGCCCACTGCATCCTAGATTTTAGGTTCCTAGGCCGGAGCGCCGGAGTCGAGGCAAATAGAAAGCTGTTTGCGAAAATATTGGGTCCCGACGAGATAAGGAGCCGCGATCCACCGGACCGGTACCGGTTCTGTCTAGTTCCAATAATAGTCCGAGGAATGTCAAAGGATTGCGGACTCACCTAAATTGATGACATACATGGCCTGGGAGCGCTCGAGCCGCTGCGCGCGCTCCACGGCCTGGTAAAGTCCGGAATCCACTTTAAGCACTTTGCAGAACTGTATCACAAACGGTATCCACTGCGCTCCACGCAAGCATCTTATGTCGGCCGCGGCACGACACGACGGACACGACACGGCACACTGAGCACGTCGCGCTGGGACGGACGACGGGCGGACACTGAGCGCGGGCGCCTCATTCACGCGCCCGCAGCGCCCGCGCCCGCGCCGCCCGCCTCGCTCTTTGGCAGAGCCATGCGGCGGCGTGCGCCAGAGGCAGTGGTGCTGGTGGTGCCAGTGTGAACGTGTAAACGGACGCCGCATACGCTCTACTACGCACACGTTGAAAGTATTGCAAAGATTAGGTCACGGCTTACGAGGATAAGATGCGGAGAACATTTTACCTGTAGGAAGACGTGACAGACCTCACGGTTACAACTTCTTGAAAAAACTAGTACAACGCGGGCACCTCAAAGAAGACAATCGGCAGTACGCATGCCGAACATACGCGTTCGTATATGCGCATAAATTTAATAATCAGGTGACCAACAAAATGTAAAAACTTCCTTTCGTAACTGAACACAGCCAGTGTTTTCTCATATATTACAAAATATTAGCATAATAATTACAATTTATTATAGAAAACAAAAATTAAGTTCAAAATGAAAAAAATGCATAATGCATGCTCGTGTATAATAAATCCAGGAACAACATGACATTTACACTTTACTTAATTAGGAAGCGGTCACGTTATTTTCGAAAGAAAAATATTCTTGTTCAATTTTTTTAAAGAATCCAAAGAATATTTAAAGTCTCTTCTGATTTGAAAAACAAAATAAGTTTTCTGAAGACAAATTCAATTAAGCTATTTTAGGGGATATATAATCGTGTAATAAGGCCCCTAGTCCACCAAATTGAACATATTATGCGCTGCCCGACGCCGGTGGTCGCACCAATTGCTTATCTATCCCCATCTACTTAAATTATAAGTAATAAAAATTAGTTTTATTTAAATAAAAATATTTGCATTTGACGGCTTCACACATCATACCAATGTAGAGAAAGGGAACCTAATCATAAGACATTCAGTTTCACCAGTTATTTGCTGTCAGGTGGCGGATATCAACGCCGTGCTTTGTCAAGCAAAATAGGGAGCAGACATGTGCCACAACGACCTCAATTTTTTTCAATTAGTCTAAACTCTGAACGATGATTTTAGTGAATGGCTTTCGCCGTGGACCATAACAAGTGCCGTATTCCTTGTCGCGGCTGCTCAAGGGCATCCGACATGTAAAATATAATACTAACAGTGAAATAAGTTCTCTCACGAATTGTTAGCACAGCGTCAAAGTCGAGGCCACGCCGCGTCGCGTCGTCACGCGTCAACGTGACGCGCAGCCGTCAAATGTTTCAACTTTATTATATTATTTATTTTGTGAATAACGAAAACAATTTTAAAAAATATTATTTTCAATTAAATATTTAGTTAAAGATTAAAGTATAAAAGTACTTCATACTAAATCCAAAATATATTATTCAAATTCAAAGTAACAATCTTATCTCATCGGCTAAAATATTATATAAACATTACCTCTTCATGTTTACATTTTTATATAGAAAAACTAAATATTTTTCTTTCTTTGAAAGCTGCACTAGTAGATTCATTTTGGAATTTGGTGTCGGTGGAGAGAAGCTCAGACGATCGACGACGATCAGAGAGATCTGTTTTCTTAATTAAACTTATATTAATGAATAATACATGATTAGTAGAACAGATTACACTTGGGTGTGTAATCGGGCCTTGCCCGCGCCGGCCCCGAACCCCGACCGTTATTGAATCGTTTATCAATGAGACTGAAGTGATAAATGCAGGATTAGAACAATTGTTGACTAGTATCGTGCATCGCGATAACGTATCCATAATTAAATATATTTTTTTATCTATTTCATTCAAAAATTCTAAGTGTTGTTTTTAGGGTTCCATACCTCAAAAGGAAAAAAAAAACAGAACACATAAAGGATAACTTTGTTATCTGTCTGTCCGTCTGTCAAGAGCATTTATCTCGAGATCGCTTGTATGCGTTAATCTGAAATTAATATCAAATATTTACGTCTACGATCCCTTCTGCCCCAAAAAATCAAACTTCTAAGTCAACACAAAATTTAAAAGATTATGCATCGCTTTTGCTGCATTTTGTAACAAATTCGCCGCATAACCAAAACCTATAGTTAAAAAAACCTACAGTTAAACTTCCCTTGAACCTACAATTATAAAATTTGGCAGTGTGAGAACGTGCAGTACAAATATAGGAAAAAATCCAAAAAGTGATGAACAATAGATATTTTTAACATATTTCCCCTACTATTCCATACCCTCAGTATAGACTAACAATAAAGGTATAAAAGAAAAATACTTTTTAGAAATTTGAACGTAGCGGCGTTTGAACCCGCGCCTCTTGGAAACCGTCCAAGCGCTCTGGCCACTAACCCATATAGCCATATCTATATAACCCATATAACTAATTTAAACATGAGCATTCAACCGAAAGCGGATCGAACCCACAAGCGTCGTGAGCACAGTCAAACACTAGACAACTGAGCAACCTTGGCAAACCAATATAAAAGCAAAGCGGCAACTTCGTATTTCGTCCTAAGACATCAAACCATCATCAGATATTTAAAGGCGATGAAACAGCGGGTCTAGCCGGCGCCCAGCGTCCCGTCTGGCGACTGTATCGTTACTCTCACGTTGCCGCTACCGGCGTAAAGATTAATAAGACGATGTTTACTTTTACTATTAACTGACTCAACCCTTGGCTGGTCGCCTGCCGGCCTGGAGCCTAGGACGGAAGAGGGAACACTGACACTTTATGTGAGGCACAGCGTCTGACTGTAAGCTCGTCAGTTATGGGTTCGATTTCCATTTAAAGGAATGAATTATTGTCATATTGTACCTACCTGTGGTAACAAGCCTTCATGACCGATGATGTACGCAGATGACACAGCACTCAATAACGAGAACCGACTGATGCTGGAGCGTAAACTGAACCTCTGGAAGGGCATTCTTGAGAATGGCAGTCTTAAACTAAATGTGTCGAAGACTGAGCACATGGCCTGCCGGAGCCTGGGCTCGAGCACTATCATTATAGGTCCTGAGCCAGCCGTTAAGTCGGAAAACTTCAGGTACCTTGGATCCGTTATGCATGAGTCTGAAGGCATCGATCACAATATCCATGGCCGGATTAGCGCTGCCTGGGCCCAATGGCGGGAGGTCACTAGGTTGGCCACCGATCGCAGAATACCGCCCAAACTGAGCCAAAGGGCTGATATACAAGAGAATCATCCGACCAGTTCTTATATACGGCAGCGAATGTTGGCCAGCACTATTTCGGCACACTCAGTAGCTTCACATCACGGAAGTGAAGATGCTGAGGTGGATGTGCGGCGTAACGCGTTCTGACCGCATACGCAACACATTCATTCGAGGTAGTCTTAGCTCGTAGCGTGTAGCGTTTGAAAGGTAAAGCTTCCCGAGTGGGAAGCTTTACCTTTCAAATAAAAAAAAATATTAAAATCGGTTCACCCAGTCAAAAGTTATCAGGTAACAAACAAAAAAAAAATACAGTCGAATTGATAACCTCCTTTTCTTACAGAAGTCGGTTAAAATGAATAAAATCCAAGTCCACTTAATGACAAATATGCTTAATAAAAATTGCTAATACATCGTTTAAATATAAAAACAGATAGACATATGAAATACATAAGATACATAATAATATAACCCGATTTTAGAAACAAACAACATTATTATATAAAAAAATCTTTCTTTGAGATATAATATATCCTGAATAATATTCAAATAACTAATGCGCATTTAAAACAACGTAGGTACATCGTTACAAATTTGTAATAGGTAGTTATTAGATAAGTACGAAAATAAAGGTTATTTCAGGATTTACAGGAAAAGACAGCGCGTCATCGCAGGCGCCGGTGGCGGCGTAAAGCGCGCCGTCTGACACCGGCGCCGCGCGCACAACTCAACACTGTTAAATAATTTAACTTAATCGATAACATACGTGATGCAGACCTTGAGGCCAAAGTTCAAGGGAATGGTGTAATTATTATGAAGACTATGACAGAAGTTTCTATAAGCGATTATGAATAAATAAAGATGAAGTGATAAGATCCACTCTACAGAAGAGAAAAAAGAAATATAATCGAGTACAAATAGGATTACTCGTATAGACCAATAGGACAAATAAAAAAAAAATACCTGCGTTATTTAAATATAGTTTATTTTGATAAATAAAAATATCGATTGCTTCATTAATAAAACATCTACTATCTAAAGTTAAGATATAATACAACCGAAGATGTGACCATCATTTACGACTTGTATAAAAATAAGAATAAAATGTGTCCGGTTCAATTCAAAAGATCAAATTATATTAATCATTCCAATAAACCTAAGACAATCTAACCACAAGAATGTCATCTACAATTTGCATACCAACAAAAGGATGCGGTTTTATACAAAAAGTATTATAAAAACTTTTATTGTAAGTCTGGACAGTATCTATTTTGATCGAAGGTGACGCGCGGTGGTCCGCGCTGGTGAATCACTCTGGGAAATCCAACTTCCTAGGTGTAGTTGTCACCGCTCCTGCTGGCTCTCAGCTTCGTGCGTCAATGTTGGCCTAAATTAACTTTTTTTGAACTTGTTTATTTCTAATTTACGCGTCATATTGTAGTTCCTTGTAATTAATAATATTCTATGGATTTAGTAGAATACATTAACATTGTTGGTGTGTGTACATATGTTACATACCCAACTGTATAACATTGACAACACGTCGTAAATATGTTACGTAAAAGAGTTTCACAATGTTATATTGTCACACACTGCTTGTGGTTCCTCAAACATTGCACCTAATCTAATTCACATTATGTTTTTTGAAGTCATCTAGTTCCTATTTTTATCTCTTTTTACTCTCTTTTTATAAAAACGTAAATACCTCACGTTGTATTAAAATTATTAATAGACATTGATGAAATCTGAATGTTCTTTGTTTCAATAATTACTATAGCTATTATTAATATGGTAGTATAACATCTACCAACGGATAATATTATAAGTAAAAAATCTTCTAATCTTGATATATCTAATTATAGGTATTGATTTTCTTTAATAAAAAAAAAACACAGTCGAATTGATAACCTCCTTTTCTTACAGAAGTCGGTTAAAAAGTGTTTAGTTAATTGCGAATGGCAGAGCTATGATAAATGTTTTAAGGTAACTGTGCAATTTTTTAGAATAAAGTAAAAAATATGTTTCTGTTCAGGTCCATTTTTCTTGCATAGCACACCATTCTCTACTTTACGCCCTAATTTCATGTATCATATGTTAGTCTAACCACATTCCCCCGAGTAGCTATAACGCCGAGCTATAACGATCGTGTTTATCGCCCGACGCGACCCAACTTCACCATGATAGGCTCGAAATATATTCTAATACAAATATTTTTTCAAAAAACATTATTTATCCTTTCAATATCTAGGCTATTCTTTCAATTCCACTTAAAATCACTCGTCATTTATTCTTTCGACGTGCCAAACCATTTGAACACGTTCTTCTTCAATATCACCGTGACATCCTCGCTAGTATATTCCATTCTGTGTATCTCTTCATTGTGATATAGAGTAATCTTAAATCAAAAATTGTATTATTTTCATAATTTGTAGGTCTAGCTCAATCATATCGTGATGATGACCTTCAAACCAAAAAAAAAACCAAAAACCGGTGACGGCAATGCGATACTTATCTAAAACATTTAGAAATCATCCATACCAGTAATTTCAATGTAAGAGGCAAGGTATATTTGGGAGATTTCCTTTGAGGGCATTGTTATAAACGGTATTTTCTCATAATCTTTCAGCCAATCGTAATATATTCCTTAGATTAGAGTGAACCGTCACAAAACCTTTTCCTCTAATGTTTTAAAAATTAGAATTAACATTTCTGTTGAACAGAGAAAAGAGAGATATTTTTTCCTTTCTAAGTAAAATCTAAGCAATTGAATTAGCAAATTCGTCAATGAAATTGCACCTAAAAATTATTTTTTTCTTTATCGTTCTTTATTGTCAACTTTTCCCTTAGTTACTTTAGATTATTTAAAACGAAATTGATTTGAGGGATGTACTTTGCCAACTACACTTAAATAACAAACCAGTAGCATACAAGCAAACACCCTCGCTCTGAAACATAAAAAATATCTAAAAATGTGTAAAGTGAAGTATCCTTAGAAAGATAACAATCGACACCAGTAGGAGCAACGATACGAGTATTTATACATTGTTTTTGCTGCATTATATATACAATTCGGCGCGCAATCAAAGCAGTATTTATGATACTTGGCACGAAATGAGAACTTACAATATAAATAATAGAAAAAATCCAAAATTGTAAATTTTTAGATATTTCCTAGTTAAAAAAATAGTCACAAACTTATATCTGTAGTTAATTTCATACAAAATGAGTGCAACTTAAGTTTTTTACTTCTTGTAAGGAGTTCGGGGTCGAACACGCACTTGATCGCTTTCTTTCTTTGTGTAGAGCCTTTATAAATACGTAGCTGGAACAGTGCACGAGTAAATGTATAGTAGTAGATAATCTTCATATCATCACTTGACAGTTCCAAGAACGCGCGAGACTTATTACCTTAACACTCATGATGGGAGAAGTGTATTAGACACATTTACATGCACGTGCTCTCTTCTTTCGAGGCCGTCGTGGCACAGGGGCGTAAACGTAAACGACATAAACGCGACGATTGTGCCACTCTGGAGATTGAAGTATTTAATATGTTTATTTCTCCGCTCTGGTATTAGCAGCGGCAGCAGGTGCGGCTGTATAACGCTGTATTCCGCGCGTAGCAGGGTAGGCGGAGGGATCCTGGGAACCTAGTGTTATGTATATAGTGTATAGTGTTCCCATTAAGATACTTCCGTTCTGTTTTCCATCGAATTCTCGATATAATGTGTGTAAGAGGACGGAACTCAACGCTGCGCTTGAGTCACGACGGCCTCAACATCTCAACGGCCTATGCTATTGGTAAAAATGTAATGATCAGTAAACAATGCAATAGAGACCTTAAGAATATGCTTATAGCGCCACATCGTAATTAAGAATGATGTCCACAAATATACACAACTTATCTTGAAATGATCACCATAAAAATGCATTTATCAGTCACAAAACACTTTCGGTTTGTTGTGAAATTAACATTTTCAGAATTTTTCCACAAAACCAAAAAATATATATGAAAAATAAAATGTTGATACGCCCATTAAAATCCGATGCTTCGATTGAAATATAAAATAAGTAACGAACATAATACTCCGTCTAAAGCTAGACACAAATCATAATAATTAAAAATGTAGACCTTGTAAGTTGAAGCGCACCTTGAACTAAGTAGGTACATTTTTTTGTATGTGTATCTAATTGCCTTCTACATATGTACATAATAAAACAGTGGTAATGACCGTCTTGTACACTTCCATATTTACAAGTCAAATTTTATTGAAATTCTGCATAGTTTCACGTTCTTTATTTCAAAAGGTTTATTTCTATTACAAAGTCATTGAAAAACTTTAATAATAAAAGAAAACATAGTTATATTTTATAATGATAATAGTGGAGGCCAGTCGTAAAAGCGAAAGTTCGATTTTCTACTCAAGGAAATCAAATATTCTATATCTTCTCTAGTAACGAGGCAAAGCGCGGCGTTAAGTTCCGCCACTCAACACGCAATGGCCCCGGAATTCGAAATGAGGAATGGAAGTGTCTTAATGGGAACGAAGTGTCTTAACAGTCCCCAGGCTACCCTGTTATGTGCAGGATACAGCGTACCTAAAGCTAAAAAAGTGTAATAGGTACACTTATTCAAGTTTTACTTTATATTCGTACATAGGCTCTTACGTTACTGAAAGACTGACAAAAATGCATAGTTGAAATAGCTGAACATAGAAAATAGAAATTTGGCATGTGAGATGGGTAGCACTAGGAAAAGGTTTCTCAAAATTTGTACGGGAACGGGAAAAAACGGAATTTTCCATTTTATGTCTAAAAGCTCTCGCAAGCAAAGTTGCGAGCGAGGAATTGTTACTTATATACACGATGCTCCGAAAAGATCTAATAAACTTAATGATTCCGTTATGCTCAAGAGAAGTAATCAAAAACCAGTAAGCAAATGTCATGCAGAAATACGCAAAAAATATACCACCTTCAAATTTTGGAATTCGAGAAAAAACTAAATACAACCAGGTCGAATATTATTTATACAGTGTTTACCTGTAGTTGACACATTTGGGCTTGGATTGACTGACATTGTGGTAGAGTTCAGTAAGGTCTTCACAGCACTGTCACAAGATAAACTGACATACTACATATAGATACTGATATTATGTATACGTCTAACAAAATACAACATAAAACAATTCATTCAATTTACAAGTAATAATATTTCACTAAGCATAATATCCTAAGGCTATAAACTAGATCAAAGTTATTTAGTAAACAACACTACGGCAACTGTTTGTATGTCATTTGTGGGATATAATATTTGTATTTAGGTGTAGCGCAAGACATACGCTCTCCCCGGCGGTTAGGCACCAACTGTCGCGTACCGGTTGCCAGGCGCTAGGGTGGGGGTGGGGGTGGTGGAAGGAAGCACAGCCTCCAGCCTACAATAATTATGTAAGGAGGGTTGATGCTATTTTTAGAGTTAAGGCGAACACGTAACTTCGTGAAATTTACAAATGTTTTAAGCTGAGTGAGTGTTTCGCGGTCTATTTGTGGAGCTCTTTCCCCGGTTTCGCAAATACCAACCCCCAATATTTGTTGGACTGAACTAAATCAAAATTGCATTCTACAGTGGCTCTACGTAAGTGGACATAAACATAGAAGAGCACATTTAAAATGTTACTTGTGACAGCAGGAAATAAAAACTTACCATAAAATAAACACAATAAAAAGCTATTATCATCTATCGAAGAGTAAAATCTGATAAGCGAAGAAGCGTAGATATAGTGCCTACAAATGCACTGTAGTGGGTATCCGGGCGAGAGGGCCGGGCGCCTCCCTCCACGTGCAACCCACCCACCGCCCGCATTTAATTAACTCCTACAGAAACAATAAACGTGTCTAACCGACAATAAATACTTATGTACTTAGTGTTAACTTAAATTTATTTGAAATACCAATTTTAATGTACTTCTTATATGTCAGAGCAAAATATATTATAATAATTAAAAATAATTTGCTCTACAACAGTAAATGAAATGTATCTGTGGCTGCTCCCTTTTTGCGGAAGGCGGGATGGAAGGTACCTATTCTATCGGGGTTATGGAGGTATCTCTTGGTACCCGTAGCCCCGCGGATTGTGGCAGCCGAGATTGTGGCGAATATCATACAAAATTGTAATAATAATATAATAACAATGCATAAATGCCCGTTGACTTAAAAGCTTGATATACATTAATTTCAGTTTGATACATCCACGATCTCGAGACAAATGGTCTTGACAGACGGACAACAAAGTGAACCTATAAAGTTCCGTTTTGAAGTACGGAACCCTAAAAAGTAAGAAAAATCTATTCAATAAACGTCAGTTCTAGTAGACATATACGGAGCTTTGCATGTTTGACGGCAGACATAAAAAAGGGGAAGTGAATTGCACAAGCAAATCATTTTGTCCATATATGTACAGACAGCGAACAATTAAAAATAACTGCAAACTACCGCCCTCGCAAACGAGACCTTGCGCTTGCTATTCTTCGATCATTTATGTAATGTTGCAATCAATTATAATACACAACATTGTACGTATACAAAGAAACAATACAAGCCTTCCGCTCTCGGCTTTGTCGGCGTGGAAAACGATATCTTGGAAAACGATGATGTTTCATATAACGTTTTGCACCTATTAGAGGTGGATTTCCAAAATATATTTTTAGTGCTCAAAATAAAAATAATATATCAATAATTCGAGTAGGGATATCAAAAATAATATATCTGCAAAATTCCAAGGTTCTAGTTTCAGTGGTTTGGATTGTGCGTTGATCTTTGGGTGGGTACACCTACCTATGTGTCACCTTATAACTTTTATATAGATACAAGTATAATATAGACGTTGATGAAAAGATATTGAGAAAGATGTTATTGTAAGGAAAATAACGATGTATATTCTCAGAACTGAGTAACCTATTATATACCTATAAACATTGTTGTTTTTCATCTTCACATGTCATCCTCATTCTGAAGGACAAGCTCCAAAGTTATTGGGTAGCCCGTATCAGGTGGTCAAACTTAACCTCACTTACTCATTGTCTAGGATTTCATTATCTAATAAAACTTTAAATATCTGGAGCTCAAGGGCTCTAGAGTTAGCGTTTTGAAAACGTTCAGACTATTGATAAATAAAAGTAAAACGCAGTAAAGGGTAAGCGCAATTCCATAGCAAAGCCTTTTATACTTTGAACTCGGTGGTTTAACAGCAAGTTGTAGGGGCTAGTGGAGTTATGTGGTATTCAACGATGTAGTATGAGTTCATAGAAAAGAAAGTGCCTAGCTTTTAAACCATGATTTCATTTATTTAACAAGCAAAAGAAAAAATGAAATTCATAAAAGTATTTGTAACAGAATAACTATGATCGCAAATTCATATATACCTTGAGAAAAGAAATTCAAAGTCATCTTTCCTAAACATGATTAAGTCGATACCTTTGTAGCATATTTAGGAAGCGTTTGATATTACACGCGATAGTAACAGGTTCGTTTCTTCTCGGGGTAATATTTGTAGTTACAATTTTATTGGTCTCTAGGTAGACTAAGCTCACTAGATTATATACGTCAAGAAAAAAACAAAAAGAAACGAATATGTCATAACCTCCAATAATAGGGCATTATTATAACAAAATAAAGAGGCAAAATCAAAAAGAAAAACGCTCGTTCGATACAGTCCTCGGGTGGGTAGATATATGCTTAGGAAGCACCTGGATCCACCCGCCAACCACCCTAGCGAGGCTCGTCTGCGTGGGCGTGTGTTGACAAACTGAGTTATCGAGTCTATTTCTAGACGGAGCCACGCCCATGGGGGCAGGGCGGCCCCCCCACCCCGGAGCCTCCCCCTAGGCGCCCTTGACCTTCCGTATCCAAACAACCGTAGTCACAACACGTTGAGACAGTGTGCTTATTTGTTCCCTTAATGGTTTTTTTGACAATTTATCATTTTTATGATAATTTGATTTTTTTTAATAACTTTGTCTAACATCTTATGTATTTGTCATGATACTCATTCTTTTACAAATGTGAAAGTTAGCAAGCTCAACTTTCCAGTGTCCGATTGAGCTGAAATTTGGATTACGAGTTCATTTCTGATGACAATGACGTTTGTTTTGTCTGGTGTCACCGAGTTACACTAAAATGAAAATAACAATTTTATGAAATTGCACAAAATTGTGAATTAAAACTAATATATAAATTTATTGCTTGTTGTTGTGGTAAAACTTGGTGTTAAGACACTCCATTCCGGTTGAGATTCTTCTGTTTCCCTAATTTCCGCCCAATTGTGGAGACATTGTGTGTTGAGTGGCTGGACTCAACTCCACTTAGTACAACTTTCCATTTGAATATAAGCTTATTTTTAAAAATATTTTATAAGTTTAACATACACAACTTAAATAGTTATTGAAATTAATGTAAAGTCACTTTTATATTTGTATAAATAGCATTTTTTGCTGGCGGTCTGGCCAGACACAGATGACATGACCCATTACCCATATTAGTATTAAATGCCGTTTATTTATTAATAAAATAACATATATATCAGCTAACAGAATGCGAATAGGTACAGTAAGCCACACGTTCTATAAGTGAAAAGTCGTGAACGGAGTATCTCAACATTGGGTTATTTTACCCACATATAGCAGAGTTGCTATACGCGGGATACAACAAAGAATGGAAAATCTAGCACATCGTATACAGAACATAGTGTCAAGGCTCCTCGTTCTCTACTTTCGTCCTTACTTGCTTTGCAACCGGATACAGTCAAATTTCGTATAGGTAATCCAAACTGGAGCCGAATCATGGCAGTACTAGGAGTCTGGGCCAACGGCGTTATATAAAAGGTCGCTTATCAATTCGATTTATTCCTTTCAAAAATATGGTAGATACTCCCACGTATTTACCTAAACACTCGTTTTTATTAAATTAGTTAGAATAGCGGCGTTGGGTTAGACATCCCACACATCATATTATTATCATAATAAAAATATACGTAGATTTATTATTAGTAGAAGAAACTTGGTAAGCCTCCTCAATAGTAGAAGTTTACAATCTCCCTGCGCAAAACATTATATTTATCATTTAGACGCTTTTAAGACACGGTTCCCCACTTCGCATCTAATTCTTGAGGCATTGCGTCCAGGCGTTGGCGGAACTCAACGCCGAGCTTTGTTTTGTTCCCGTATAGAGCGTCCCAGAGGTTTCTGACCGCAGATTCAGTGAGTTGCGACGATTATGTGATTTAGTATGGCTTTCCTCGATAAATAGACTATCTTACACAAAGTATTTTTTTCAATTTCAATTCAAAGCAATAGTTTCTGTGATTAGTGCGTTCTACCAAACAAACTCTTCACTTCTATAGGTGCGGCAGGAACAACTTATCTGTTATGTGGTTTTATTTATAAAGAGGTAGACAAAAAGATTGTTTTTTTAATTTTCGTTTTTAATTTCTCGAGAAATAGTATTGCGTCATAGGTAACACAATTTATATCACTTCAATTAACGATTACATCACCATTGATATCGTATCGTGTTTTATCTACAATCAATTTCTTAGACTAAAGGCCGTTCAGAAAAACCCAAACACGACGTTAGCCTCAACTTTATATTCATACAAACAAGATCTATCATATACAAATATAAATACGCGTTAAAGTTTTTTATGGCATTATCATGCTTAGTCTTATTTTTTGATTATTAGGTATATGAAAAAATGCTCAAACGTCTTTAGATTAAATTAAATAAATAAATCAGCTTCACGCTGTATCCCGCACACAGCAGGGTAGGCAGAGGGAACCTAGTGTTAAGACACTCCATTCCCACTTCCTGCTGAATTCTGGAGGCATTACGCGTTGAGTGGTAGAACTCGACGCCGCGCTTTGCCTCGACACCAGAGCAAAGAAATGGAAATATAAATAAACATTCCACTTCCACAAGTGGGTATCGAACCCACAACCGTCGCGTTACAGTCACACCCTTGTGCCGCTACGCCACGGCGGTCTCACGTCTTTACTTTTTTTTTACGTCTTTAGATAACTAATAAATAATATTGCGACTTCCTGTCGAAATAATCTTGTAGATATCTTATGCTCAAAGTTATATAGTATACATGGCTTCTCGCTGTATCCCGCATAAGTAATGGTAAGCAAAGGTAACTGTGTAACCACCCACCACCGTTCCCAACGCACCGCCCAATTTTCAAGACATTCGTTTTGAATGGCGAACTCCAATGTAGCGGTTGTTACTAAAGCGAAGAAATAGAAATAATTAATTTCTTCCAATTCGAATCGAACTCACGACTGTCGCGTTCACAGTCACACGCTCCTGCCGGTGCATCACGACGGTCACACTTCTGTTATAGCTACGTCGTACAGGACATTCTTGTTTTGACACAGCTATATAAAAATGTCACACAACTATTTTTACAATGAAGGTAACCAACATAAGGTACAGCCAACATCATTCCAGCACACAAGTATGTATATGTTGAGATAAATATTTCGGACACGTGGAAGATGACAAGGTCAGGGGGGCGTCGAACCGGGCGGGCACGGGGGTGCGGTGCGGTGCAGGAAGGGGGAGCGGGGGGAGGGGTCCGCAGGGCTACCGCTATTTATATGTAATCGATAGCGCCGCGCGGCCGTGGCCTTGCCGACATCGATCGTGACGAGCCCCCGACTCACAGCCCTAGATTTGTGGATGGTAGGGGTTTGTTTTGCAAGGATTTTGTTGTTATATATATATACTAGCGACAGAAATGCGGCTTCGCCCGCTTAATCTTAAACTTAATGTTATATAAATTGTAGCCTATATTCTACTCTAATGTATTAATTATGTTACATCCTAATAACCAATATATGTGTTTGCATTAGAGATTTTTGATTGTTTCTCAATACAATGCCCTTAACTATATCAATAAGTAACATAATCAATATAATCATCGTCCTTGAGAATAGTCTGCGCAGAGGCTCAAAGCGTGATTGTAAACGGGACAGGTTGTGGAATCGATTCCTACTCAACGAAGTGAAATATTTAATATTTAAATTTTCTTCGTTCTGCTGTCGAGGCAAAGCGCGTCGTTGAGTTCCGCCACTCAACAGGCAATGCCTTCAGAAATCGGCGAAAAATGGGGTACAGATGTCTTAATACTAGGTTATCTTTACCATATGTTATACATAAACTAATTTGGGTAAATAGTGTCCAAATTATTATTAGATACTGTATTTTATATGAATATAATAATAATACATAAATAAATGTTTTTCTGTGCCATAGCAATATGTGTAAACTAATACTCATATTATAAACAAATAAATTGGATACCTAAACTTTCATAACAATGTAGACAATATAAAATATTTATATTATTTATAGACAAGCCCAATGGTTTGGCCTACTTGAACTATACAAATATTTATTAAAAAATTAAAACACACATTTTATACAGTCATATTATAATTTTATGTATAACTTTTTATAAAATGTATGTGTGTATGTTAAATATAAATTTTAAAAAAGGTATATGTTTTAAGTTTTAGATATACATAATTATGAAAGTAGTAAGAGCTAATTACAACTTCAAGATAACTAAGAGGCGAAGAAGCAAACCCGGGATTTGCTCGAGCATCATTGAGACCTATTGGGTTGTGAAGCTTAGATGATAACAAGAAAAAACTTAATCACATATCATTAGGTGAAGGATAAGTTAATATGGTAATATTTAAAAGTTATTACTGTATTGCTGTTTATTGAGTAATAAATATAATTGTGGGAAAACTTTGGCAGAAACTTATGCCAAGGTGACAATCTTAATTGGTGTCCATAATTTAAAAATTCTATAACTATTCTAGGTTCTTAATAAAGACTGTTATTTTATTATTATTTAAGATTATATAAATTGAATATGCAATTCTAACCTTCACAAGCGGAGCTGCCTGGATCATCTGCCATATTTTATACACTATCCTGTAAAGAAATTCAAACTCTTAAAAAACTTTATTATAATAGCAAATAATATATAATTGCTTTTTTATATTTACCAGTATTAAATTACTATAAGACTATTGAATATAATTGGTCTACAAACTTGTAACAAACAAAATATTACATGTCCATATCATGCTTCTTTCATTACTAAATATTGACTTTTTAATAAATCGATAATGATCATTACATATGAGTTATACATTTGGCTACTAAATATTTCTTTAACAACTGCTAAGCATATTACAATTTAAGAATGGAAAGAAACAGTGCGAAGGTCAACATTGTGTTTTGATGGTAATATTTGGATAAGCGGGAAATTACAACATCAGTTGTTCTAATAAACGGTTTGAATGTAAATGAAGAGCGTGGTGAATATAAGTGTAATATTTGTATTTCGACCATAAAAAACATGGCTATTTAATAACGTTACATTAAAATTAATAATAACCCGTTTCACACCAGCTGTACTTTCAGGAACTTATACAAGTTTAACCGCGAACAACAAAATATTATAGTATTTCACATGTATACAACATTATATATTACAACACAGTATATCAGCACATTATTAGAGACGTATCAATAACTTTTATACAATTTTTCTTTCAAAACAACAAGAAATGAATGTTTTGACGAACTTTTGACATGTTACGTCGAAATATTACTGTCTTATTTGATGCGAGTTACGTTTAATACGCACAATAACCTGCACTGACCCATTTATTGCGGGTCTGATTGGTCAATTACATTCTAACTAGAATCTTGTTAGCATTCCGCCAATAGCAAACTAGAGACTGCAAAATCAGCAAATAATAATGATTTAGTAAAATTAAGTACTTAGATATACAGTGCGTAACGTCTCATTGTATGCAATTTTATTTTTAATTTATAAATGATTATGTCTTATTATTTACTCACAGAATTAAAAATTTTAAATAAAATGTTACTCTGATTTCGTACATTTCTAAAATCTAATTTTTTTGAAGCGCATCTTTTCATGAACTTCATTTTTGTGATAAATTTAAATTGACCATTTTTTTCTTCTATCTGAAGTTTCCCTAATTCATTATCTGTACTTCTATTAACATTTTGACAGTGACATTGACATTCTAAAGCTTGAATCATATATCATATGGTTAATGTACGAAAACGAAGCTATAATACGCATAAAACAATCTAAGAATTGAATTGGTTAAGTGTTTATAAACATACAAAATGTTCTCCTCGTTTTTTGGTAAACGGAAATCTTCTCCAGTTGATGACGATACTCCTCCTATACCTGGTGCAAGACCTGACGACGGTTTCGTAGTAGTTGAGCCTACACCTCCCGGGCAAGGAGGTATTTATCCTAATGTCAGTGGTCTATCGTACCCTCAGCGACCAGCACCGATACCGCCAAATCAACAGAGGTTAAAAATGGATACAAATTTTCATTACTTAGATGGAGTTCCTTTTACGCTTTCACGTGAAATACAAATGTGGGCAAACAAAGAAACATATGCAACAGAAATTGGTGATCTATTAGCCTTCCTTACAAACAAATTAAACCTTGAGAGATACAATTATGATTTTTCTGTTGAAAAGAGTGTTATTAAAGAATGTTAACTTTAGACAGTATATTAAATAACATACTATGCATAAAATAAAGGCAATGTCTCACTATACATAGTATATAAAAGAGAAAAAAGAATAGTAAAATGAAAATAAAATTTATTATTTAATGAACAAAAACAATGTAAAATCATGCATAACCAAGCTACCGCAATAAACCCCTCATAAGTACCTAAAATTATTGCTATTGAATAGTTTTCTATAAAAAAATAATACTTAATAACTTATGTGCCATTTATATATACTTAATGTAATAATAAGATTATATCTTTGGACTTCTGAACGTTTTTCGTGTAATATATATTTATAGTAAATAATTACATTAAACAATTCATAGTTTGCATAAATCTAGATAATATAAAAATAATGATCTATTGTACTATCTTAAGTATCACAAATTATAATCTTAAATTTACACTATTACAGAAAATATATGCAATATACAGCCATAAATATTATATATAAAAATAATTGTTTAATTATTAAAAATAATATTAATTTCTGTATAATTACCACAAAATTGTAGGTTTAAGTTTTAAGGCCATTCTCATAATAAAGATATTTTGCATATTTTAATAATTAAATATGTAATAATATATAACATGAGTGCTAACAAATAATGATATAAAATTGATCATTTTTCCTATCTACACTTATTATCATATGTTATGCTAAAAATAAAATTTAAGCTAGTTAAAAGAGTTTTATTTAAAGAAACAATAACTAAAAAGTTTAAAAAGAGTAAAAAAAAATATACCCACCTTTATTTGTCTGTTTCTGAGTTTGTTTTTACCAGTATAATTTATTTTATAAGTAAAACAACATCAAATTTATTTAGACCAAAATTTATCATAAATTTATGCAAATTAGGTTGCATCACATGAATTACATATTAATGTAATATAATGATAACCACAGTTCTTCCTAGAAGAGATCATATGTAATAAATATTCATACATATATCTTTTATTATTACATTATTACACATACATGGGTTTTTTTTTATTTATTTACTTATGTGCCACAATGCTCTAACATGGATTAATAGTGCACAATATTACAATAAAATAATGAACAACTCGTAATAAAACATTGCACAATAGACCCCTTGAAAAGTTTGAGACAAAAAAACTCTCACTGTGATACTTGATTTCATACAGAACACTGATGTTTATTTAATTAGAGTAAAAAAAAATAACCCTAGTATACAGTCTTTAGATTGTTACAAAAATTTGTAAACTTTAAAGAGTAGTGTAGAGTCAGCTGCTTACTAAATGCAGCTTATATAGCAGCGGCTAAGCCACATATAAATGCAACTATTATGAAAAAAGGCAGCCATGTCTTCATAAAAGCTCCAAAGCTAAAACAATTTTTGAAAATCAGATACTTTATAAAAGATAAAATTTGAGCTATAGGCCATTGTGATGCTGGCCATTGGGTTTGATTGTAAATGCAACAATTGTGGGTTCAACTCCTATTCAATGAATTATATCATTTTCTCAATCTGGAGACAAGACAAAGTACACTTTCTCCTTAATGTATGAGAGTTTGTCTTGAACATAACAAGAATGGAATGTCTTGACCCTAGATTGCTTTTGGCTTGTAAACATTGCTACATGTGGGTAGTTCACATTTTGATAAGACATTTTAAAAAATATACTAAGTTGGGTTTACCTGACATACTTTGAATATGGTACCATGTACAGAGCAAGCTTAACCATATTCCAATTTAATAATCCATCATAGCTCATGATGTTAAGTGCTGTAGCCACATGAGAGTGACAGTTATCATAAAATATTATGTGCTGAAAAATTTATAGAATTTAAGATAGTGAAGTAAACCTTCTTTACTATTAAAAAGATTAGTTTAAAGACAAGTTTTTGCCTCCAAAAAGTTAATAAATCTTTTATGGGTCTGAGTATATGTGTATATAATAAAATTCCACAGTGTATTTTAAGTTTGCCACTTCCCAAATTTAAAGTATTTGTAAAAAAAATTCTAACAAGTAAAGCTTACTACACTGTTCAAGAATATTTAGATGATGAACATGTATGGAATAATTGTCTATTGAATGTAATGCAGGAAGTCAATGTACAATTATTACATTAGCTGGCAGCTTATGTAATGTATGACTTTGAAAAGAGCAACTGTTGAGTTTCTTGCTGGCTCTTCCCAGCAGAACTGCCTGCAGAACCGGTGATAGCTTTTTGTTTATATGTTCATTCGACGATTCAAAAGTGCTTATAATAAGTTTATTTAAATAAAGAATATTTTGAATTTGAATTAAAATTAAACAATGTTAGTACCATTCTTTTCTTATAAATCTCTGAGGACTCTGCAACAGCTGCATCCCAACCAGCTTGTCCATTATTAGCTTTTTGAGGAGTTAATTGCCAGTATTTTGTAGGATTTCCAAATGCCATTAAATCTTCAGATACAAAATATGGGCCAGCAAAATCTCTTATCACACCATTTGACATACAAATACCCATGTGCCCTAAGAAAGGGAAAATCCACCTGTAGAAGAAAAATAACAAGTAATTATATGAATTAATTTATAAAAGTATTTAGGTGATAATACTAAAAGTTAAAGAGCGCGTGCATTATTTAATAAAAGCAACTTGCGTGAGAACAGGAATAGGCGTCCACACAATGCAATAAGGATATCTGGCTCGAGCATGATCAATAGGATCCATTAGTACAGCTTGTTCACGATCACTAATGTCTAAAGGACTGCCAGGACTTTGGTCACCGTTCATTCTACGAAACAAATTGAGGCTAGTTATCCCAGGAAGCCATACTATTTAAAATATTACGAAAGCTGGTAGCATTTAAGTAATAATAAAGATAAACTAATAAACGCTAACTCAAGTTATTTAGTTCAATAACAAAATTATTTTTTGACAATCCAAGTACTTGCATTGACTTATATTTCATTTGACGTTAACTTTTATAATTTATAAATAACATTTTTAATTTACCAACTTTATAGAAAATTTTATGCCTAAATAAGATTTTATACGCTATCCAAGTACGGCACCGTATATACTTTATAATATCATCCTTATTTTATTAACTACGGTAACATCAAGGAACTTTACAGACAAATTAACTGTAACTTGCATATACTATAATATTTGTTAATCTGTGCGGTTGTTTTTTCAGAATGCCACTTATACCTTGCTTATACCCAAGGAACATTACACATTTACATATGCTTTACCCTTTGGGGTGTTCTGTACAGCTAGACTTGTGAAGTTGTCAGTTTATCAGTAATTTTGTATGGATGTGAGATTAATGGAAAAGAATACAAACAATTAAATAAAAATTAAAATTTTCCTTATTCAATATTACACGATTACTCCAAAATGGAAATTAATAAAAATAAATAATGGATTTCTTGAAAAGTCGTTCGAATTAATATTAATCTATATATATAAAATCGAAAGGTCACTCACTGATCACGAAATCTCAGAAACTACATGTCCTAGGAGTCTGAAATTTTGCATATTAGTTACTTATAGGACGTAGGTGCTCGCTAAGACGGGAATTTGTAATATTCGACTTCTAAGGGGTAGTTTTTGGGGTTGAAAGTTTGTATGAAACTTCGTTACTATAAATGCTAGGAGGCTCAAATTTTGCATGGACGTCACTTATAGGATGTAGGTACTCATGGAGACAGAAATTAATAATAACGTAGTTCACGCAGGCGAAGCCGCGGGCGGGCCGCTAGTGTATTATATATGTAACTAAAAAAATGACTACGTATACGTCGAAAGCGGCGAAATTGTAAATGTTGATAAAATTAAATATTTTTATAAAATTTATAATATTTTGGTTAGATATTTGCATTTTAACTTTATTTTCTCTATAAATGTAAAAGTACTTGTATTATTTTTAATGAATTGTTGTATTTTACTGTTTTTTAAGTTCCATATGTTTTTTTTTGCTTTTCTGAGGTTGGCAACACTGCCTCGTATTGTTGACGAAAAATGTTTCGCGCGAAGGCGCCATAAATATTTGTGATTTGTTTTATTAAAATATCTTTTAATTTATAAGATAATAAAGAATTCTAACAAAATGCCTGCTTTTCTAAAGTATATTGATATGGAAAACTTCAAGTCCTATAGTGGCCACCACCGCATAGGCCCTCTGAAATCTTTCACCGCCGTTGTGGGACCTAATGGATCAGGTTCGTAAATGTTTTCGTCTTATGTCATATTTATAATTCAATGTTACTGATATATTATTATTTTTAGGAAAATCTAATTTCATGGACGCCGTGAGTTTTGTGATGGGCGAGAAAACATCACTGCTACGTGTTAAACGACTTAGTGATCTTATACATGGTGCATCTATTAACAAACCAATCTCCAGAAGGTACAACTGAAATTTGTTATCTATTTGTTATAATGTTTGTCATGCTTTATCTAATTATTATAATTTCTGTCTAGTGCCTCTGTAACAGCTACATTTATTTTGGAAGATATGACAGAAAAACAGTTCCAGAGATCAGTTATTGGACAGTCTTCTGATCATAAAATTGATGGCCATGTAAGTTACAAGTTACATTTCCTACTATAATCAATTTTGTTGTTTCTTGTTATTTGGACCCATATTTTTTTCTTATATTACAGTCAGTCTCAATAGGCCAGTATCTGTCGGAATTGGAAAAATTGGGTATCAATGTAAAGGCTAAAAATTTCTTGGTATTCCAAGGTGCTGTTGAGAGCATTGCCATGAAAAACCCTAAAGAAAGAACTGCACTTTTTGAAGAGATTAGTGGGTAGGTCATTATTGTATGTATTGTGTTGAGTTGACTACATTATTTATCACCTTGTTTACTTGTGTTTAGTTTACTTGTGTAAAAGTATTAATTATTTTAACTTTACACCGTATCCCACATATAGCAGGGTAGGCAGAAGGTATCTGGTGTTTTGACTCTCTGTTCCCCCCAACATTTGAGACAATGCATGTTGACTACCAGTCAAGAAGTCAAAACCATGCCTTGCCTTGATCGTAAGTAGGAATTAAATCTACAACTGTCACATGACAACAAATATGTTTGCTAATATAGTCTTATGAGTCTTACTTATGTATATCTTTTGCACCTTTTTTCCTGTGTAAGTAAAATGATTTTTATCAAAAAGATCTGGAGTACTTAAAGAACAATATGAAGCATGTCGTGCAGAAGTGAACCGTGCTGATGAGGAGGCTCAGTTCTCATATCAAAAGAAGAAGGGTGTGGCCGCTGAGCGGAAAGAGGCCAAATTTGAAAAAGAAGAAGCTGAAAAATATACTCGATTGAAAGAAGAGCTGGTATGTTATGGTTAATAAAAAAAATATATAAAATTTATTATATTAATATACTTTATTTCAAAATGAAATATATATTTTTTATATAATTTAATAGACAATTTCTAAATATGATTTTTTTAAACAAAAGCAAAATTTACTTAACAAAAAATTATATAGCAAATTATAAAACAGTGAGGTATGCAATATTTGTGTTTGTATATTTTGTTTTGTTATTATTCAATTCAATATATGTAGTGTAGCATAGTTTCAAAAACTAATTAAACCAACCAAAGTAGATGGATTTCAACACTATGAAATGGGCTCAATGTTTATTGTTTAATAGAGTAATGTTATGTTTAAATAATTTTGATGTCCTCTCTTTTGTGTGCAGCTTTGTGTTCTGTTTGACAATTGTAATATTTTATAGTTTAAATATTTCATATACATCTACAGCAACAACAAAAGGTAGAGCTCCAGCTCTTCCACCTATACCACAATGAGAAGGACATTCAGTCATCGGAAGAGGAACTTCAACATAAACAGTCAGAACTGGCCAAAGTTGAGAAGAAAAGGCAGAAAGCAGAAGATAGTCTAAAGGAAAAAAAGAAAGAGGCTGGTACTGTGCAGCGAGAGCTTGCTAAGATTGAACAGGATATTAGGGAAGTTGTAAGTAGATTGGAATTGCATTGTAATTTAATTACATATATTAATAGCATATCTGTAGGAAGAATTTTATTTAGTTTTGTTATCTAAAGACAATTGCTAAGACTTATCATTTGGCCAGTGAGGATTGTATTTATTAAATATTTTTAACATTTTTAAATAATTTTGTTTCTCTACAGTTTCACGCGTGTTAAGTGGCTTAACTCAACACCAGAGCGAACAAATGAATATATTAAATATTACATTTCCTCGAGTGGGGATCGGAACAACCTGTTGCGTTTACAGTAACATACTTGTGCCCCTGCACCACCATTGGCTTCTATTTTGTTTAACACACACAAGATATAGATTCCATATTTAGGAAATAAAAATACTTTTTTGAGAATGTATGGCTTAGTGGTCAGATGACATGGATGGTTTCTTTTTTTTTATTATATAATATTACTGTTTCATTTTGTCATTGTCATCATCATGTTTGTCATTGTGAACTTCATTATAGTTAATTATTACTCTGTCCTCACATAGGAAGCAGAAATATCGAAAAAGCGTCCTACATTTATCAAGGCAAAGGAGCGCGTCACCCACACGCAGAAGAAGCTTGAAAGTGCAGTTAAAACGCTGGAGCAGGCGCGTAAAGCGCATGAGGCACACCAGGCTGATATCAGGTACTACTACCTGATATCCGTAAAAAAAAATTAATTCAAAATTTTAGAAAGAAATTATATTATGATATTATAAAAAGTCCATTCAAAACAAAATTAGTATTTTGTACATATTAACAGTAAGCTAGAGGAGGAGCTGCGTCAGATCGAGGAGCAGAAGGCGGTATGGGAGGCCTCTATACTTGGCACCAGTCACTCCCGCGCTGATGTTCACCTTGAGGAGGCACAGGTAATACTTTAGTAAATCAGCTTCCGCTGTATCCCGCACACAGGAGGGTAGGCGCGCTTTGCCTCGACACCAGAGCGAAGAAATGGAAATATAAACGTAAATAAATATTTAACTTCCTTGATTCCTTGAGTATCCTCCTTGGGATGGAACCCACAACCGTCGCGTTACAATCACACCCTTGTGCCGCTGCGCCATGACGGCCTCTAACATACTTTAGTATTTTACTATATAATTGAACAAACTTTTTTTTAACTTAAATCGGTATTCTGTTTATTGCAGTCTAAGCAAGAAGATACTCGTATGACACTATATTCTCTACTTTCCGTTCAAATTCAAGACATTGCGTTTGTTTGACGAAACTCACCGACGCGCATTGTTTTACCAAAGAAAGGAAATGAATGAGAATTGCATTTTCAATAAAACAAGTGGCTTACCACTGGGCAATAATGTCATCATGTAAATTTTTAAATTCTTTTTATAATACAAATCTCATATTGCTTGTAGATACGCGAATACGAGGAGTTGAAGATGGAGGCATCGCGGCAGGCGGCGCGCTACCTGCAGGAGCTGGACTCCGTCAACCGCGAGCAGAAGGCCGACCAGGACCGCCTCGACAACGAGATGAGGCGCAAGGGCGAGCTGGAGAACAAGCATCGCCAGAAAGTAAGGGGCTAAACTAGCAACTATGAGTAGATGAACATGTCTAATGTCTCCCTGCTTTTACTGCAAGATGATATAAGTTAGCAAAATATTTAAGAAATCATAAAGGTTTCTTTTTATAACCTCTGAAACCTTCACAAGTGATTACTTTACTAAAAGGTATTATTTTATTGCGTTAAAATGAATAAATATTTATTTTCTGTTTGTAATGATTATAGGGGCATGAGCGAAATGAGGCAATGAAACGCGTGGAGAAACTCAACGAACATATCAAAAGTTCAGAACAAGCTCTTGAGGAGCAGAGACGATTGAGAGCTGAACTGCAGGTTACAAAACTTTTATTCAACAGTGGTTATTTTTGATCCCAATTTCTATCTAAGTAATAATTCTGAACAATCTTCCAAGACTGTTCAAGCAAATTAAAGATGGATGGTAAATCAGCATGTAAAATATTATTATTATAAACAAATTACTGGTTTATCATTAAATTTCTGTCCCTGTAGATTATGATTATTAAAACGTAAATAATGAAAGCAAAATTGTACCATATTAAAAATATTGAAATTTTTACGGTCTAGATTGAAAACAATTATAGCAGTTTTCCACTTCACTTGTCTTGTAAAATGAACAGTTTTTTCAATTTTAGAATGTCCATTAAGTATAGTGTTTTATTTGGAAATAAATACAGATGATAAACTTACATAACAGTACTACTTTCAATTTTTTTCTAGTTAATACGTAAATATGTAAATCCTATAAATCATAAATATATTATTTTACAATTCTTAGGCTGACGTTGGTTCTTGTCGTGGTAAAGCAGCGGCGCTCCAAACCGCCCTAGAAGAAGTAGCCTCCCAGTTGGGGGATGCTCGCGTCGATAAGCACGAGGAGGCGCGGAGACGCAAGAAACAGGAGATAGTGGAGAGTTTCAAGAGAGAGATACCCGGAGTGGTATGTAGATTTCTTTTATTACATAATATTAATATTTTACTTTTTTTTTAATATGGGTAAATAGAATAGAATAGAATAGAAAAAACTTTATTGCACACAAATATAATATATAACAGAAAAAGAAAGAATATATTTTTATAAAATAGTATGCAAAGGCGGCCTTATTGCTTCAAGCAATCTCTTCCAGGCAACCCTTGTAAAATAAAGGACTAAAAATAAAGAAATGGGAATAACGTTATAGTGCAAAATAAAATAAAGTAATAAAATAATAATGAGTATACACACATACATATACATATCTACATAATAATAATATAATATTAATACAAAATAATAATATAATATCTACGTATAATCCTATAAATATAATACATAATATACACATATATATATATATATATATATATATATATATATACGACTACTAAAGACGACTAAAGATAAACTACAGTTATATTTTGAAAAGATACTCTTTTAAACGATTTTTAAAAATATTAAGTGATTTAGAATGACGTATTTCGGAAGGAAGGTCATTCCAGAGGATAGCAGATTTTACAGTGAAGGAATTGGAATAGAATTGGGTACGACAAGTTGGAAATTCAAGAAGATTATCGCCCCTGGACCTAAGTTCAAGGCGTAGGCTAGAATCGGAGCCGCGGAAGCAGAAACGATCTTTTAAATAAGCAGGATAGAGAGGATTATAAAGGATTGAATAGAGGAGAGTAAGCATCCGGAAGTTACGGCGATGTCTGATAGGAAGCCATCCAAGCTGACGACGATGATCTGAGACATGATCAAATTTACGAAGACCATAAATAAATCGAATACATAAGTTTTGTAACCGCTCTAGTTTGTTTAATTGTTCCTCAGATAACTCTGGGTAACATGAGTCAGCATAATCTAAAATCGGTAGCAGTAGTGAGTGAGCTAGAGTAGTTTTGGTTTTAACCGGTAGGAAATGTTTATATCGTTTGAGGGATCCAATACTAGCAAATAATTTTCGACTGACCTCCGCTATCTGCGCTGACCAAGATAGCGAGTTGTCTAAAATAATCCCAAGGTTCCTTATAGACGCATGAACATTTAAATCGACACCATTAAGCTGTACTGAAGGAAGTCTTATACCGTTAAGTTTTTTTAATTGCTTAGTGCTGCCTATAATGCTTAACTGGGACTTACTAGGATTAATAGAAAGTCCATAAGATGTACTCCACACAGATATATTATGTAAATCCTCGTTAAATTTACAAATGGCCACATCCATATCACTGGATGGAGTCGCTAAGTAAATCTGTAAGTCGTCAGCATATAGATGGAAGGAAGAGGATAGGGTTTGGGAAACAGTATTAATAAAAATAGAGAACAGGAGTGGGGAAAGGACACCGCCTTGTGGGACACCCGCAGACAATGAGCATAGGGAAGATGATTTGTCGTTTGCTTGCACGTATTGTCGCCGGTTCGATAGATAGTTTCGGAACCACTCAGTAGCTTCTGGGGAGATGTTTATTGATTGTAAAACAGCAATTAGTAAATCAGTATTAACAGTATTAAATGCGTTACTGAAATCAAGCAATGCAATGAGCGTAAGATTTTGGTTCTCCATGTTAAACCGTATATCATCGCACACTTTGATTAAAGAAGTAACTGTGCTATGTCCACTTCGAAAACCAGATTGGAATTGAGACAAAGTACGGTTTTCTAAAAGGTATCGATTTAATTGTTCCGAGACAATACGTTCCAAGACCTTAGACAAGAAGGGAAGTATTGAAAGTATTATTGTGGTCTTTAAAATAATTGATTAATCAAGAATTGTGTTGAGGCATGCAAATGGAACCCTAACCAAGGATTTTTGTACATAACATTTATTACTATTTACAACAGCGAGGAAATAAATATGTTAAATTCTACATTAACTTAGTGGGAATCGAACTCCTTTAGTTACTGGTATACCTGCAACATCACCTCACCTCAAATTACTTAATAGTATTAAAAGGTAACAAGGTAAAGTCAGCAGTCACTTGGGCGTCGCGGCTGCGAGCCGAGTGGCGTGGTCGACGATCGAAGTATTTCTTACCGGTCACTATGAAGGACAGCCGCGTAGAGCAATTAAAATATACTTTTTATAACATACAAATTATTAAAAAGAACAACTGTGAACAACTAGGTTTCAACCTATAAATACCTATAATGTATGTAGATAAGCTGCGTTTTGTGTTATGTTGGCGATTTTATTTTGTGTTTGATACAATATTTGCAATAGATTATAATTATTCCGTTATTACGCTTATTCTCTCGGTATTTCTTCTAGTACGACCGTATGATCAACATGTGTCAACCAACACACAAACGCTACAACGTGGCCATCACCAAAGTCCTCGGTAAGTACATGGAGGCCATCGTAGTGGACACGGAGAAGACCGCCAGGAGATGTATCCAGGTGCTAAAGGAGAGGATGCTGGAGCCCGAGACATTCCTGCCATTGGACTACATACAGGCTAAACCATTGAGGGAGAGGTTAAGGTGAGAATAAAACTTATTTGACTCAACTTAAGCACAACAATTAGTCCAATAAAATGGGTTCCTACTGTATTTATATTATTTATGATGTTAACATCTTATTATAATGTAACATCTTATTATAATGATTATAATGTATTTAAATTAGTTGATTATTATTAAAAAAGTTTTCTACCTACAAAAATATACTTTAGTAATTAATGGTGCTAGTGATTTAGAAATATGACGTAATTGTTCAATTTCCCAGTTAATCTGTACTTTAGACTATTTATTATTCGTGAAATTCATTGATAGAGACATAAAAGAGCCCAAAAACGTGAAGCTCCTGTTCGACGTGCTCCGCTTCGAGCCGCCCGCCATACACCGCGCCGTGCTTTTCGTGACCAACAACGCGCTGGTCTGCGAGACGCCGGAGGACGCGTCCAGGGTGGCCTACGACCTGGATCGCACTAAGAATAGTAGATACGATGTAAGTTGATAATGCTAATATAATATTACTGATAGATTTTTTAATAGGAGTAATGAAAACTGCTTAATAAAAAAAATTAACTATCAAATAAACTACTTTAATTTATTCAATAAAAAAGAAGGAACTTAAAACTGAACTACTGAGTAAAAAATTATAAGAGTTAGAATATTAAAATGTATATGTCAAATAAGGAACCTACTTCAGTATTTTTCTCAGTTGAAAAGATGTTTTTTTTTTTTATATTAATTAAGTTTCAAAATGGAATCACTACTAATATATTTTTTCTTATAAATTTTATATGAAATACAGACTTAACATAGTATTTATATTTATTAAAATTTCTTATTTATTTATATTAACAAGAAAATATTGATATGACATTTAATTTTGCAGGCGCTGGCACTAGATGGTACTTTTTATCAGAAATCAGGTATCATCTCCGGAGGGTCTCTGGACTTGGCGCGTAAAGCTAAACGTTGGGACGAAAAGCATCTCTCACAGTTGAAAGCTAAAAAGGTAACTTGTTCTCATTTAAAAAAAATGCTCTTTTCACTCTAGTTATGTTAGCCACTCCGCTCCGCCACTTGATTTAGAAATAATAGTTGCAAAATGCAGGATATACGTCAAGAAAGAAAATTTCGTTCAATCATCTGAATGGCACTTATATTTTCAGCACAATTGTTTTGTGCTGAAGTGGTACATACTACCACTACTTTTTTTAGCTTCAGACATAGCCATGCATAAGGTAGGCAGAGGGAGACTGGAAACCTAGTAAGCTACCTATTAAGATTCCCTGCTGCCCATTAGGACACAACTTTCCCCACTTTCTGCCGAATTCTTGAGGCATTGTTAAGTGACGCAACTTAATGACCTGCTTTGCCCTACTTACAACAGTGAGGAAATGAAAATGTTAAATATTACATTAACCGAATGGGAATCGAACTCCTTTACAGTCACTTGTATCCCTGCGTCATCACCTCAACTTAAATTACCTAAATTCACAGGAAAAACTAACAGAAGAGCTTCGTGAGTCCATGAAAAAATCCCGCAAAGAATCTGAACTGACGACCGTCGACTCGCAGATACGAGGCCTCGAGTCCCGCCTCAAGTACGCGCTCACTGATCGCGACACTACGGTAATTGCTTTAACTATTCTATCCTTCAATGTACATAAAAAACTTTATAGTATGTTGTAACATATTATGTTATATATACATAATATGTTGAAATATATGAAATTCGAATAAAAAAATAAAAATACAAATACAAAAATTATTTAAATCACATATAAATCAAATACAATACATAAAGCAATTTATGACATTATTCTTTTACAGCTAAAACAAATAAAAGCTCTCGATGCTGAGATTGCTGAATTGGAACGCAAAATGGAAATGTTTGGTGTAAGTATCATTTTTTATTATTTAAACAAGAGCAATTACTTAGAAATAAACGCAGACAAATTTTGGTATGTTAAATATATAACCGGCATTTTATTTACAGCCACAAATTGAAGAGATTGAGCATACTATCCGCGCCCGCGACGCCAAGATACAAGAAGTGAAGGAGAACATGAACAACGTAGAGGATGTCGTGTTCCGTGGTTTCTGTAGAGATATCGGAGTGGCTAACATACGGTGAGGGATCGTGGGTTGATGTAATAGAGATGACATTATAGTGAATGTGGAAAGTGTTGAACATATTACATCTTGCAATTGATAAAAATGTTGTTATAAACAATTTATAGTTTTTAGTTAAACTTTAATATTTAATTATTATAATAATATAATAATTATAACTTTAATAAATGGTACATATAAAACGACAATATAATTTCCCCATTCAGTCAGTACGAGGAGCGCGAGCTGCGCGCTCAGCAGGAGCGAGCCAAGCGGCGTATGGAGTTCGAGGCGCAGATAGACCGAGTTGCGTCTAACTTGGAGTTTGAGAGGTCCAGAGATACACAGAGTGAGTTACTGTCATTTTGATTATATAATAAAATATTTTACGTGGTCACTGTGGTAAGAAACATAAATACTTTTTTTTATTTTTCATCACTCTTAATTTCTTAATTTAAAGTAAAATTACGCTTGTGAGGCTGGCGTATAATTGTATGAATTAAATATGACTTTAAAATATGTACTTGTATAGAAAACGTAACCCGATGGGAGCGTACAGTCCAAGACGGCGAAGACGAGCTGGACGTGAACCGCCAAGCGGAGGCCAAACAGCGCCAAGACATCGACCGGGAACTGCGGCGAGCTGACGCGCTGAAGGCGGAGCGGGCTGCTGCCAGGGGCCGCCAGGACCGCGCTGATGAGAGTGTGACTGCTGTATGTACTGATATTTTTTCTTATTTATTTCTTTTATTCATTTATTTTAGTCAACATGCAATGCCTCGAGAAATCGCCGGAGAATTATGTATTATATACGTGAGGCTAAAAAAGAAATATATATCACGTTATATCCCGTATATAGAGGCAGAAGCCGCAGGCAAAGGCAACCCCACGCACCGCCGTTCTCGAGGCATTACGACGTGTTGAGTGGTAGAACTCAACGTCGCGCTTTGCCTGGTTATCAGAGCGAGGAAATGAAAATGTTAAGTAATTCATAGCTCCGAATGGAAGTTGAGTCCACAACATCGGTTTTACAGTCATACCTGTAAGCTACCTAAGGCCTCTATGTAGACTGATAATTATATACGAGTATAGCATGACTTGTCTTGGTGTTGCAGTGGTTGAATTTCCGCACTCGACTCGTAATGTCTGGGAAACGGAATATATACAATGTTTTCTAACTCAGTCCTTAAAATAAATAATCAAAAGACGTACGGGTTATAGATATGATATTTATATGATTTCAATTGTTTTACATAACTTATTAAGCTATAACTACATATAATAAATGCGCCGTCATGGCGCAGCGGCACAAGGGTGTGACTGTAACGCAACGGTTGTGGGTTCGATCCCCACT
This sequence comes from Heliconius numata, assembly GCA_016802625.1. Taxonomy (NCBI): domain Eukaryota; kingdom Metazoa; phylum Arthropoda; class Insecta; order Lepidoptera; family Nymphalidae; genus Heliconius; species Heliconius numata. The sequence continues at coordinate 358,201 of JAEBDU010000099.1, forward strand.
CGAGGAAGTGAAATACTTAACGTTTATATTTCCTTTTCTTCGCTCTGGTGTCGAGGCAAAGCGCGGCGATCAGTTCTGCCACTCAACACGAAATGCCTCCGGAAAGTGGGCAACGGAGTGTCTTAACACTAGGTTCCCTCTGCCTACCCTGCTGTGTGCGGGATACAGCGTGACAGCTTCACGCTTTATTTATATTATTTATTTTACATATAACAAATATATATTCACATGTTATTTACAATATTACAAACGTTGTTTCAGGCTCGCAAGGAAGTGGCGAATATACAAAAAGACATCCAGACAATACAGAAGCATATCTCCAGCATCGAAGCTCGCATTGAGAGTCGACGCAGCGACAGACACAATATATTGAGACAGTGCAAGGTACCACATGAATTAAATAAATAATATTAGGTTGAGAATTTTTGCTCTACTCGCCCTGCCATTTGCAGGTGTAGTGTTTATTCAAACTCTTATGAGAATAACTCATTTAAGAATATAAAAACGTCAATATACTAAGAACTTTTCTTTTTATTGGAAAGTAATGTAAGAACTAAATCACTCTTATGGAATATTTATTTTTATAACTTGCGTTCGCCAATAAAAATATACGGATATAGCTTCACCGTGTATCCCGCTTATATGAGGGTCGGCAAAGGGAACCTGGAAACCTAATGTTAAGACACTCCGTTCCCATTAACACACTTTTGTTCCTCAATTTTCACCGAATTCTGGAAGCATTGCAAGGCGTTGAGTGGCGGAACTGGATGTTGTGCTTTGCCTTGTTACCAGAGGGAGAAACATGAAAATATTTTTTTTTCATTTCCTCGAGTGGGAGTCGAACCCACAACCTATTGCGTTTACACATTTCGTCGTCGTCGTCGTTCGTACATTTGTGCTCCTGCGGCACAACTGGCCTCAATTAGCTTTCTGGTTTACTTTAATAATTACAATTACTATAATTATATTGTGTGTGTATTACAGATTGATGACATAATGATTCCGCTATTGGAGGGCAGTTTAGACGATACTGCGGAGGGTGAGACCGAGTCCTCCAGTCTCTCCAGCACCCAGGTGCATCTCAGGGACTCTAGGTAATTCATATTTCTAAATAAATTAACATAAAAAATATTATTGTTAATATATTAACTTATGTACGTATTCCAGGCTCCGCGTAGACTACCGTTCATTAAGCGAGGCGCTAACAGACTTAGACGAGGCGGATGAAATCAAACGTAAAGCAGACAAGTTGCAAAAGGCCATCAACTCACTGCAGAACACAGTTGACAAGATACAGGCTCCTAATATGCGGGTAAATACTGTAACCATTGGGGGCTTACTTAATTACTTATTATATTCATTCCACTGCTCTAGTAGACAGCGCGGAAGTGAGCTCCGCCAAATTACAGCCCTAATTTAAAACAATTACGGAGGAAGCGTGGCGGTTTTAATCTTATATATTTCTATGATTAAATATGGCTTATATATATAAGTTCAGATTAACATTGCACCAGTTAATAGACATTTTGTCATTAAAATTAGTTTTATTTTTCATTGAAATTAATAAAAGACCTTGTTATAATAATGTGTTGTATTTTTCATTTTTTAAATTAATTTTTAAAAATAGATCTACCAGACACATTAAACTGATAAAAGTTATTTTTAAATATTTATTTTAAATGTTAAACTGGGATATATAATCATTTCAATTACAGGCAATGCAAAAACTAAACGAGGTACGTGAGAAAGTGAACGCGACTAACGAAGCCTTTGTAGCGGCTAGGAAGAGGGCACACAAGGCGAAGCTTGCCTTTGAAAAGGTATATTTCCCTTCTACTAAGAGTATAAGTCCGATTTTATAAACACAATAAAATTTCAATAAAAATATATCTCACATCTTTTTGATTTGTCATCATTTATCATTTATATGATATATAACAACAACATTGAAGGCAGACAGACGTGGCGCAGGGCACAAGCGTGTGACTGAAATTCGACTGGTTGTGGGTTCGAACCTAACTCGACGAAATTAAATTTTCATTTCTTCGCTCTCGTGTCGAGGTAAAGCGCGCCGTTATGTTACACCACTTAACACGCAACGCTTCTAGGCCAAAATGAGGAACGGAAAGTTAACACTAGGTTCCCTTCTATTGTATGCGGGATACAGCGTGAAGCTAATTTTTTTACTACAAACTGTTGATACATATGTCTAGTATGTAAATCCATAGCTATATTATAAATTCGAAAGTGACTCTGTCTGTCTGTCTGTCTGTCTTTTACGCAATCAGGCCCAAACTCCTAATTTCATTGTGGTAAAATACTAATATAGAGGATACATGAGGGTACCGGGATGAACATAGGATACTTTTTTTTCTTATATTTGTAATATTGTCGATATATATTAATATATTAAAATACTTTTTAATTTGACATGCAATTTATTCCGCCATGTTAATAACAACCGTCGTTGCTAAGCAACGATTTGCAAAGTTTGTTGTCAGAAAACGTCACCCAAAATGAGCTTGCTTTACGCATTTCTCTATTGAAAACTGAAAATAATTTCGTAAATATATTTAATAAATATTCGTATAGTTCAAGCGGGCGTAGCCGCGTTCGGGTCCACTAGTAATAAATACAAATACTTTATATATTTCTTTACTTCAATTTATTTATAAATTCTTTATATCAATTTCATTTACATTTGAATCCAAAACCTATTGAGTAGCAATATTGCGCTTCCTGTAAAATTACATGTATTTTTTTTATTTTGCAGGTGAAGAAAGAGAGGCACGACAAATTCATGACATGTTTCGAACATGTCGCAAACGAAATCGATGCTATTTATAAGGTTATAGACAATTGTGAAATTATATCAAATTGCTAGAAAGGAAGGAGCATTTCTTTGTTTGCATTTGTTTATTTGCATGGTCTTAGCCGTATCCTATCTCTATGCCACTCTCATAATCCTGGAATCTATAACGCATTAACCATAGCAAACGGTGAAAGGTAGAACTCGGTGCCACGCTTCTTTTTTTCTTTTGTTACTAGAGTGAGAAAATGAAAATATTAAATAATTCATTTCCCTGAGTGTCGCCTTTAGAATTACATCACACACTCAAGGCCGCATCAGTCTTTTATTCTGCATTGTATTGTTTTCTATATTTAAATAATCTTATGAAAACTGCAGCTTTAAATATTGTACATCTTTAACTATAAATTCAAATACAAATATTAATACTGTTGAGCTCAGAGCAGTGCCTGGGGCTTGCGAGAGGTGCAGGCTTCAGGGGCCCCTTTATAGTGCACAAACTCGCCTTCGCTCCTCCAGCCCAATATAGCAAATTACCTCAAATAAATGAAGTACCGCGTTTTATAGTTTCATTTACAAACGTGGCTGCCTATCAAAGAACAATATTGCCATTGCACACTTGCTATGGATACATATAAGTAAAACTGCATATTATCATCGGTAAATATGATAGGGTAACAATTGTTAAAATAATCTTAGAACCTTTTGTATATCTTTCTTTTGCAATTCTAAGATTGAATAAATAATAGTACGTGCACGTCCGCCCACAGGCGCTGGCCATGAACCAGTCGGCTCAGGCGTTCCTGGGGCCCGAGAACCCCGAGGAGCCCTACCTGGACGGCGTCAACTACAACTGCGTGGCGCCCGGAAAGCGCTTCCAGCCCATGTCTAACCTCTCCGGCGGAGAGAAGACGGTCGCCGCACTCGCGCTGCTCTTCGCCATACACAGGTATGTTACACATACCCACATGTGCATAATTCCTTAGTTAATAATCCCACTATTATTCTGCCGTAAAAAAGTAAGCATACTTTTATCTTCTTCTTCTTTCTCCTGGCATTAATCCCAGCTATTGCCAGAGTCTACCTTTCTACTCAACCTACTCCACTTTGCACGGTCTTTTGCATACTTTTATATGAATCGTTATTATTAGGAAGTGTATTTTTTAATATACATAAATATATATTAAATTAATTTATTAAATGAAATTAATGTCACAATTTATAATGTCTTAATTTCAGTTTAACCTTAAAATTTCTTAAATTTCCAGTTTCCAACCTGCACCATTCTTTCTCCTCGACGAGATCGACGCGGCATTAGACAACACCAACATCGGCAAGGTGGCGTCCTTCATCCGCTCCAAGAAGGGCTCCCTGCAGACCATCGTGATCTCCCTCAAGGAGGAGTTCTACGGGTGTGCTGATGCCCTCGTTGGTATTTGCTCTGAGGTTCGTGCGGGTCCATAGATCATTACTAATATATAAAATTATACAATTTAAATTTATCTACTACTAGCGGCTTAACGCGCTTAAATTTATTGTTATATTATTAGTCAAATTATACAAAATCTTTACATAAATTGTTGCATATTTGTTCTTACTTTCGAGCTAGATTACCGTAAAGTTTCATCTTAATCCGTTCAGTAGTTTTTGCATGAAAGTAGAACAAACATCCAACATCACAAACCTTTACCTTTAGATTTTATTTTATTTTTCCTCTTCCAGCCGGCGGATTGCCTCGTGAGTGACGTCGTCACGCTCAGCCTTGAGACTTATCATGATTAGTCTTATTATTTTTATAATTTCCATTTACTTTTAGAAGTTATTTATATTTAATTATTGTTTTGATGGGAGAATAATGATATCTTCTTTTATTACTTTTAAGCTCTGTAGAATAACTTCATGTGTATTTTGTAACCATGACAAAGTTTAGTGCAGGTTTGTATCCACCACATATTTTATCTCTTTTTAATAAAATATTATAAATTACAATTATTTGCGTTTTATTCTAAATACAATGGGAAGTTAAATAAAAGTTCCGTTTTCGGGTACAATATCGAGCTCTTTATTTACAATAAAATATCTATTTTACAATATTTGCTAATTTTATTTTATTTAACAATACGAGTATGTCGAATTATCGACACAGTTCACATTACATGATAGCGTTATATTTGTTTTTTCTTCTTTTTACTATTTATTTATAGTTAAACGAGTTTAAATGACACTGTAACAACATCTTTTCAGTAATGATGATGTGATTTACATGTTGTAAAACATTTACATCTTTTACAACATGTAAATGTTGTAAAAGATTATGATGACTTTTATAATAATTTTCACGTATTTTATTTTCATTTAACAAAAACAAGGCAACATTAAATAAGAGCAACAACAAGTCGGTTTTATTAATAAAATTTTATATAATCATTTAATAAAACATTATACAGTACCTATGGTAGTAACTTGCAAGTGGGGTAGGGGCAGTACAGTAGTATCCCAATATATTGCAATATAGAGCCTGCCTCTATCCTCAATAAATGAATCCATCAATCAAAAACAAAAATAATATCTCATTTCGAACCAGTTGTTCCTGAGATTAGTGCAATGTCTTGTAGCAGTCAGTGTCTTCAGCTTGTAATATTAATATAAAGTATCACATAATGTGAACACATCGCCTTCCTTTAACATAATAATAAATGTTCATTTCAGTTAGCACTATAAGTATCACGTGACCCGCCTCGGGTCTGTTGCCCAATTACAGTATGGTAGATGAGTCGTGGCCGCCTCGAAGTTGGCTGTAGATGGTTGCGTAATTTGATTCAGGGCCACCACGACCCGTCGACCGTACTTTGCAATATTTTAGTTACGTTTGGTTCGGAACCCACAATAATATTATCTAAATACTCTAGAAGAACAACTATGTACATTCTGAAAGAAAAATGTGTTCAAATGATTAATTTAATATGAAAAAAATATTAAAAGTAATTTAATTTTTCAATTAACACTCATGTAAAAAAAGTTATTATTTTATCATATTTAAAGTGGTTTTCGCACATTTAAATATATCGAAATATACTATTGAAGAACCATGATTTTAGAACAGATTTGAAAGCCGTTTCTTCAATATTATTTAACCACTTTAGGTATTAATTCAGAAAGAGGGAAGTGGAGTGTCTTATAATACCAGTTTCTATCTGCTTACCCTGCTATATGTCAGATACACTAAAGCTAAGAATATATTTTCTTTACATATTATATTCATTATCAATAGCTCGGCCACAAACTAAACAAGTTGCAACTCATTGCTTGTTATGTATAAGTGTAACAAAGACATTTGATATTCTTGAAAATATAAATATTGCAGTAGATGACATCAAATTCTCTAAATAGTTTTTGTCGCATATATTCCCATATTTAACTTATAAAAAAAGGTCATTGTTGCAAAATGTTCATAGAGAAAATAACAATGAATGTGTGTATTTAAAATATATAAGCCAAACAATTTAAAAAAAGTAGTTTTAGACTACATACATACTATTATAATTATATTATTTCAAAACAATTATCAACTAAGCGTCTTAATGGGAATAGAGTGTCTTAACATCAGGTTCCCAGGTTCCCTCCGCATACCCTGTTATGCGGGGTGTAGCGTTAAGCTATCCATTTAAAAAATTATATGTAACGCGATTTGACTTGATGTACGTTAAGAAATCTGGTCTAGTATTTTAGTTGAGTTTCATGGAAGTTTTTACATAATATAATAGTTGGATTAAATTTGAAGTAGAAAATTGAAGCATGTAATGTAACGCTGTATATCTTGCACACAGCAGGGCAGACAAGGGGAACCTAGTGTTGAGTAGTGTTTCGTCCCCGATAGTGATCTGATAGCAACTACAACTACTGAGTCGAGGACCTGAGAAGTAAGATCCCCTTTAGTTTCACCAGGGACGCAAAAATCAAAGTCAGCACGATCGCCTTTATTCTGGTAAATAGTGTTGCAGAAAACCCCGCAAGACTTATCGTGGATGAGCCCTTAATTAACTATTTTGGGGCAATCATATTGTCAAAGGCCAAGACACTTATACTTATTGGGGGCATAAACCAACTACTCTTTATCGACAGATTAAACCTCTTCCAAATGTACTATATCAGCCCAAACTTCGTGACGACCATCAGTCAAGATCTAGCGAGATCACATAGATGTCTACTGGATGTGAAATGCGCGCTCAGCGAAGTTTATACCAGACAACTCGCTTCTTGAGAAAGTCGTGATACACGAGTACTTCCATCCCTACAGATTCCCCCAATACTCTGTACCTGGTCTATAAGCAAGCAAAAAAGGTGGACCTAATCAGGAAAGGATACGGAAAAGGGGGAAACTCACGCATCCTGACCATCAACATCGACATCAGGGACTTACATACGTAGTAGTCATCTAAACCAAGACCATCAAGAACGCCCTACACGACAGCATATCACACGCTGTCGTTGCTTTAACAAGGCACACAAAAGGATGTATTTACTACTGACACCGAGGAAGACGGCAAATGAAGGTTCTATGATTGTGATGATTCTGTTCTGTGTGTGAACACGACATCAAAATGTCTATTTCCTACAGAGACGAGGACGCGGTAAAACTACTACATAACCATCTAACTGCATCGCGATCAACTTGATTGACGGCCACAAAGTCGGACCTGACACAATCCAAAATATAATTAACGACCACTTTACATTGTAAAAACAACTATTTTTATAACAAATTAAATACAAAAAAGGCACGGACAACTAAAGTATGTGGCGCATAACTACTCAATAAAAAACCTAGTGTTGAGACACTCCATTCCCCATTTCCGCCGAATTCTGGGGCATTGGATGTTGAGTGGCGGAATTCAATGAAAATATTAAATATTTCAATTCCTTGAGTTTGAATCGAACCCACAACCTATCGCGTTTACAATCACATTTAGTGCCCGTGCTCCACTACAGGCCTAATTATTCTTCTGTTACCTTTTAAGGTGGATATCAATAAGTATCTGTCGTCTGACAGAAAATGCGACGGCCGAGGGTTCGATTCCTACTCTGGCAAAATAATTATTTTTACTAGTGAGAGTTAATTGCACTTGTAGGCGGTTTGTGGGAAACAGTGTTTTTTCACTGTTCCCACCATCGGGGATACAGCATGAAGCTAACATAAAAAACTGTTCCCGAATTCTAACATTTCCCTACATCTGATAACACTATAAGGTAGCACATTCGAATAAGTACTGTATTCGAATACTGTATAAGGTGTTCAGGTACTGAAGTACCATTTTCTACATGTGACAGCACCAAAGGTGTATTGGGTTCTATTCAATATTGGGCAAATTATAATTGCCGTCAACGATTAAATGTGTATAATTGATCATTTGTTTGCGGAAATCTCAATTACATGTTAATTATAGTGTAACAATTAAAAACTAATTAACTCTCAAAACCGCGCAAACAAATAATTAATTGATAATTTTTAATTGCAATTACAAGGTGCCCATCTCTGGTAGTAGTAGGCTCTAGTCCGGCGAGTTGGGCGGCCTCGTGCTGAAGTAGGGCGCGCGGTGCGGCTGCAGCAGCGTGAGGCACACGGAGCACACGCGGGCCGGCGCGGCGCGCGGCCCTGCCGGCACGCTGTGCGACGCGCACGACGAGCAGAAGATGCGACCGCAATGACGGCAGTGGACCTGCGGATTCGTGTTTACATTCTCCTATTAGGTTACGATAATCGTGTACATTAGATTAAATAATCTTCAGTTAATTATTTAAAAATATACATTTTTCATAATATAAAAAAAAGAAAATTATTCTAAGGGAAATTTCATATATACACATGTGATCTCGCATCCACATATGTGATCTTCGTCATTTAAATATTCTTCATATTAGTTAAACTCGTGTGGCGGGTACCTTCTTCTTGTTGGTAGGCAGGTGCGTGTGGCAGGCGGGACACTCGCTCACGTCCTCGTCGTGCTGCCACCGCACCTCCGTGTCCGCCTCGCGGATACGCTGCAGCTGCACCTGCACACAGAAAGAAATAAACAAACATACATAATAAGTACATCATATTTTCCCATTGTATCTTTTTTTTAGTATTACACAAAATCCCTTATGGCCTTTTTCTTCTACTCTTTTATCATTTGAGCTGAACTCTATCCCTCACACTAAAGGGTCTTAATGCCTACCCATTTTTAAAAAAATGACTATCCCTCACATCGGCAAAAAGGCATATGTTTACTGCTCAAATTAGACTCGCGCATTACTTATTAGCGACTTTATAAGTGATATAAATAAAACGACGTCTCTGTATCTTTCTATTACCAAATGAAAACAATTAATAATTACTCTTACACAGGTGTCAATTATATATTGTTGACGTCATAATACTGGAATGTAAAACATTACCAAATACGAAAGGGTAACGTATAGCGCGCACTAGTGATTTTTGTCACCGTGACTGTTGCGTCACTGTCACCGTGTAGATTTTTTAAATTTTTTGTGCACAGACAACCATCTCTTCGAGATCCATTTTATCAAATGTAAAAAATTTCGTGACTGTCATCGCAAGTGCGCGCAGTCGCGAAAAGTATCAGTAGTCACCAGTGCGCGCTATCCCTAAGTGCTCACGGCACACTTATTAAGTGGCGGAATTAAAAGCCACACTGCATCAGAATGGCCAAATATTATACATTGAGAATTAATAATTTGTCTAGTTTTCTAAGTAGTGCTTGTGCAATTCAGTAATAATATATAGCCTGTGTTTTATCATAATTATTGTACAATAACAACAATGTATGCAATAATTTTTTTATGAAATTTATTCGTCCAAAAAGGATTTCTCTTAAAATATTCTATATGTAATTGTTTACACCATAATTCTATGCAAATTCATAAACGTGGGCATGAGGTTTTAACGATTAGAAATCGAACCCACAACCGTCACGTTAGTGCCCCTGCGCATCGATGGCCTCAACGCCTTAAGTGTAAAGATTGCTTGAAATTTAAATAAGCAGTTTTGGTTTCTTCAAGTGAATTTATTTTAGAAAAAGTTTTTAATCTACCTGCAACGACTGGGACAGTCTAACAAAGTCCTGTTGCACTTTCTCTCCGTTATCGAGTTCCTGTTGTAGCACGCTCACTTTTGCACGCACTTCACTCACTTCATTTTGTAGTCGCTTCTATTAAAACAAAAAAATAAAAAAACGATATTTGTCCTTAATTAGTTGTAATGACGTAATATGCTGTACACTGTATATATTTTATCTAATTTACGTATTTTAAACACGAGTCATTAAAATAAACCAAATTAGAGATAAGTACATAAATTTAACCATTAAAATAAAAGAAAAAAAAATACAAATATTAATAAACTTGAAATCTTCAATGTACCTTGTCCTCTAATAATGACTCTATCATCTCGTTGGAATGCCGCAGCTTGTCTGCCAACTCCTTCATCTGTTCTCGCTCTGTTTGGAGCCTGTCCAGTTCCTCTCTGAAAAACAAATAGGCTCTTAATTCAAAAAAGACATTAAGAAATAATATTGATAATAATAAGGCCGTCGTAAACGCGACGGTTGTGGGTTCGAGTCTCACTCTGGGAAATGAAATATTTAATGTCATCTTTTTTTGCTTTGTCAACCAGACAAAGCGCGGCGTTGAATTCCTCCATTCCAAGAATTCTGCAGAAAGTGGGGAATGGGGTGTTTTAACACTAGATTCGCAGGTTCCCTCTGCCTACACATACCGGATGTGCATAAAGCGAGAAGCTAAAACAAAAAATAATATTATTAACCAAAATGGTTAATATACTCAATATACAAAACAATATTTTGTTCACTTTTTTAAATGTTCAGCTGATTATATATTCTAATATAATTAAAAACATGCAAATAATAGAAATGGAAGTAGTACCGGTGCGTGCGCAGGTCGGCGGCGAGGCCGGCGAGGTCATCGTCCTTGCGCAGCAGCAGGGTCGCGTGGTGCAGCAGCTGCGCGCGCAGCTCCTCCTCGGCCGCCAGCGCGCGCTCGCGTCCCGTCGCGCACACTAGCAGCTGCTCGCGCAGGTGCAGCGCTTGCTCTTGCAGCTCCTGGGGGTTCATGGTCAAGTGTCAATGGTACTTGTGCAGCAAGGTTCAAGTATAACCTGTAATCACTAAATATAATTCAAAGTGCAAATGCAAATTTTTTTGGCAACTTGTATTAAGTATTAGTGCACTCATTTATATCCCCTTTTAATGGAGCATTTAGGAGTACATGTCAGTATAGTAATATATAATAAAATAAATATAAACCAAATACTGTAGAACAATGACTGATGTAGGTGAGGCCATCTTGGCGCAGTGGTACTAACCGAGTGTATAAACGATGGTTATAAATTCGATCCCCTTTAAAAGATTAATTATATTTAAACTCATATTATCTTGTTCTATTAAGCAATGCAGCACCACATATCTTATAATGTCCCAAATACAAGCAGCAAAAGGAGAACGGAGTATCTCGACATTATATATTCTTGGCCTATCCTACTAAGCTAGTAAAAGCAGGAAACCCAAAAATATGATAAACTAAGAATCTCACCGCAACATTGTCCGGTAGATTGATGACTTCATTTTGCATCTCGGCCGCCTTCTTTATGTATTGCCCAATTAACATATTGTTATCTTTTTCTAAACTGAAATAATAATAATTGTTAAAAATATTTTTTTCTAGATTAAGTATATAAAAGTGTACAATAAAAAAAATACAAACAACAAACATTTGTCATTACTATTAAGTAATGACAAATAAATAAATATTTTTTGTTTTATATTAATTAGTTAACAGTGTTCAGATCTGAATTACTCTTCAATTAAAAAATGTAAATGGAAAGTAATAACTATTGATATTTCGAACTTTGCTTTTATTTGAAGTAGAGGAGTGAATGGGTATTTATTAGGCAAGCGTACATCACCGTAGACCTTACGCTCGGGCTTGATGCGATCAAAAGCAAGCCTATTTCAATATTCAAAAAAATTTCTTAAAAGTTTAAATCATACTTTCAAACATATCAAACCAACTCACAGAGAAAATCATCAATTTCATACAAAATAAGAGGAACAGCCGCCGTCGTCTGTAAGCGTGAAGGTTATAGGTACGATATCCACTCAAGGAAACTTTCAGTTATTTTCGTAGCAAGACAATGCAAAACATTGAGTTGAATGGGGAACACCGCGTCTTAAGACTAGGTTTTCACTACGTTCCCTGTCATATGAGGAATATAGAGTGAACCTACAACATAAAAACACCACACTTACGCATCCAACTTCCTCTGCAGCATTTCCCTATCAACAGTAAGCTGTGTCACCGTGTGCAGTGCTCGTTGTGCTGCTTCATCAGCAGCCGCTGCGCGCTGAGACAATATTGTCTTGGCTTCTGTAAGTGCTGTGGAGAGTTCCGCCAGCTGGGCGGCAGACGAGGCGCGGTGGGAGTGCCATGTGCGGACGGTTTCGTCTTGAGCCGCCCGTACGCCTTCTAGCTCGTCTGTTGCCTGGAATTTGTGGAGGTATGGTTATGTAAAGATGTAGTAAGCATAATACCAAACTACAAAAACATACTAACAGTAGTCACAATTGCATTTAAAACGGTAAGGCTGTTTCTATGATTGTGGGAACACACCACCCCCTCTCCCATTCTTACACCCATGTATAGCATAGGTTACATATGATACTGAATGAAAGTAGTAGATAAAATTCAGCATAACAGAATAGACACATTATAACTTAAAAATAAAAATGAACTAAAACCAAGGCCGTCGTTGCGCAGCGACACAAGGGCGTGACTGTAACGCGACGGTTGTGGGTTCGATCCCCACTCGAGGAATTGAAATATTTATTTATATTTCCATTTCTTCGCTCTGGTGTCGAGGTAAAGCTCGGCATTGAATTCTGCCCTTCAACACGCAATGCCTCCAGGATTCGTCAGAAAGTGGGGAAGGAAGTGTCTTAGCACTGGTTTCCCTCTGCCTACCCTGCTGTGTGCGGGATACAGCGTGAAGCTGAAGTAAAACAATACACTAAAAAATAACAAAAATAATTACCAATTTTAGTGCAAGTTCATGGTGTGCAGCTCGAGCCTGTTCTGCCACCAGCTGTCTCTCATAGTTGGCACACATGTCGCACTGCTTGCTGTCTGCAGATGCTGACACAAATAATAGCTCATATATTTTATACAATAGTACATACTTGAGCTATATACAAAATAGATTTTCATTAGGTCGACATGATTATTTTTTACTCCATAGAGTATAATAATAGACAAGTAGCAGGAACAACATGAAGTAGAGTGGTCATAGAAAGGCCAGAACGAAGAGGATTGGAGGACACCTTTGCCATCTGGCATACAGACAAAGAAAATGGAATAAAAGGAAAATACTTATTTCAAAAGGCTAAATGATTATAGTTTTTAATATATTACAAAATTACCCGTTTCAGATTTAGTATCACCAGATTTGTCACTAGCACTAGCAGCAGTAAAGGCAGGTTTCACTTTCTGTAACATTAAAATATTTGTATGTTCTTTTTATATTTGTTTACACACATGCATACAATAGAAACTCAATTAACTAGACTAATCACTGTTGTCAGGCATTCAAGTTGTCAGTTAATCAAAAATCCAGATTTTTGTACATAATGTTATTTATTTATTAAAAAGAAAAAATACATATCAATGAAATTAATGTTTATTAAGAAATTACTATGTGATACATATTTCATCATGCAATATAATATACTTACACACATATTCTTTTAGATTACATAGCAGACTAAATTATTAAATACCTAATTTAATAAAACTGGTTTCAGTTGGTAGTCTGGTTTAGATAATCGATTTTCTACTATACTTATAAAAAATCAGTTCTTTTCTTATTAATAAAAAATACAGTTACAAACCTAGGTTTTTATTTGAAATTTCGTATGAGATTTAGAATTGGATGTATTAATCAAATTAATTTGGTGTAGCTTTATAAATATTTAGTTCCAGGAGGGTCAGATGGAGATTATCCTCTGCCTGATGGGTCTTGGTATAATGGGTCATCTTTTTTATTTATTATTTTTGCAATAGTACGCTTAGAACTGCAAGTTAAGGCAGTACAAATGTGTTGTTAGTTTATACATGTTTATATGTGTTAGAGAGTAATGAGAATGCAATAAGCAAGGAAGATATTAAAATTTAAAATGTAGTGTTACCTGCGCGATGACAGCTGCCGAACAAAACACAGCACTAACGATACTCACAAATTTTAATATACTGAATATGGTATTAACAGTACAAATGTCTATATCTGAGACTTGTTCGCAAATTATACCAAATTTAACAATAAAAATAATTTTATGGGAGAAGTTTCAAAGACTATCCTAGTGTTGCCACAAGAAGAAAAAAGTTATGTAATTGTACATAAAAAAAGTCATCTAATTGTACACACAATGACTGTGGGTTCAATTTTGCTTAGTGGAATGGTTTGGGTGGTGGTTTAACAGTACTTTAACATTACTTGTTTTTTTTTTAAATAAATTTTAACTTCAATCTCACTTTAGTCTCCTGAAGCTGAGCATCAGTTTCTCTTAGTTTGTTTTTGAGTGCTGTAATTTCCATCTCCAGCGGGTCGATGATGGATTTGAGTAGCTCATTGTCCTCAAACTGAAATAAGTAAAAAAGTTCTACTAAATTGAAACAAACAGGCTGTCATGCAACCACATATCTGAGTGTATGGGGGAATAAAATATTTACATTTCTTCACTCAGGTGATAATACAAGCTAAGTAAGTGGGCAAATGAGTATGTATCACTAAAATGCCTTTCTACCGTGCTATATGCAGAGGAGTAAGGCATTAAGATAAAGAAAGAAAACAATTATATAAATATACCTTTCGAACATTAGGTACTTCCACATCAGTATCAGCCCCGAGTTTCCTGGCGATACTCCGCACGAAGGTAGCCGGCGCCAGCGACAGCTCCTGCCAATCCCACGCTTTGTCACTCATGTCCTCCTTGATCGCATTTATATACGCGGTTATTTCGGACTTTTTCGTTGAAATGTGTATTTTTAATTATTGAAATGTATGTAATGGGAGATGGCTAGCATATATTATTTGCATTTCTAAGTCACACCGAAACGATGAACGTCCTTAACCTGGTTCCTCGATAAACGTCTATCCAACACCAAAATATATTATTTAATTTTACCCACTATTTCTTGAGATCAGGGAGTTCAACCAAAAAACTCTTCAGTTTTATAATATTAGTATAGAATTATAACGAAGCTTATTCTGATATTCGTGTTTAACTTACATTCATGTTGTTTTTTTATGTACAGAACAGAAGCAAAATATATAATGTGTAACTACTAAATTAAAATAACAAAAATTTTATTAATTTTACAATTAATTGACGTTGATTTTCCAATAAGAAATGTCATAATCATATAATTTTAAATTTGACGTTAATTATAGAACAGATAATTTAAGTTTAATTCATAGATAATTCGACGCCCTACGTGTATGATTTTTATACTATATTTTGTAACTCCGAAATTTATAAAGGAAACTATGTTTAAAAGGTCACCTGAATATTGCATTGCTCCAGTTTTTTCCACATTCCGGGTTTTAGTGTACAAATTGTAAATATATATTCCGATATTGCTCACAACAGATACTTAGCGAATTATAAAATAAAAAAGAAATTTAATAGGTAAAACTAAATAAATTATGCATGCGTAATTGACGTAAGGTATCTTATCTAAACACGTTAAAACGTTTAACTGTGAAAGAGTCATTTTGAAAAACGATACACAGTAAGTGCCCTAGAAATGTTAAACCTCCTATTTACATATTTTATTAAATATTAAAGTATTTTGCCTAGGCAAAATAGGTGTAATATTTTTTTATGTAAATAACATGATTGTAAAAACCAAATCATACATCTGATAAACTATTGAAAATTTCTTGTTAAATATTGTTATATATATTAGAAAATAGAGATAAACACGATAATTATGTAAATATTGTTCAATATAAAATCCTTTTAATTAACTATTTTGAATAAACTTACTATGTAATAATGTTACAAGTTCCGGTGGATGATAACAAAAAACAGTACAAATAAAATTTACATAAGTTAATAAGTCCTGCTTTTGTGGTAATCAAATGTTTGTCAAAAATAATGTTTTCAAATAAAACATATAAGGTATGGGTGTAATTTTACTAATTTCTTTAACATATAACTAATTTATTCAACTTAATCTAATGCAAAATTATATTTTAAACTAAAATACACAATTAAAAACATACTTTGTTTAATAATGAAATTAAAAAAATATGAAAGATTACTTTAAAAAATTATACCTGTTGTTGCTTTAGGTGATTTAGTTGTTGCTCCAATTCAATGTTCTTTGCTCTCAGTCTTCGCACCTCTTCTGTACCTGATGAGGATGCTTCTACTGTTTCTGTAGATATTCAAAAATAATAATTAGTGATTAAAGTTTAATATTAATAGACTTATGATATTATAAAATTTTTCTAAACTTTGCAGGGCACTCTGGATGATTTGGGAGAATAGATCACTTCAACTTTGAATAGAAAAATGTATGTATAAATTTAGAAGAAAAAAATATTAAAAAGCCTTGAAAATAGGAAACCTAGTCAAACAGTCTGACTGAAATAAACTTATAGTGGACAATCCACAATCCACTAATCCACAATCAGTTTATTTCAGTCAGAGTATCTCTCACTATGCCATAACAGCCCGTAATTTATTTAAAATAATTTATTTTTAAAAAAGGTAGTCATAGTACAAAATGTTATTAAAATACCTTTAGGGCCCCAAAAACAGGACATTAGCGGCAACATTACAATGCAATGTATAACCCATTCTAAACTGTAAATGTGCTACATGATTGAGGAAAACAAAATTATAAATAACCTGATTGCACCAACATAAATCATTATATTGTAATCAAATGAGATTACAATATTCCTAATTAAAATTTAAACTACTTTTTTAATACAAAAATAGTAACAGTTTTTTACACAGATTATAATATAGAAAATGAATATTCTGGTAAAATGAAATCAATGTAAATGGATAGTAAGTACAGGATGGATGGATAAATGGAAATATATTAGAAAAAGTGAATGATGTGGTTTATCTGGAGAGTAGATTTAGTAGAGATGGCAGGTAGGAAATGGATGGGAATGCAATGCTTTTAATAACACTGTTGGCAACAAAATCATGATTACAGGCATCCCTCGTATAACACGGTTAATTCGTACCGTGCTATATCGAAACCGTGTTATACGAAACCAGGTATACCATACTGTACACGGTGTAGTATCGAGACCTTGTCTTGTGTTATATCGAAACCGTGTTATACGAAACTTTGAAATCATACAAATAAAGGCAATGCGTACCGTGTTATATCGAAACCAAATCTTACGGTGTAAAATTTTATTATAGCTGAAATTTCGTTCCAAATACTACATAAATGAAAAACAAGTTACCTTGAAGTTATTAGTTAGTTATTAAGAAAAATAAATTAAATTCAATTTTATGATGAAATACAAAAATTAAAAAATACAACAATAAAATATATTCAAAGACTAATAATAATAATTACATAGTATAAAACAAGTAGAAACAGCTTATTGAACGAAAAAAAAGTTGAAATTTAAAATGCATATTTTTCAAAATCGTGTTATACTAATATAATTTCTAGTAACGTGTAATATCGAAACCGTGTTATATTAGTCTCAATTCTTGGACCGTGTAATATCGAAACCGTGTTGTACAAGTACCGTGTTATATGAGGGACGCCTGTATAGTAAAGGAACACAGTAGAGGTGCCATCTATTTGTAGAATATGCTGGTCAGTTCACCTGATTGAACTGGCAACTAAGAGATACACAGATTGGTAAGCACAAGTGTGATTCAGAAATCAGAAAGGAAACAAACATGCTATAGTGATTTTTACACATAGAGACTATGAGTGATGATAGAATCTTAAGATTGGGACACTTTATATAAACCATTTACAATATTTGTATAGGTAACTAACATACCACTAACTAATAGTTGCAAGCTTTGTATTTCTGACTTCTGGTTCTCACTGAGGGTCTGCAGTTGTTGGAGCTCAGCACGCAATCCCAGAACCTCTGAGTCTAATTGTTGCTTCTCTAGCACCAATTTACGTAAATCCTCTGTAAAAATATTATTTTGTTTATTAAGAATTACATATTACTATACATATTTATGTAAAAATCTTGGAAAACCCAAGACTCTGCACTCAAATTCAATTCAAATTCAAAATATTCTTTATTCAAATAGGCAATTATTATAAGCACTTTTGAATTGTCAAATGAACATATGATCAAAAAGCTACCACCGGTTCGGAAGGCAGTTCTGCTGAGAAGAGCCGGCAAGAAACTCAACAGTTGCTCTTTTCAAAATCAATGGTACAATCTATTACATTTGCTGGCAGCTATCCTGCATTACATTCAATAGACATTAATTCCATACATGTTTATCCTCTAGATATTCTTGAACAGTGTAATAAGCTTTACTTGTTAGAATTTTTTTTACAGATATTTTAAATTTTTGTAGTGGCAAACTAAGAATACACTGCGGAATTTTATTATATACACGTATACTCAGACCCATAAAGGATTTATTAACTTTTTGGAGCCGAAAACTTGGTGTAACAAGCTTATCTTTATTTCTCGTTTCTATCGTATGATTGTCACTATGTTTACTATGACAATGTATATTTTGTTGGACAAAGAGAATATTATAGTATATAAATTGGGAAGCAACTGTAAGAATACCTGCATCTTTGAAAACATTTAGCAGAGAATCTCGTGCTCTTAGTTTATAAATATATCTTACGGCTCTTTTTTGGAGGATAAATATTGAATTTATATCTGAAGCACTGCCCCATAGCAGCATTCCATAAGATAAAATACTATGGAAATAGCTATAGTAGACTAGTTGGGCAGTGTCAACGTCTGTCATTTGTCTTTTTTAATTACGAACGCGGCAGAGCTGAGTTTATCTGCAAGTGCTTCCAGATGAGCGTTCCACTGGAGTTTGGCATCTATAGTAACACCTAAGAAAATAGCTGATTCCGACACATTAAGAGGTTCTCCTTTAATTATCAGATTAAAATTATGTTTTTTTACATTTGGTAAGGCAAACTCGATGCATTTCGTTTTTTTAGCATTTAACATTAGATTATTAACATCAAACCAACGAAGAATATGCGATAATGCACTATTCACTTCGTCATAGTTTATTTTATTTCGGTCAACCTTAAATATTAAAGAGATATCATCCGCGAAAAGTACAATATCACATAGGTTCTTCACATAAAAAGGCAGATCGTTAATATAAATAAGAAATAAAAGAGGACCGAGACTGATAGTAAAGATATGTTTTGGTTGTCAATCACCATTCAGGGAATGATTTACATGCTGTGGTAGGTCTGGAAAAGTCAAAATGCAATATGTGCAATAATGTGCTATATGCAGAATAAAGTTTAAAGAATACAATTTATAATACAGTTATTTTCTTTATTCACTATTCTAAAAAGTTATATACATATTCAATTTCATCAATTCCATTACTTAATTATTTTTTTGTGTTACTTTAGATATTGCAGACTTGTTAGGTATTGGTTATACATTAAACCAAAATAAATGTTATTGCTTGAGCATGAAAATCAACAAAATATAATTATTAAGAAAGTTACATTTATGAAGACTTGATAGTTGTACAATCAGTGTCATTAAATGATTGTGAATATTCATATTTAGCATAGAATTTTATGCATTATTTACAGGTCATAATGTTTTTAATTAGGTAATACAGCACTCTATCAGTATAATTCTATTACCATGTTAATTACGCAGGGCGATGATATTACCAACCACACGATGACATCTGTGTTAAATAAAAACCAGAATGGATCATCAATAAGCTACAAACCTTCTTTTTGTAAGAACAACTCTTTCATTTTAGCTCTCTGCACATTAAATTCTTCCTCAAGTTCCCGCCTCGCATGCACGGGGGCCTCTCCGTCCTCACTCCCAGCTTCAACTTGAAACAGAAACACTTCTCAACTTCCTGCAGGCACATTTAGAAATAAAATAGTAACGTAAAACACACCTTCAATCACAGTGGACTCGCTAGACATTGCCGTTTGTTCGTCCATGGCGGTCCACTTCTTTCCAACACCTAGTACAAGAATACACAGCTTCTAAGCATATTTTAATTATTAGAAGGTTAGCATGTAGAAAAACAATCCATTAAGAATATATGACGGTGATCACGAAAATAAGAAAATTGGTTGACAAATTGTAATGACAGAGTGGGATACAGATAGCACAAAACCACAGAAGTCAGAACACATTTACAAAACTTAAAAAGTTACCACTTTAAATTAAAACGTTGCATATAGTTGCCATCAAAATAAATACTTATAAATATTTAAAAAAAAACATGAAAATATTTGAAAGCAATTTTAATTATTTTTTAATAGTAATATTTTACTTTCATTAATAAATACACAATAAAACAATATTTCATTAACAAATCTTACTAACATCGTCAAGCACAATCAGCAACCTCTACACCTACATAATAGTTGTTTGTTGCGTTAGATATTCTCCAGATGGGCCTTGGCCTCTGGCGGGTAGTTTACACATATACAGTCGTGTTAACACACATCACATATCAACACATCCCATGACAACACATCACATGTCAACATGTCAACAATGCAGGTCGTACAATGTGTACAAGATTTTCGGATCATCAGATCATTTCGATCGAACGATGGAAATTAGATTCCAAAATACCCATTCTTACGCCCATTGTTGTGTTACGTATCTATCGTAAATGACGTTAGACACGTGGAAAGAATGTACAAATATTGTTTTTTATCAAGATTCCATTTAAGGTTCTATTGGGTACCTATGCTCGGTTTTTGGTAATTTCAAATAATACACTCACATATTTGTTAAAACTTATATTTGAATTAGCAGCCATTTAAATTATCGTAGTTGAGTTATAACATATCTATAAACCATATCTATTGAAACACATTCAACAGAATCGTTTCATCTTAAATAAGACAAATAAATAATAATAATAATTAGTAACAAATTACAAAATAATCTTTGACTAACCAACGACGCCACCATCTAAATACAAAATATTAAAGAATAATTGAAGGCACAGACATATCACAGGTTCAACGTGTATCGTTATTTACGTTTTTACATTATTTACATTAATATATGACGTACATAGACTTGGATAAATGCAAATGTACATCATATTATAGATCCGTGCAGACATCTTATAGATCTTCTATAGATCTCCTAGATGGCGCCGTTCATTTAGCTACAATAGGAGCCCTAGAAGCCTTGTTTTGCTTCTCTGAAACGTCTTCCGGTGGCTAGGTCCTCTAAACAAGGGACTTGGACAATATTGAAGTATATATGGCCCATGAGGTGTGCAGCAGAGGTGTTAGTGGCTTTGAGGCAGTCGAAAAGCATGTCGTCGCAGGTACAGTGGGATTTGCTATAGAGGGAGTTATTGGTTAGGTTGTATCGCCTCGAGAAGGCGCGCACTTTACTGGGGCAGAGGTCGTGGGTTCGACAGCAGCGGTCGAGGGAGCGGTCGGCGCCGAGGTCGTGGTAGTCGGCCGCAATGTCGCCTGTCCCGCACCATTTGGTACCTGAAGGAAAAAAATGGATAAGTTCCAATTAATTACTTAATCAATGTATGTTAATCGTTTATTGCAATAATTATTTAAAAAAAAAAATCCAATTAAATCAGCTTCACTCTGTATCCCGCACACAGCAGGGTAGGCAGAGGAAACCTAATGTTAAGACACTCCGTTGCCCACTTTCTGCCGAATTCTGGAGGCATTGCGTGTTAAGTGGCAGAACTTAACTCCGCGCTTTATCTCGACGCCAGAACGAAGAATGGAAATATAAACATAAATAAAAATTTCACACTCTTGAGTGGGGATCGAACGAACATTTCGCATTTTTAAGTTTATTTTTAATGAAACAACAATTTTTGAGATTTATTTTCTATAACAATTAATTTAAAAATTATTCATCTATTACTTCATGGACATTACCAGGTATAATCCCCTGCAACAGCGACAGCGGACTGCCACCCAGGAGTCCAGCATGAGCACCACCAGCTCGGAGACGATCTTCAGCGTCACCCCGCTCTCGCCAACCCTCGCGTTTGTCTACGTCGCTGGATTCTACGCCTTCCACCTAGTAATAATAGGATTATAATATTATTTTTGTATGTTTTCCGTATTTATATATACGTATATTCAAATAATAAATCATTTGCTTAAATACCTAAGATATGTGTTATTATAATATTTATACACAGATTCACTCTTTTTCAGCATAGTAGCAGGGTTGGCAGAAAGGCAGTTGGCAGGGTATTATAAAAAGGGCCCTAGTATAAAAAGGACACTCTATTTTGTCTCTGCCCAATTTTCAGACACTGCATATTGAGTGGTTTGTTTTAAAAGTTTTTAGCATATAAAACAATACAGTGAAGGATAGATTACAAAGAAGAAATTTTAAAAATAATTAGCTTAACACTAAATTCCCAGGTTTCGTCTGCCTACGCTGTTGTATGTGTATACAGCGTGAAACTATAATAATATATTTTCTTCTACAACAGTATATAAATCGATATTTTCTAGGCGTTTTCTATTCAAGGCATTGTATAGAATTTGAGATAAGGCTCTCCTCATTAAGACAAGAGCCTTTGATGTTCGATGAACGCCTAATTAAGAGACTTCAACGATCTAAGTCTTTTATCATCGGAGCGCCTACAAGTTGCAACTACAAGCTTTACGTTAAATTAACGTGTTATTTAATAATTATTTGTCTTTATTGATAACATATTAAAAGATTAATGTGATTTTATGGTAGTGACTTCAACAACTAGCGAAGAAAACGTTTATATTTTAAACAATTTTAATTTCTTGGTCTATGGAAAAAATATACACAAATGTACTATAATGCAACACATCCTTTATATCCTTGCTCTGCTTGTACACACAAGAAATAGGACACAATTATAAGAAAAATATTTTACCTATGACTTCCCATGGCCAAATGAAAATATGTAAGTATTGTGTATTACACACGACACATCCTTAGAGCCCGAGGTAACTCTAAGGTACATTTAACCCTTGACATATTATTGACTATTCAACACAAAAGATATATTTTTCGAATTCGAACCAGTACCTCCTAGCAATAAACGGTTAACCAAACAAGCGGTTCAAATAATAATATTGTTAGTATAGATATAAAATTTGAGGCCATAAGTCATTAGCTCCATAATCCATAACATTTGGCATTTACAAAGTACCTATCAGATCAGTTTCAATCAGATAGCAGGCGCAGCGGGGTGCCAATGTAATATAGGCCAGTCGACGCGACGGGTTGTGGGTTCTTTCTCACTCGAGGAGTTTAAATATTTAATATTTTCATGATTCGTTCTGGTGATGAGGCGTAGTGCGGTTCCCTCTGCCTAGGGTAGGCTTTGCGCAAGATACAATGTAAAGAAAGTTTCCTTGAACAAATATCGCAGGCCTGATATCCATGTAGGGCAGAGAGAGGCACATTGCGAGCGAGTAAAAGCGAAACTATGTTTTACAATGATTAGATGAGGTTGTGGTGCAGCAGCAGCATAATTGTTAATTACTCAGTGAAATATAAAAAAAAAATAGGTGAACACTTTCACTGATTTCTTCTGCTTTCTGCTTTCTGCCTACTCCACTGTGTAGGCAAAAGGAGCTAGTGTTAAGACACTCTAATTTCGGGACGTGTTCAATTGCGGAACTCCATGCTGCGCTTTGTGTACCAGAGCGAGGAAATCAAAATAATTTTAAAATACTCCTTTACCAGAGTGGGATTCGAACCCACAACAATTATATTTACTGTCAGAAGCAATGCCTCTGCGTGACGACGCCCTTTTTTTTCAGATTCCCTTAGCGAAATGTTAGGTTCTTGTCAAGCAATACGTAGGTCTACTTTATAGAAAATGTATAGGTACATCTGAGGCTCTGACCATTAACCGATTTAAACGGTTTTATTTCTTTCTTAATGTTGATTTACTTCAAAATCTTAATAAAAACATAGATATCTGTTCAGGACGAAAGCTTACAACGGAGTGACTACTACTAAAAGCTTCCCAATTGCTATAGACATTTTAAATCTCGAAACTATTTAAAGTTGACATTTTAAACACGTATCGTATTGTCCTAGAAACGATAACGTTTTATATTCCCTTCTGATACTTTGTTGCAAACGTCTTTCACCATTTAGAAAAGCCGCTATAAGAAATTTTACATGAGGAATGAATTATTATCATTTGCTTGCTCTAGGGACGAAAAAGCGTAGCGTTTAGTTGCGCCATTTAACGCCCAATATTTTGATAAATTAGGTGGTGTCCTGCCTTTTCTGCTATATGCGAGATAAAGCGTAATGCTACAAAGTTAATAATTATGTAATAGTTAATATTTTTTATTTATCGATTTTACTAGCTTTAGCTACCCACCCAATAAGCAATTCTGTTAAAACCGTTGGAGAAAAATATATAAATAGCTTTTAAAATGTAGACATCTTTGTGGCAACAAGTTTATTATAGTTATTAGTTTTACTGTGAGACCAATCAACAGTTTTTAATTATCTTCATTAACAAAATTTTAATATTTATGAATAGAATAACATATTTCGTTTCATAATACGTTATTAACATGAAATAGCCAAAGTAGCACACTCAACAACGATTATGGATTTATTATTTAACGTATGTATGTACCTCTAACATTATACCATGATGTTTTTTTGTAGCATCACGCTGTCTCACGCACATAGCAGCGTACAGAAACCTGGGAACCTAGTGTTCAAACACTCCGTTCCCATTAAGACACTTCCATTCACCACTTTTCACCGAATTATCAAAAATAATGTAGGCGCTAACAATTTTAGAGGTGAGGGTGGCAAAACTCCTTAACATAATGGAAGATTGTACAAAGCTTTCTTAAACTTAAAATCCTATACGCGTGTTACAACTTATTTATATTGTTAGCATCTTTGTATGGAAATGTATACAAATTTCATTTGACAAGATATTATATTTATTAGATAAATATTTTTGAAGCTATTTAAATTCAACAGAGGAAAAAAATACTTTTTTAGCTAAATAATTATGTCAACTCACAAAGGGATGGCTACCCAAGAGTACAAGGCGTTCGAAACGTATGGCTTTCAAAAATTTTTAAAATGCAAAATACTAAAGACACTCGATTAATGAAAAGTTTCATTTAGATACATTTTTAAGCTTCTTTATATTAACGCGCAAAGGCCGACTAGGCAAGTATGACATATAAAAGTATCCAAAATCGTAGCACAAAGGCGAACATATCGTACACAAAAGTACACATGTAGCCGCGGCCAGTGACAGTTGCTTTCGTTCAAGAGCTGATTCTCATCTTCGTTTAGCAGCTCTTTGAAGCACGAGGAGTGGGTCAAGGGCGTCTCACTTTGTGAGCACTGTTTTTGTATATATTTTGTTTGCATTTTCAACGCATTTCCCGAATTTGGAAGGCAGATAAAGCAGCTAGTGAATTTGTTGTAAGAAATATGTCACTTAGTTTATTTAAAATACAAAACGGAGTTGTTTTAATATTAATATTAGGGTTCCATAATTTAAAAAAAATTAATCCTTACAGGATCACTTTACTGTCCGTCTGTCTGTATGTCTGTCCGTATGTCCGTCTGGCTGTCTAGAAGATTTATCTCAAGATTGCATGGAAACATCGAATTACTTATATGTGTATAGTAGAAAAAAATAGAAATTTATATGTATTTGTAGTTAATTTGATACAAAATAAATGCAACCTCAACAACTTTATAAGTAAAGTCCCCGTTAACCTACACTTATCAAATTGGTACCAAACCCTCGGTGGATGAAACCTATTCGCGCTTGACCGATGTTAAAACTAAACAATTTTCTATAATTTACGCATTATATTTGTTTACAACTTTAAAAAGTAAGATAAGTAAATATTTAAATTTAATTACCGTAAAAACGGCCCTTGATTTTCAACATTGAGCATCATATTATGAATATGTGATTTATGAATATAGTAGTAGTGACGAAATATATAGAGATTATCAGAAAGCAAATAAATTACCATGAACATGATGGTTGTGTGTTCGATATCCACTTAAAGAAATTCTTATATTTCGATTATTTTACATTTCCCGGCTCTGGTAAATAAAGCGCGGCCCTGAGTGTCGCCACTCAACTTGCAATGTCACGAGCGGCTTGTCTTAACACTACGTAATGTAATATAATAACCAATTCACTTATGGGTGTAGTTATACACGATCTTTTTAAATTAATTTATTTTTATAAATTATAATCAAATTTTTAACTTCACTTTAGGTTTCACGGAACTCATAGCCAATCCCTATTGGTCCAAATTAAACCGTCTTAAAGATACAGAAACTAAAGAAAATATCGATCCAAAACGTTAATCTGGCTCGAAGGAACAATTAATACTATAAAAAAAATGAACATAATCGCATGCACAGTGAGTACCTGTGAGTAGAGACGTGATGTTACCTGCTGACACTGGCCCATCAGCTTCACCATTTGAGGGAAGCTGATGCCCAGCGGGCGGTTGATGCGGCTGAGCTGTCTGAGCAGTCGGCTTGTGTCGTCCTCATCACTGGAAACGATAAATAAAATAATTAACATTTTTTTAGCTTCGCGCTGTATCCTGCACTAAACAGGGTAGCCAGAGGGAACCTGTGAAACAAGTGTTAAGATTTAACTCTGCATTTTGCCTCGTTACGAGGGCGATGGAATGAAAATATTAAATATGTCATTCCCCCGAGTAGAAATCGAAGCCACAACTTTGTGCCTCTGCGCAACGACTGTTCTGCACTTTGACATCTCAAATATTGGGGGGTGTGTGGCCTATGGAGTGCCTTAACACTCCCTACCCTGCTACATGCGGAATACAGCGTAAAACTATAAAATAATTAAAAATACACTCTATCTATTGAGAACTTAAACGAGATGGTAAGTGTCAAATTTTCATATCCCATCATTTCCATGAATGGTCCATTTCAAAGGGTTATTTAACAAGAAGTAGGGCGGCACCGTCCTTCTAATGAGGAGATATTTTTAGTGTCGCGACCAAGAGCTGCAGCGTAAAGACAGCGTGACCTGAACAAAAATATGAATTGGGTCATAAGTCACGTATATTTAGACATCGCCTTCAGCTCTTGACCCTTGGGTTACGTTTATGTTAAAAATACGTTGTTCTTGTAATATCTTGCATATTATTATGAGATACAATGGAAACATTAGATAGGTAAATACATAATAATTAAATATTATGAGTTTTTTGTACAGTCAAAATTACTTAAATATAATTATATTACCTATGTATATAACGCTACTCACACTAACACATTATTTATGAAGACTAGTATTTAAAAGATATTATTTTATGTTTTTTTGTCAGCTGATAAGATCTTTTTAAAAATCACATTTGAAGTAGAAGCCATTGTTATTTATTCAGACATAGTACCTACTTACATTTGTGGTTATTTTAGCCTGATACAAACTAAATTTGTAGTCGACAAACTATTATTACCACAATTCCTCACTCGATAATGCTATCCGTTATTTATATAAGGGAGTATCGTAACAAAATACTTATATTAAACGATACTTAAGTAACACTAATATTTACATGTTTTTATTTTTTGTAAATTGAAGCATTTGCGCAACGTCCCAAAGATATATTTGTATTCTGCCATAACAGACAGCAGAATAACATTTTATTTTAACCTTAAAATCGAAAGAAAATAAAGCGTTAAAGCTTTAATTTGAAATTAAAAATAAATTACGTTACATTAAATATAAGCATATTTAATATAATAATAAATTATTAATACAATTAAATAATGTTTTTATTATGTTAAAATATTACTACACCTAATTAAATAAATAAAAAAACGAAATAATTTTATTTTTACTTAAAAATATGTACGTTAAAACTTGAAAACATTATTCACAACATCAATAAAGAAAGTTGTAGAAGAAGTTAATTCAATATAATTGTAGGTACCAAAGAAGACATCACCCAAGATACGTTATAAATTTTCACAAGCACGAGTTTCTTCAGTTAAGTGGCCTTCGGACGGAATTTTTCTCAATTTGTTTCACTTAAAACTTCCAGACTTATGCCAAAATTGTCTACCCTTTTGTAAATGGAAGCTATCAGCATAGATTTATATTAATAGCTGTATTATTTTATTTAAATTTTGTGTTTACTTTCTTTTTATCCATACTGAAACACGTATAATTGCACTTTATTCTTATTTGATTTATTTAAACTAAGGATTTGAAAAAAACAACTGTTGAGTTTCTTGCCGGCTCTTCTCAGCAGAACTGCCTTCCGAACCGGTGGTAGCTTTTTGTTCATATGTTCATTCGACGATTCAATGTGCTTATAATAATTGCCTATTTGAATAAAGAATATTTTGAATTTGAATTTGAAAGTTAATTTGATAATTAATGATTAGATATAACTGTATTTCTATTATCTAGAGCTTAGATTCTAGGCAATTAGATAATCAATATTAGGAACTAATAATTTAAAGGAATTATTACGCAAATACGTGACGTCATACCAAATAAACCTTACATAACTGTGACGAGGCGCGACCTCGAACTCACTTTCTCCGCATCCTCGTTAACTGGTTCCGAAGATCTCCCATAAAAGTTGTCTGGTAGAGTCGCTTCCTAGTGCCACACTGTTATGTTGCTTACATTTTTGTTTATGAATTTTTCGTATTTTGTTTTTTTTAGCTTCACACTGTATCCTATACAGATAACGTTAGACTGGGGGAACGTGGGAACCTAGTGTTAAGACACTCCGATTTCCTTAACCCACTTCAGTTCCGCACTTTACGCTAAATTCTGCAGGCATTGCGTGTTAACTAGGGGAACTCAACCTTCGCCTCGTTATCACAGTGAGGAAAACGACAATATTCAATATTTCATTTACTCGGGTGGAAATCAAACCCACCACCTTTAGCTGTTACAGTCGCACTGTTGTGTTATATTTTTATCTTTATATTTAATAATAATATTTAAAACTATAAAGCTGCCTTACAATAAGAATCTAGGGTGCGATTTCCACTGCATGTTATTATATAATTTTAATTATGTCGATCGGTAACAAAATAAAGCGCGATGTTAAATTTGGACGGTGCGTGGAGTAAGGAGTATCTTAACACTAGGCTCCCCCTGGCCTGCTGTACGCAAGATAGCGTGAAAAAATAAAAAAATAAAAACCTAGTGTCAAGACACTTCATCTTACGAAATAATACGAAACTTTTCTTTATGTTCGTATCCAAGTGAGCCATGTAGAGTTAGTCTTGACGAAATAATTATATTTTCTGCGACCGCGACTCTACGACCGACCCCGTTACATTGTCAATTTCGACTTGCAAAACTTTAAACACGTTACATTAGGCCAAATGATAAATTTCGTTTGCCTAATTTGAATATGACATTTTATCGCACAATCTACCTACTTGTATATTTAGATAATTTTCGAAATTCTTATGTAATTGTATGTAATACGTCGTCTTATTTGAGCTAGTGAAATACAATTTCAGTATAATACATAACTGAGCTCCGCCACTCAGTGTACGCAATGTTTTAAATTCAGACGGAAGTGGAAGGAGTGCCTTGGAACAAGGTTCCCTGCTATATGCGGGATACAGCGTGATGCAGATAAAATAGTACCTAATCATTTGTTAGGGTGGTAGTGTCCCTATTGTTTATACATTGAATCGATCACTAACTTTAGTGTTCCTTATAGCTATACTTATTTAAAACATTTGATTTAAGCATTCAGTTAAAAGAAAACTGTTGATAAGTATGCAGCTTATCACTTTCATCATTGAAATTAACGGAAGTAATGATAGTAAATCATTAGCCAGAAACTAACTAAAGTAATTAATTATAACACGATGATTGAATCATTAAATACTTTCACATGATATCATTTTTTTAATTATTTTTATAATGATTTTAATAAAAAATAATATTATTCATGCACTATACCTTACGTTTTAGTTACTTAACTGACTAAAATACAATTTCATATTGTGTTTTTTATTAAAGGACGAGTACGAATAAGTTAAGTTAACAAGTTTTTCAATGGGGAAAAATTGGAAAACAATATTATATAATGTGTTTTTTAAAGGAACCTTCGCATTTAGGATCAGATGCTGTCCCACTGAGCCAAGACGACATTACAAAGTAACTACATAACATATATAGGATATGTGAAGCTCGGAAGCGTGTCGTCACAGTCGAGTAGAGCACGACGACTGTCACGTAAGGAAATATAGCTTCCGGTTGGAATGTCCAAAAT
This sequence comes from Heliconius numata, assembly GCA_016802625.1. Taxonomy (NCBI): domain Eukaryota; kingdom Metazoa; phylum Arthropoda; class Insecta; order Lepidoptera; family Nymphalidae; genus Heliconius; species Heliconius numata. Next base: position 388,595 of record JAEBDU010000099.1, read on the forward strand.
GCTATTTTTCTTTACATCAGCTAAACTAGTAGCCGAGTTCATTATGAAATACGTCTTCTAGACTTAGAAAGATAATAAACATTCATTGAATTGTTCTACATCGGTTGTTATATCACGAGTTTGAAACCATCCAACAAACCACTGTGCTGAAGCATTATATTATTAAAAATTTTAAGTTTTCTTAGGGTTCCGTACCCAAAGGCAAAAACGGAGTAATAGCCCAAGTATATTTTTTAATATAAATATTTTCCAGAGCAGGAATCGGAAAGACACTACGAAGGCCTCAACTTTTAGTAGAAATTTTATGCTGCCATTGTGAAATCGTTTGCGAAGAGACGACACGTGAAACCTGTCAACAGTCGCGCGACCCGCTAGGTACTCGCTAGATACCCGCTAGGTACTCGCGAGTGTGAATTGCGATAATTGATATATCGTTGAAATACGGCTCACTAGGTTACGTATGTATTGTCGACAAGGTATACACACATTACTTTTACCACGAAGTCACTTTGAAGAACTTATAGTAGGAAATTGAGAGAGGTTAAGGTGTTGAACACCTATATAGAAATATTTTTGTAGCTTTATGCTGAATTCCGCACTTAGTAAGGTAGGCGTGGGATCGATTCTCACCCAGGAAATTTATTATTTTCTTTTCCTCGCTCTGATAAAAGGTTTCATAACATCAGGGAGGACTCTCCGGTGTTAACATAGACTTCGTCTATCTAGTCTGCTATACATGGGATACAGCACGAAGCGCGAATAAGGTTTTATATTTAATTCCTATGTATTACCTTAACTTAACTTTTCAAAAGCATTACGAATGAGGGCGGAGAATCAAGTAAAATTTCTGTTTTCTCCGTTTCACCTACAGACAAATGCAAATAAACGTCAAGTAAAATTATAGAATATTTTTACATAGTGAAATCTACAAGTGTTTGATGAAAAGAAACAATTTACTACAATACGAATATTTTTATTCTATAGGTAATTTATAAAATAATTTAATTGAATATTTTCAGGCTCGTATATGCAGGCCAGTAGATCGTTACATATTGTTATATTAATAAGGTGACACACTCTCACAGTACGCGGACCGCCGTACACTTTGTAGGTGAAGGTTTCTCCGTACATTGCGGAAACAGTCAATAGAAAGTTAGCCACTTAGTTCCAAGCTGCCCTTCCAATAAAAAAATGCGGCACTCTACACCCTCACTTATACAAATAGACTAAACAAAATTATCAACAATGTGATTATTCCCCTTAGTGGGGGTTGAACCCACAACCATCTCGCTTATCCTCCCACTCCTGACCTCACTGCACCTCATTGGCGCAAGATCTAGAAGAAAAGGTTTTCTCAGAACAACGTTTCTTTCAAGGATAACGAAATACTAATCAATAGATATAAAATTCAACACATAAACATGACAAGGCCGAGCGAGGATTACTGACGTATTAATTCAATAGGCTTACTTAATATCGATCAAACGTATGACCTCACTGTTAACTTTGATTGTCCATTGTCTATGATGTATACAGTACAGCCGCTCGCAGAGATGATAATTAGATGTAATTGACATTAAAATTATTTAATTTTTATTGTATATATTTATTTGTTAGTAGAACGCAGTTTGTCTTATGGTAGTGCTAGTTATGTATGCGTGGGTATTGGTAATAATAAAATATTGTAAAAATCCAGACAATCTAGTAAACTAGATATATTTAGATAGATAGATTGACTGGCTGAATTAGACGAATTTCACTCACTCTAAATTATAATTAAGAATAGTCGTAAACATTTTCATAACACGCTTACCAATTAAAAGAAAGTAAAAATTAAAATTAAGATATCAACATTCATTTTCAAGTATGTACCTACAGCTTTCTTCAAAAATCAATAAATTGCTTAATTACATTAATAATCAATACAAAAAGTCAAACCAGTATGTTTTGTTTTATTAAATAAATAAATGTAATTTAATAAAAAAAAATATTTAATAAATAACATCTCTTGCCAAATGATAATTCTAAAGCGTTTCTTTGACAGACATGCTAACAACATACATAAGCTACAAGGCTATAATAATTTCGTCATAGCTTAGTGGTTAGAGCGCTTGAACGGCTTCCAAGAGGCGCGGGTTCTAATCCCGCTAGCCGCTACGTTCGTTTTCTAAACAAGTATTTTAAATATATATTTTATTCCGAATGTTATGTAAAATATTATGTTTTTACTACATTCATATAGTTACATAATATTTTAATCGTTAGTGTATAATGTAACACAGGTTATAAGTCACGAGCGACCGGTCAGCGTCCACGGAGCGCGGCTACCTTCATCCTTGTGACAGATTTGCAGTTTTGTAACTCCGCAGAGATGGACTCTTCTAAACATTGTTTACTGATTGTTTGTTTATTGCATGCATTAGAAAATATTTTAGTGAAAGTAGTAGTAGTAGTGCTTGACTGCAGGTGGGATTACAATTTGTATATTATTCTATTTAAAAAATATTATAAACGTCTTGTATTCTGATATGACCAAAAAGGGGAGGATAGGTCGAACTCACTAAGTTCTTTTTTAGCAAAGAAACGCAGAAAATAACCAAGTAAAAAACAGAAAAACCTAAATTGTAATTGTATGACGAATAAATGACATTAACCACTAAGTTACCAACACATTCAATTTGTAACAATTAACTTACATAGAATAATACAACGCATTTCAACGATCACTCGACCTCTACGTTCTAGGAAAAGAACTATGACTCAAACTGAAGTCTGAACTAGGAAATGGGATATATCCTGTTGGTTGCGATTACTGACTTTGACTACTAAGACGAGGATAGTAGATTCGGGTCCAGTTTCTCTCTACCCTGGGACTCTACCATGGCGGCAACCCCATCCTCTGATAATGTGTCTAAATTTGATATGTAAAAATAGAATATATACATATGTGAGCATATGTGGTTTTAAAAATATTACGCCACTAAAGCCTCCATTTGCATCTGTTTAAAAACGACGTTGTTTCTAATAAAACACATTGAATATTAATCGATATATTGAAAGAATAAACAAAGAGTCGGTGCGTGTTAAGCCGGGTTAATGATTGATATCCTTTAGCAAGTGTTATACGTAACGTAACCTATTAAATGTCAAGGGCTACTCGATAATGTCTTCATTAATACTGAATGTTCGACGACCACTTCTCAAACGAGTTATCTATAATTAATATTATAAAGCTGAAATGTTTGTTTGGTTGAACGCGGTATTCTCAGGAACTACTCGTTTGAATTGAACAATATTTTTGTACTGGATAGTCCATTTGTAGCTGAAGGCTGTTTGAGACCTTCCGTCCTCTATAGTTCTGGTTTATAAATATGTATATTTTTAGCTTCACACTGTATCCAGAGGGAACAACTTCCCGCCTACTGTTAAGACATTCTGATCCCCATTAAAACACTTCTGTTCTCCACTTCCCCACAAATTCTTGAGACGTTGTGTGTTGAGTGGCAGAACTCAGCGACTCGACTCAGCTTCCGGTAAATGATGAATGGGAAAAGGAAAAAGAAATTAAGATAAGCTTAAACATGGGTCCTTTCAATTCATTTAGATCAGCGTTAGAGACAGATATATGAAGTGAGCAACGTTAACAAGCTGAAAGTAAAAAGCCGAAATAATCGTCTCATGTCGTCCTCACGTGTACAGACAGAGCACGAGAATCATTTGGGGACGGCTTTAAACGTAACGTTCGGACTTCGCAGTATGTAATTTTAGTATTTATACAAGCTTTTATTTAACATGCCGTAATTAATGAGTTGCATTACCCAACACGCTTATGTCCGAATGGACAGAAAATGGATGTTATTCTTGTTTTCGGGAAAATGGTTTAAATTAAAACGGAATATAACATTTCTTCTACTAATTCCTACTTATTTGAATAATAAATAACCCAAGCTACTATAATTACAGCATAAACCATTCAGAAGTATTTGAGCGTCCCAACTCCCAGGTCCCAACTCACGTGTTCTCCTGTAATCGTGACGCAAGAAACGTGAGGGGCTATACAACACTGTGGCAAGAACTGTCTGGGTATATTTTATATTATAATTATAATATTTTTCTTTTGGTTCACGCGTAGTAAACACAGACAGGGGGAACCTGGGAACCTAATGTTAAGACACCCAGTTCCCATTAAAATACTTCAGTCCCCACCTTCCTCTCAATTCTGGAGGCATTGCGTGTTAAGTGGTGGAACTCATCAACGCTGCGCTTTAAAATTGGAAATATAATTAATATAGTTATATGTACATAATATGTTTCAGATATATTATATTTGAAACGTAGTATCCAGTTTTCAAAAAAAATGCATATAAGAAAGTTTTACATGATATTTACTTTTGCTGCGACTTCGCTCGCTTGTTGAAAAGAAAATAGTTAAGAGCTGTGTATTTTGTTTTCAAAAGCTCTCAAGCTCTGTCCTTTCTACAATATGTTTTATTGTTACTCTGCTCGTTTTGATGGTGCTGTGATGTTATACGACTTTTTACATGAAATTGTGATGCAAAGATTAAAAAATATAACAATATAGTTCGCAAAATGCCTCTATATTGCATAGCTGCGCCCGCGCAGATTCCAAAGCGGCAATTGTTCAATGATTGAATCAGTGACGCGCGTCCCCTGTCCCCCCACCGCTACCTCTGTCCGTGCCCCTGCCCCTGGGCCTGGGCCTCGGTGACACTTCTAGAAAACCATCTAGTAAACTACAATAGGCTACGATAATCTAAGTGAAGACATACAATATGGCATTAGTCAAAATGAATCGTCGAATGGTTTGTGATGTCCTATATTTGACATAATCATTTTAAATTCAATCCTTACTTAAGTAATGTATTCTTAATCTATCCCACAAAATGTTGTAGACACTTTTTCAGCTTCACGCTGTATCCCGCATATAGTAGGAAAGGCAGGATCGCATGATATCAAATCATTCCTCCGAGTGACATCACAACCGTTTACAGGCAATTCAGAAAAGTAGTAATTTTTCTCAATGCACGTGGCGAACCTTAAACCTTGCACGTTGGTATTAAATAAAGCCTTCTAAGTACGACCGCGCAGATGCCATTATGAGATATGTTTAGCATTCAGATTTAACTGCTATGATCTTGTTGTGAAGACGATTTCCCAGATTTTCTGTGGCCAAATCGCACGTACGCCCGGGAAGAGTCCGGTAATAAAATTTCAAATGGGCACCCAGAGTCCTATCTAGTAGTCTAGTAGATCTAGTAGTCTAGTAGATAGGAGTCGTGGTGCTAGCACACAAGCGTGCGACTGTAAAGGAGACGGATTGTAGGTTCAATTTCTAATCGGTGGAATCCTCGCTCGGTAACGAGGGAAAGCGCGGCGTTACGTTCCCCTACTCAACACGATTTTTTTCATATCACTAACTTAAAAATTGCTTGGAAAAAAAATATCAAATATATGACGTATGAATATATTTGACTTTCATCAATAAAATTTTCTCATATTCCTGTGAAATGATTTACGTTGTTGATATTGCGAATATTCTAGAAACTTAGATGATAAATAATATCTCATCATCTTTACGCGACAGTACGCGGGTCGTTAATAAGTAATTAGCTAACTATTTCACTTTGCTGTTGCCGCTTTCTATAGGACTTTACTTGACGATGACCTCTCCAATGATAGGTATGTCTTATATAGTAGATATGTTAAATCGCGAAAATAAGTTACTTAAGTTATAGATACTATTCGTATTGGGAGAGAATTAGTTATCTTGTGCCAATTCAACAGAAAATGACCCAAAAATTGGACGAAAAATCTATGGGATGGCATGTAATGATAGACTGCGTCCCATCTATTAGTGTAATATAAAAGTAGATACTGGACCAAGACAGTTGAAATTTCGCACGTAGGTAGATAAAAGAGTGTAGGAGAATAATAAGTTAGGATTTCTCAAAATTCCTAAAACAACCCGAAAAAACGGGATTTTCCTCTTCACTACTTTAAGTTTATGTTGTCGAATTTATAACCTTCTCCGTTTACAGAAGTCAATTAAAAAGAGATATTTCATCAAAACCAAAACTTTCCTCAAGTGTCATGCAGCGTAGGGTATAGTGTCCACAATGGGTGGACAATTGGCCGTCACCGGTCACCCGACGCCCGCCGCGTCACCCGCCTCGTCGCCCGACTCCGTACGAGCGCACACAATTGCTCGCTTTGTGAACGATACGACACTCTGACTGATCTATTGTCATGTCTTCCGTTATTTTAAGGCTTTTTTCATTTGCAACGTCCTTAACATTTGTGTTTGTTGGTTGGAAGATAGAAGATTAATTTGATAGTTGCACAGATTACTGATTGTAAACGCGACGGCTGTAGATTCGATTTCCATTCAATGAATTATTTTCCTTTCCTCACTCTGGTGCCAAGATAAAGCGCGGCGTCTAGTTCCACCTATCAACCCGCAATGGCTCTAAAATTGGACGCAAAATGGGTAAAACAGCGTGTTAGCACTGCAGCAGTTAGGTCTGTCTATCCTTTATTACAAGATCGAGTTATTTAAGTGTTGGTTAGAAACATCCATTGTTGGTAATGTGATTACATAGTACGAGTATTAAGTAAGATTGTAATGATAGAAGCAATTTCATAAAAGACATGCAATATTGATAGCGTTGCTGGTTGCGTGAGATAAAGCTACCAGTTTAAAAAAGTAATGAGAAGATTTTAGTAAATATGTACATACGTACAAGTAGGTAATGTATGTCAAATAAGACAGAATTTATACTGAAATTATATGAATATACCTGCTGAAAATATATCTTTAATATTTTTAGGGTTCCGTACCTTTTAAGGAAAAAAGGAACCCTTGTAAGATCACTTTGTTGTCCGTCTGTCTTTGAAGAGCCTTTAATTGAGCAACTCTTGGAAATATCGAGTGGACATTCAAACCATATACTCATATCTACGGCCCCGTAATTTCCTAAACGAAATGGTTTTTTTATATTAACTTAAAAAAAAGATATGGCCACTTATATCCCAAAAAATATGGGATAGCGTATTTCGATATTATCAAGGGAATCAAAATTCATAGGGTACTTCTGGACCTAGAATTATGAAATTTGGCAACTAGAAAAATATACATTTAAGCAATAAATTTTGTCTAATATAATGAACTGATAAAGTATAAATACTTGATAGGCTGGCCTAGTTCAAAGATTATAACAACATATTTTATTGTAGACTCTTGCTTATTAAAAAAAAACAATAGACAATAGATTTATAATCTACATTCGTCATTTATTGATATGTCACTTATTGTTGACAGTGACAGAAGAAAGGCTAAAACAAACAAACATACAGCCATTATGTCGTTAGACAATGCGACGCTCACGCGAACTATCGCCCCACAATTACTGACAAACAAATAAATGCACAATGATTGCGTGCATTATTACTTTATGATATAGAAAATTGTAAAATACTGTCATTTGTTTTATCTACACGATATATTTATTGAAGCCACCGTGGCGCAGTGGAACAGGCGTTTCAATGTAAACGCGACAGTTGTGGGTTCCATCTCCATTAAGGCGAATGATTATATTTAAATTATTTTCAATTTCTCGTTCTGGTGGACGAAGCTCGGCATTGAGCTCCGCCGCAACACGCAACCCGTTTAGCAGGGTAGGCAGAGGAAATCTGGTGATAAGTCACTTCGTTCCCCATTTTCCGCCAAAATTTAATCTATTAAATATATAATAAATTAAACCTTATTGATAAGTTTAAATTAAAGGTTATAATAATATTGTATATGAATATATTAATAATAAATATTGACATTGTAGGTACATACCTACACCAATTTAAAATTTAAATCATAAATATCAATTCTAAGCATAACTTAAAAATGGCCTCACCAAAACGGCACTAAAAGTGACCACTTCTACAAGTTACACGAGTTGTTCAATAGAATGTGCTCCAACGATCTGGGTCTAGAATCAATTCGTCCTTGTATCTTTGATAGGTCTCCGCTTATAGGCGTTCTAAATATCTAATCTATTACATCTAATTACGTATCTATATATTTTTATTGCGAAATATTAGTTTAGTTTTAGATGGTTATTTTAGAATGTAATTACTTATTGCCCTATAAATATCGTGGCGCAGTGAAACCAGCGCACCTGTATACCTACGCAATTGTTGTGGTTTCGCAGAAGGAAGCATAGTAAAACAAAATGGTTAATATATATATATATATATATATATATATATATATATATATATATATGTATATATATATAAAAGCAGCATCACGTTTTTTTCGCATAGTAATCGAGGCAGAGGCTTTTAAAATGAAGATGCTGTCACTACGCCACCACAGCTTCGAAGTTGTCTGGCTAATAATAATACACTTATAAACTTCTCCACACACCCTGCTACTTCCCCATAAAATAGAAAAGGAAAGAAAAAATATAAAGTAACATTATAACTTACATTATATCAATATTTAGAAGCGTCTTTCTTTAAGTTTAAAACGTCAAAGAACTATCCATATTATAAATTATCCTATATTATAAATTAGAAAATGGCTCTGTCTGTCTGTCTTTTACGCAATCAGGCCCAAACCGCTAATTTAATTGTGTTAATATACTCATATACAGATACTTGAGGGTCCCGGGATGAACATAGGATACTTTTTTTTCTCATATTTGTAATATTATCGATATATACCAATATATTAAAATACTTATTAATTTGACATGCAATTTATTCTGCCATGTTAATAACAACCGTCGCTATGCGACCGTTGCTAAGCTACGGTTTGCAAAGTTTGTTGTTAGAAAAAGTCAGCCAAAATGAGCTCTCTATTGAAAACTGAAAATAATATCATAAATTTATTTAATAAATATTCGTATAGCTCAAACGGGCGTAGCCGCGTTCGGGTCCACTAGTATAACAATATAGAAAGGTCCAACGAAAGTGAGAGTATCAACAGTTCGATTAAATCACTTCAAGTTTAAACGTATTTTTTTTGTTTATTAACCTTTTGCTTGCTCTATAGTGGTTTAGAATAGTAAATTTAGGTATGTAGGGAAAAAAGAACGGTCAAGTGCGAGTTAAGACCGCGCGACGAGGCTTCCATACCACAGTATACATTTATTTTTAATTAAATATTATTTTGGACATATTTCATTTATCTATATTGCAAGTTCTCACTTCTTGCCAAATTTCAGTACTCTAGGCCCACAAGAGTATGTATCCTACTGGTTTCGTTCACGCTGCGAATTTCATACAAGTGGCGAAATGAAGTATAAACGGCTGTATATTTTGATTTCGTTGATTGAAAAGTACCATTATATCTATGCTCGGAGAGATTGTAGACCTCAGTATTATTTTAGCTCGACACCATATCCCGTTCTTTAAGAAAAGGGCCAAACGGACATATAGGCACATAGATTGTTTTGTTTTAAAATACGTTATCAAAGAAATTTCACTTTAGCGGTGAGGGTCACCAATTCGAATCTTGTAAGAGGTAAAAAAGGTAAGAGGAGAGGTAAGGTATTTGTCTTTTTATAAAAGATAAATTTACAAAATTTTTAAGTTTTAAAAAAGTTTTTTTATCCTTGGGAAAAGAAAGAGACAGAACCTATAATTTACCTATGTACTAGTGTAATGACTTTTTAAATGGAACCATTACATTAAGCCATCAATTCTGTGGAAGTACTTAACGAATAAAAGTAATATAACTCAGTATAAACTAAAAAATATAAATAGTTGTATCTTATTGACAATATCAACTTAAGCTGAAGATTGGGAGCCTAGTTACACTGAACTATGGCTGGCAGAAGGAAATAGAGAATTCCCATTCCCCACTTTCTGTCGGATTTGTTGCTTAACGGAACTCAACCAAGCGTTTTTTTTATTTTTTGCTTTACATAAATGGAACGGGAATGTAAAATTTAAAAAAACATTTCACCTAATATGATATTAAAGGCTTTTCTAGTGTGTAAAGCTATGTATAAAAAGACTTATATAAATACAGTGTCTGAAAATAAAAATAAACGATATTTACCTATGCACACTGCGTCGAAGCGATGCGAAACTTTTACGCTATTTTGAGGTGTAGATAGGTAGGCTTACTCCATGGTATCGATTGTCTCCAATTGTATAAAATATTGTGTCACCGTAATTAGTGTCGGATTTGCCTGCGACACTAACTATGCCTGTGAATACTTTGTGTCCAAGTGTCTAGTGTACCTGAATGTTTTCGGACACCGCACCGCGCACAAAATATGTTTTATAGTCTCTACTAAGATACAAAATGGTAAGTAATCACCGCCGCCCACGACCCCGAGTAACACCAGAGGAGGTACACGCAGAGATAGACGCGCTTTTTGAAGGTACCCAGGTCTTATCGAAGTGGAAACACTGCCGCAGCAATAATGCTATGGACAACGCACGATACAAAGTAGATTAAAAAAAACTCTATTATATTTGTAACTAGAGCGTGACACACGTGTATACACCGAAGCTGACCTCGAACCTGCGACACTAAACGCACTGCACTACAGGCAAACTAGACATACTGTCACCAAAGTTTTTTTGTATATATTTTTTCTTAAATCTTATTCCACAATTAAAAAAAGAATAACACCGTGCGTTCAAAACTCACACGACGGATTAAATAATGTTTACTTCTCCGCTGTGGTAGTCAAAAGGCGGTGTACAATTCCGCGATTACAACCCCAATGTTTCAAATTCAGGTAGAAAACGAACGGAATTACATTACTGACGTACATTCTGGTCGTCTGCCTTGATTTACAAAGCCTGAAGTTTAAAAAATAACCAATAATATTAGTATAAAACGTGACAAATATCAATAACGTAGAGTCAAATAAACCACAATCGATGAAGGATAGAAGTTCGTTGTCGTGAAACTACATCTTGCACAAGAACTAAACAAATTACACAACGTTGTGGCCAAATTGGAATTACAGTTTAACTTAACGAAAACATTATGGATTCTCATGGTGGAAAATATTTATATTTGTCGCTACATATGGAGCCCTCGCAGCACAGTGGCTGGAGGCTGTGACGGCCGCAAATAAATAAATATATACATATGAATATACATGTGTACCTACTTGAAATTCTAAACACGCTGCAGTCAATGGCGACACGAAATCTTTTAAGAGATCTCGCTCAAAGTACGTGAATAGTTTAACTTTTGTCCACTAAACCATAAAAGATTCTAGAACGACGACACACACAGACATCATTCAAAGTTTAACGGATATTATAATATTTATGTATATCTATATATATGCAAGTAGACGATAAAATAGGCTAAAACACTTTCCAAACACCAATAGTCGTAGCCATTTACAGTCAATCTTAATCGGAACATCCGCCACATATTCGCGAATGGCAAACTTTTATATGACACTGTACTGAACGAGAGGTCCCTATAACAAGAAATGCAGATCTTGAGATCGACATCTTAGAGTCCACTCTCTGATACTACCAAGTTGGTGACAGACACAATTGATCATGATATATGTATAATACTTAAGTATTTAAATTCGGCGGATCTACATCGGGGCAAGGACCTGTTAGTTTCTAGAAGTAGCCGGTATTTTTTGTTATCATTATTGCTATAATATAATTACGTTATGAGGCCATTGTAGTATAGCGGCATAGCTTTTGACTGTTCGTGACGATTGTGTATAAAATATTTCATCCACCCGAGTGGAATCAAACCCACAACGGGTCACGACGGCTTCAGATATCATATACTTAATAGTTGTTTTAGTTTAATTTAGCATGCTTCATGATGGAGTAGTAGTTTCACTTATTATACATTTCAAACATAATGTTATGTTATTTTTCATTTTTCAATTCAATATACAAGAATGCATTGAAGTAAAACAGCATCCCGTGAAGCGACCGCTACGCTTAAACTATTTACATATTGTAACATTACTTTAATCTCAATAGACACCAGCTTCACAATATAAGCTGTATTTGTTAAAGAAAACTTATAAGAAAATATAAATGGAAAAGAAAAAACTCTTTTGTTTTTATTTATTTAAACGGAAATTGGAAAATTTTATGGCCAATACTTACGTTTAGTGTGTTACAAAATAGCGGAGCTATAAACGAAACTTATTACAAAAAATACATATAAAAAGTTATAAAATAAAAATTACCTATATATTTCAAAAAAATACTTACAAAGTTTCAATGAGTTCACAGTTGAGTAGCAGCTTCTCTTCCCCAAGCTCCACCACAGCCACCGTCTGATCATGATAATAGATCATGCGAAGAGTATCATTGGCGATTCTTCTCCCCGTATAGGGTTTCACTCCAGCATCTCTCTTCTCCACCTCCGACCTGGCACCCACACTGCCCACAAGACCAGCTAACGACCAGCTCGCCGGGAAGCTGAACGCAAATGGCTTCGCCGACGCCGACTGAGGAGACGACACCGCGATACAGCATATCACAATAACTGATATTAAAGACTTTATCAAAGCATCTGCCATCGGGGCTGCTCTGGTGAGAGCGTCCCTGGCAGCTCGGGCCGCGTATACTATCCGCTGGATCGACATCATGCGACCATGTCGCCTCGCCGCCGGTTTGCCGCCGACTGAGGTCCGCGGTCTGTCTGTGCTGTGGAGTGTGGAGTGTGGAGTGTGGACTGTCGAGTTGTGGCCACTTTCTTCGGTGACGTCACGCCAATTTCACTTGCAACGTTCGAATTGTTAAATTGATGGAATTTTGTTATGTCAAATCGAAATTATGTCATTTTTGGTTTCATTTATTTTTATTTTGTAATAATTACGTTTCTTTCGTTATAATTTTATATTTATTTTATTTAGAGGTCGTCGTGGCGCAGTGGCTTAACGTCTGCTCTGCGAACACGGCACGGTTATAAGTTTGATTTCCATTCGGGACTGAGACATATTTTGATGTTCTCGCTCTGGTAACAAAATAAAGCGCGGAGTTGGGTTGCGCATTTATATTAAATGTTTAGAAAATTGAGCGAACATATAGAAACAGAACATCTTATTAGATTCGTTTTGTGCGATGTGCTCGCGCTGTTAGAAATCTTTAAAATGCAAATTAAACTTAATACATAGATTTGTATTATAAATGAAGTGTTTTACATGCAGTGGATATTTGTTCGCATGATTCACAATATTCAGATCGACCTCGAACCCAATAGAATGGAGCACATTAAGGTAGAGCGCCTTGTGTTTCAGTTTTTAGCGAAATTATAATTTCTATACGTCTTTTCTGTAAGAGATAGAAATATGTTTTTATAGTGAGAGAAGTCTCCGTCTTCACTTGATGTTGGTATTACAATTTTTTAAAACATATTAAGTCTTAATTTGAGGCCAGTTGTGATGCAGGACGCACAAGCGTGCGACTGATAACTTATGGGTTCGATTCCCACTTAAATAAATTAGTTATTTAATATTTTAATTTTCTCGCATTGGTAAAGAGGTAAAGCGCGATGTTGAATTCCGCTACTCTACACGCAATGTCTCCAGAATTTGGCAAATAATGGGGAACGGAAGAGTCTTAAAAGGAAGGGAGTATCTTAACACTAGGTTCCCGTGTTCTCGCTGCCTACTCAACTGCGTGCGAGAAACAGCGTGAAAATGAAAAAATCTTAAGTCTTATATTTATGGTTTCAGTGTAAAAAATCGTTATCGCTATATGAGTCCCTCATATCTCTCTTTCTTGTTAACAGATGTGCTCTATACCTTATTTCCTATGATTCCTCGCGCTACTAGCTGTGTGTGATGATATTATGAGGGACCCACGTCCAGCTGTGGACGGCGATAATATAAAAAAGTAAGAATTTGTATGAGAGTTGAATTAAAAAACTCTGCAATAAACATTGCTCGGAACTTGTATGACACGTATGACGTATTTTACGATGTAAATATTTATTATGCTAGTTCCTTTTATAAATATAACATAACAAATTATTGGCTATAACAGGCTGATTATATGCACTGGATTCATGTATTTAAAAAGTATTACTCTAAACTGATAAAGATTTTGATGAAATCTACGGAGGGGCCATGCGAATGTAACCGCGACAGGTTGTGGGTTCGATTCCCACTCAAGAAAATGAAATATTTATTATATTTATTTATACTTTGATTTGTCTTAGCCTATTCTGCTATGTGCGGGATACAGTGTGATGGTCACAAGCAAACTATGGAAATAATTTGTATCATCTTTAGTATATTTTTATATTTGCGGCAGTACTCTAAACGATGTCTGAAGCAAAAGTAGACCGATGTTTTATCAAGTATGGTTCAAATATCCTGCGGCTGCTTGTGATAGTGACCTCAAAACAGAATCAGCGGCTTCCAAAATTCAACTAAATTAAGTTAATAGATAGTAAAAAATGCTATTTCTAGTTTCACTCTATATCTCGCAAATAGCGTGGTAGGCAGAGTGTCTCTCTGTCTCTCTGGACTCTCTGGCGGTCCAGTTTAGTGTTAAGACACCGTTCCCCAAGCACTGTTTTATCTTTGAAACGTTGCGTTGAGCGGTAGTGCTCAGCAGCGCTTTCTCTTGTAAAGTTGTAACCAGAGAAATGAAATGAAAATAAATAATCCCCAAGTGGAAGTCGAACCTACAAGCATCGTGCTTAGTCAGGCACTGAGATCCTACGCCACGACTATACTCAAATTTTATAAGTCAATATGCAATGTCTAGAAATCTAACAGAATGTAAAGAGAGTGTCATGACACATAGAGAAACTACTCTCTGCCTTCTCTGCTAGCTGCCGAAGTATATAAACATCCAGTTTATTATCATAAAGACATTATGAACACCTAAGTGAGGAGATAAAAGATAAGCAGGTAATATGAATAATTTAATACATTTTCATAACAGTCACATTCACGGTCAAGATTACAAATTTCTCGTTGAATATTTTATTATTATTCATTTTTACCGAGTTTTTTATTGGTCTAGTTAAAATGGTGCTAATGGAAATGGATATAAGAGCGACATTTATTACTCAATGGAGTGTCCATTCAATTAAAAACGTTTCGTCAATAACCTAAGCTACTCTCTGGTTTTTGGTGTGACTGTAAGCGCGATGATTGTCAATTCGTTTCGCACTCGGGCAAATTACTATATTTAAATTATGTTCAATATTCTCTCTTTGATTGAGCAAGTAAACAGTTAGGCAGAAACTGGGCAGCGGAGTGACTTAGCACTAAGTTCCCACTATCTACTATGCTCAGTGTCGGAACCCAACGCCGCGCTTTGCCTTATTGCCAGAGTAAGGAAATGAAACTAATTAATTCTTGCAATTGGGAATCGATTCCACAATATTCATATATTTACATATTACATACGAACAGCTTCACGTTTAATCCCGCACATAGAAGAGTATGCAGAGGGAACCCTTAATTTTAAGACACTACGTTTCCCATTTTCCGCTGAATTCTTGAGGTTCTAGAGGTATTAAGTAATGGAACTCAGCGCCGAGCTTTGCCTCGACTCCAGAGAGACTCCATTATAATAAGAAATTTAAATATTAATTATTTATTTTCCTCGGATGGGAATCGAAACCACAACCTGTCGCGTTTATAGTCACACTTTGTGCCCCTGCGCCACGAGTGGCCTCGACATTATATAAGAATAATTGAATAAAGAAAGTTTATAAATGGGTAACGTCCGTACTACGTATGAATTGTGTGTGCGTACTGCTACGACCAACGCGCTGTTGTGCAAGCGTGAAAGTAATTAAGTACCTAATTGGCGATGCGCACGCGCAGTCAGCGATCAATGGATGGAAATCAATTCAGTCTTTATATATAATATCATTTAGAGATATTTTTTGTTTTAATAAATAATAGAAAGAGGTAATTGACGTCATTTGTTAATTATAATTAGGATAGTTAAAATATACAACGATATTATGTTTGTTACATAGAATAATTGTATGAATTAAAAATATATAAGTATATCTATAAAAATTATAAAATGATTGATGATGAATGATAACATTATATATATATGTAAATAATATTTAACGAATATTGACAAAAAATATGAAGTAAGTACCTGCTGGTACATACAAACATTTTAAGAAGGACTTATTATAGGTAGGTACTTTGCATTTACATAGAGAACTATCAGGTGTTAAGTCTAACTAAAAGTCGTCAATTAGCGCTTAACTGACGTTAAACTACATTCGGATAAGTAATTATAAGTAAAAAGGTATTCAATTAGGGCTAATAGCTTTAGAAATGTCTCATGTATAGTCTCGTTTGTGTAGTGCTTAAGATAAAACTCACCGTTTAAACCTTAAAATGGACTGGAGTAAAAAATACCTTTATATTTTAAACGACTTCATCTATAGAAAGAAAACTGTAAAGCTAGCTTTTTACAAGGCATATCGCAGCGTTGAGTTTCGTACTCTACAACGCCTCCAAAATTGGGTAAGTTTGAAAAGAAAGTGTTCTTTATTTCACAAGAAGAGAAGAAGAACAAGAAGCTGTATTTTAACACTAGAAGGAGAAAATGAAAATAATCTCTACTAATGTATCTTACGAAACATCATTTACCTATCTTGTATTGTCTATTTATTTAAGTTTTTCAATTTCTTGACTTTCGTCGTCGTGGCACAGTGGCACAAGATGTGAATGTAACGCGACGGTTGTGGGTTCGACCCCCACTCGAGGAAATGAAATATTTATTTACGTTTACATTTCCGAGTCTGGTGTCGAGGCAAAACGCGGCGCTGAGTGGCTGAACCCTGCGGGATACAGCGTGAAGCTGATAAAATATGCATTTGTCGAAATAATCTAATAAACTCGCGTTTAATTATAATTAATTACTTTATTGTATTATAAATCCAATTGTAATGAGGCTTTAGGGAATACGCTAAAACAAACGTCCCTTTTATCTCAGCAACTGATAACAGTTGTAACGCACCTCTGTGATGTAGAACGACCGGACCACCTGAATTTATCTAAAACAAAAAATCAATTAAAAAAAACATTTTCGATCTAGGTACAGTTAAAATTAATTGTAATTATGTAATTTATCTGTTGAAGTTTCTTTTTGTTTTCTCGTTTTCTCTTTCATATTTTTTTCATGGTAGACAAAAAGAATGTGTATGTTACATCTCGTTTTCTATTTAGTGTTATGATGTGCATCCCCAAATTTTGTAACCATAGTGTTCGATACACTAAGGTTACAAAATTTGGCGTTTGAGTGGCAAAACTCAATTCCCCGCTTTGTCTTGTACCTACTGCGAAAAAACGTAAATAATTCATTATCCTGAGAGGGAATCACACCACAACCGACGTATTTACAGTCAGGCGATGTGTGTTATAAAAGAAGCGATAGAGAAGAAAGAGAAGTCTGTCTAACAGAAGAATGTGTCGAATAATAATGAACATTAATTACCTGATTAACATCTTTTTTGTTTTCAGGAATTAGACATATGATATATTTTTCATTTAGATATTTAGTATTTTTACATTTTTTATTATGAATTATCTTTGCACCAAAAGATACAGCCTTCATAACATCTTGTCCTAATACATCCTGAAAAATGTACAGTTATTATAAAAAATATTATTTCGGATCCTTTAAACATTTTTGTAATATAATTTTAATAGTGTTAACTAAAAAAATTATAGGTATTTTACGTACCTATCTAACTTGTTACCTATATTTTTATTAACAAAAAAATCTTGTTTATTTTTTGTTAAATATCACGATGGAATACGATTAATGACTGATAATATAGTATATCTATGTATGGAAGTACACTGTGGGTCTCCCGTACTAAACGTGATGATTGTGAATTCAATTCCTCTCGTATAAATGCTTATTTTTCCGTCTCTCCACAGTAGGTATATACTCAAATGCGGACGTTTTTATTGAAAATGGTACAAATATGGACTAACATATTATCTAATAAGTACTATATAAGGTTTGCCTAAGGTATACATAAAATGAAAAATTGAACACCTTTGTTAGAGTCCATCCATAGATTCGAACATGTAGACCATATTTTGGCTTATCCTCAAAAAAATGTAATGATTTTATTTTAACGGCTGGTTCTATTTTCATTAGCGCCAAATTAGACATTTTCCTTCGAATATTCGTCGGATGATTCAGTAACGTTTCATTTAGGTAGCTTACATAATTTTTGTTTAATATAACTTCCGTAACATTATGTACGGTGCCATCGATGAGAGGATTAGTGTTAGCGTTAGCAATAATTGTGTAAGATGTTTTTTGTGTATCTGTGCTAAAATAAAAATAATTATAAACAATTAAAGGATTAACATAATTAACCTATAAAATACTTTGTGAAGTTTAATTATTACCTATTTTTTATTGTACAAGTTAATAAATCTAAACAAAATGACGCTGTTAGTACATATTGAGATGAAATGAGACATCCTGCACACGTTTGCGCGGTTGTATTAAAAAATGATTCAAAAATAGCAACTAAAAAGGGCGGTCTGTCTGGGTATCTGTTATTATACATATTTGGTACATAATTATTATTATTGAAATCTTGTGAATATTTTAACATTGGTTTATTTTCTTCGTTTAATTTATTATAAATTTGATTTTTCCAGTTATTTATATTGTATTCGTTTGTTATAGCATTTAGTGTAGTGTATTTCTTTTTAATATTATGCTCCCATATCATTTTAGACTTTATAGGATCGCATTGCGATATTTGTTCACTTGTAAAATTGGATAACGATAAACTTAAAATATTTTCAAAGCCTGAAATTGAAATCAAATCATTATACAAGGATATATTAAGCACACCTACAGACAAATAAGTGTAGATATATCAAGGGAAACTGCCAGATTACATAACATCAGGCCATTTCTGGCGTACTAAAGGTTAGATTTTAACGGTGAAATTGATTTTCACCTTCACAGACATAGCGTGTTGAGTGGCGGAACTCAACGCCTTATTCACATTCTCTCTGCCCACTATGGAAGAACAAATAAAAAATACAAAAACTTACCTGGAATATTTTCCAATAAAAACAGGTATACTGCAATGTTCGACATTACTAATGAATGTTATCGTTTCTTTCATTTTGTTTATTTTAAACAGTTTCTCAATTGGCTACTATTCGTAGCAACGTTAAAACAATTTTTTTACAGTTTTTACACTCATAACAGCTCAGGGTAGGCAGAGTCGAATAAATGTTAAAACAATTCGCCACTTTCTTGTTGACAATCACGCTACTAAAGTGAAACATGAATCTGGAGTGAACGAAAATAACAGTAATAGATTAAAAGCTAGTTTTTTAAATACATTATTAAACAAAAATTTTTTTTACGCCACGCCTCTTGAAAACCGCCCAATTAAGTTACCGTTGACCAATTAAGCCATACGTTCTCATCGCGCTACGACGAAACTCTTATACAATTAACGAAACGCTTATAACAATTTATTTCTGGTGCTAAGTTAGTTAAGTAGCTACATCTATTTAACTTTGTGCATATAAGTATAGTTTAGATAATCGCTTTTTTAATTAAACTTAGTTATTGGCACAAAACATCCTTAAGATATGTAATTAAAAAATAGATACTGAATACAACATTTATTTAAAATACACTCACAACCTGTTACATATAGAAAATTTTGAAATACAATAATAACAATTTTAGATATATTCAGTAATGCTTATAGAAAAATATTAATTTTCTAATAAGTAGTCTATATTTTAAGAATCTAATAAAATAAAAATAATTTTATACAACACGAATGTTATTATGTTGAAAAAAAAAAGGGGTATTTACAATTTAAGTTAATAATGAATCAGATTAATTCACGTTTAGATGTTTTAAAAGGCCGCAGGTTCAAATTCATATGATATAAACGATGTCTAAGATTTTATAGATATGTGATGTTAAGGATTATAGTCATATCAATTTTAAAAACATTGTGTAAAAAATTAAAACATCATTAACCGTTAGAAAAATTTGAATATCAAATAACACTTAAAACACTATTAAATATTTAGCATACAAAGTAAAAATTTGTAATTTAATCCTTTCAACGCCATCGAGCAGTTATCTATATATATTTACTATATTTTTTTATGGCAGCCAGAGGAGCCTGGGTATCTAGTGTTAAGACACTCGGTTTCCAGTATGACACGTCCTTTTCCTATTTTCCGCGGAATTCTAAGAGCATTGATTGGGTGCTGAATGGCAAAATTCAAGCCCGCTCTTTGTCTTGTTGCTAGAGCGAGGAAATGAAAATATTTGAATTTTATTCCCCCGAGTGGGAATTGAAGCCATAATCGTAGCTTTTTCAGTCGCACGTTTGTGCTCTTGCGCCAAGATGGCTTTAAAATTAGTATACAAAAAAAATCAATAATGTATGAAGATAAAAAAGATACACTATTATATTATTATGACTAGCTTGATATAAAGAAATCTTTATTTGGATTATTATTTATTTTAACATTATAAATAAAACAAATTACTACATTTTCTTCTTATAGCAAGAATGTGTTTTGAAATTTGTTTATTTCATTTATTTTAGTCAACTTTAGTCTAAAATCTAGTGTCAGTAAATAGATATAAAATGTTTCAAATACACATCACATTTTACACATATGTGTAATACAGATTATATAATGAGAAACAGTATAATATATTACAGTGATTTTGTAAATGCAATATTCTATTTTTAGACTATTTTAGATAATTTGAATTGTTTTTATAATCACAACATGAATTGAGGAGTTTTATGATATTAGGAGTTTTATAAAAACTATAAAAACAAACCTATAAAAAAGTAAATATAAATTTTAAATCCATTAAGAAATGTTTGAGTAATAGATTATTTAGAGCAAAATTTCATAGTCCAAAATTTTTTTCTATTATTATGAAAATAAAAAATATATTATATTCTTCAATTTACTTTTAGTTCACTTTTTAGTTCAAAATTGTTAAATTAGTATTTTAATTTTAAAAAATCTTCCATTAAGAGATCCAAGATTAGTTTTTTCTATATAAATTTCCATACATAACTATTCTTATTAAATTTTCTTTGCTTATTTTTCTGTATATTTGACACAATTAATTAATTTTATTATTCTTTTAAGTCACCATCGCCCATCAACATCAGGTATATAACCTTTAATAAATGGCAAGCCAGTTCCAACTTTTTTTTGGTATTCCAAATATTGGCTACCAAAGAATGACACGAGGAATGTCTCTTCAGCGAAGACCCTCTCGTTGAAGAATGTCCATGAGACTGCCGTGTATAAGATTATGCATACTGGGTTGAGGAGAATTATCTGAAACACAATAATTAAAAAGTAGTGTTAGTAAAATTGAGTATAAATATTTTTCCTGCATTAAATGTTCATCAGAAAAGTGTTAACGAAACTCTATGTAGTGTGTTTGTAGTTTCTAGCCTAATTAAATACATTGCTTAAACTAAATAAATTGGGATAGAGAGCAGATAAGTAGAATGAAAGATGTAAAGTGGAAGATGAAGTGAAATACTGTTGGTTGTAGCACTCCCCTTTTGTATGCCCATGTTAACATAACAGAGTTCAAACTTCCCATTAAAGGATATTCAACAAGCATGTGTATCATAAATCTTACACAGATTCTTAAAGAATTAAGTGAAAATCCACCCACTTTAACATTTTTCAAATCAGTTTGAAGCATTTTTATAATTCTGAGTTTTCACATTATCTAAAAAGGTAAAAAATACAAATTTACAATAAAATAATTTAACCAAATGCTTACCTGAGTCCCAATAGACCAGTAGAACCAACCCACATAGCTAGGATGCCTACATATTGAATATACCCCATGTGTAACGAGCTGGTGATCTGGCCTTTTTACTGTTTGCACCTGGAAAAATATCGAAAAAATATAATAAAAGGATTGTTTTTCTTTTTTAACTTACAATCACTTACAATACCTTCAGAATTTGACAATGGAACAGAGTTTATTAACACAACAAGTTCCCAAGCTCCCTCTGTCTACCCTGCTATTTGCAGGATACAGCATGAAGTTAAAAATTAAATAACAAAGATTTTAATATAACAAGTTAAGGATTTTGGGGCACCAACTATCAGAGCAGTAAGCAACTAGATATCTTTGTCATACAGATGGAATGGATGGATGGAACAGATTTAACTGAAGGGACATTTGGATGGAAGCAGTATAATTTAAATGGTTTGGAACACCCATTATATTTGTTTATAGTTTTAAAAACTGATTGGAAGATAAGCCGGATAAAAAAAACGAAACAAATACTCTCCATTAACAGTGTTATAGTTTAACATAAAATACATATTTTTATATTATGACACAATACAATGTGAGATTAATATGCTGCATTGTATCTAAAACTAAATATTAAAGTCATTAATTAACTACAATGCAGAAGCACACATAAAAATAATATCCTAAATAAACAAATTATGCAACAGGACAAGTAAAATGACAGGACACACAACACATAAAATAAAAGGAACAGATTTTCAATAAAACAAGTTAAATAATAATACGTAAACTGTATGGAGTTCCTCTCTTTTTTTATATTTTTTAGATTTAAAAATTTAAAATTTATCTCTCTTAGCTAATAAAGTATATATTGGTGGTGTCAATTGTATGGGGAAATACCTACTATATCAACACTTTTATTGGGTATTACCTACAAAATAACATTTTGAAAATTGCAAATACACCATAAATTCACTAAATAAACAATATGTTTCTAAAACAAAAATCATTTAAAAAGAATACTAACATGATGATTAAAGTTAGTTTTTGCTGTAAACATGGCACTCTTTCTCATGACTTCACCAACAATGCACATCAAAACCCCTATGTGGGATATCCAGAACACTGTCTTCATGCCTTAAAAAAATGTGTTAATTTAATTTTAAATTTTAATTTCCTTTTAAAATGCACATGCTTTTAAAAAAATAAAAAATAACCTATCATAGTTTATTGAAACAGGATCTGTTTTTAAATAGCTATAAGTTCAATCTCTATTTGGGGGAATCAATTATTTTCATTAGACTACTCTGGTAAGCAAAGTTTTGAGTTTTAACACTAGGTTTTCTCTGCCTGTGACAAAGCATGAAGCAGAGAGAAAAATTTCACTTTAATTATTAAGACTTACTTTTCATGAAACTTAAAGATCAAAATAATAGAAAAGTAATAATAAGACTTACTTGGGAAACAATAATTTTCAACAGCAGCCTCTATCCAGCTGCCCACAGCAGCCACCCAATATTGCACGCTATGATTTAATATAAAGGAATCTATGGTCAATGTCCGAGGATTTGTTAGGGCCACTGATAAAAATTCAGAAAAATGGAACATTGAAAATGCCATGGCATAAAGACCAAATATATGGCAGCTGTCATCAAATGTTGCGAAATAAAATCCTGTTGCAAAAACTGCTCCCAGGAAAGCAGATCTTACTGCCACCTAGAATTTTAATATAAAGAATCATTCAACAAATAATATATTTCTAATGGCAAGGAAAATAAAATTGATTACCGCAGGAGATAATAACATTGTTTGAAATATACATGAGCAAATAAAAAAAAATCTACAAACATATAGCCCATGTAGTTTGTCAAAGTCGACTGTTGATATGCCACATACAATTTTAAATTCAAATGCTCAATACTAATTGGATCTACTTACATCGTACGTGAAGCCTTTTAAAGAGTATCGCAAAATAAAGTTTAATAGACAGAAGTAAAGCGCCGGTCCCCAGTAAGTAAGGGCCCATAGTTCAGATGTGAAACCTAGAACTGAAGCTGAGAAAAATGAGACTATGAAAACTAAACTGGAAAGTAAAAAACATAACATTGCATGTTTCGCCGCCGGGCATATATTTTTAATTGTTAATAAACTCATTTTCTCTGTGTGTTAGACAGATTTCGGCGTATAATATATAAATGAAATTTTTAACATCTAAATTAAAAATTGTGCATAACTTATTAAATCAATTTTAATTCATTAATTTTATTTTGTGCTTTGATTCACTCGGATTCACTATAATTTTGTAAAATAGTGAATCATGTCAACTTGACATTTACAGAAATTTTATTTTTACAGTTACCGAAAACTATCCAAAATAATAAATGAAATGAGAAATTTCTGTATAACGTTTCGCTATTATTGTCATGTTTATCATAATATTAATCTAAAAAATACAAAAATCTTATTTTCGGCACTATCTTTATATTGGCAATTTTTATATACAATTTTTTTTGCAAAAAGCTGAAACATATAATCAAAGTCAAAATACAGCTTCTTATGATTAATAAAAATTGTTAGCTGTCACTTTGACAACACAATAAAATTGTTTTCAATTTCCATTGGTTCATATAATAAGCAGTTTACCATAATAAGATGTCTATTGGACAATACGCATTTCCTTTCCTGTTGTCATAGCCATAAATGGTGAAGTTTTTTCAATATATCTAGACTGTAAAACGACACATTTGTTTTCATAAATTCAAATTACGAGTATGCTGTTGTGAAGTGTTTATTTGTTGCAAAATTTAAGTCCGTTTGATTTTTGAATATTCAAATTATAAAGTAAAATGTAAGATAAAATATATTTTAAATTACATATTTTAACCGGCGTATATACCAACTGACGTAATCGTACCATGACAACATAGTTTTGATCAGACAAATTAAAGAGTAAAATTAATTTCCTTAATATAAAGTATTTCGCATATAATAATTTCCTAAGTGTTTTTTGGTATCTTATACATAATAGGTGAAGTATAAGGCATGTATTTAGTCGGGTTCTTGTGTTCGAAGTTTTAGTTATTAGCATCTGATGTAATCGTGTCGCGATGAACGATCCGTGGGATGTTAAATCTGTGAGACAATCACACCAGTACTTGTCTTGTATGAAGATTAATGGGATACCGCTTTTACCGCCTGTTGTAAGTTTCTATAATTCCTTTTAAGGTACTTTTACATCATATAAAGGATTTCATCTTCTGATGCTAAGCAATCATTTCATAAATTTTCCTTTGGATTATTTTCTCTGTATTACTGAAGTTTTACATTTTTTAAACTTATTTAACTTTGGTTTGAACAATGCATGATTAGTTTTTATAATAGTAAAATAACTTTTAAAACATTTCATATACATAATTAATATTAATAAAAAACTTTTGAGATATTATGTTGAGTGGCAGAACATAATACAGCATTTGTTCATATAAGAGGGACAAAATGGAAATAATTACTTTCCAACGATATTCCTACTCGGGGTAATCACCCCGAGTAGAAATCAACCCACAGCTGTTACACTTACGCTCAGATGATGTGCTACTGTGCTACCACAGCATTCAAATATTATTTTAAATAAGCTGATCATTAAAAAATGAATGAATAAATAATTATTGCAGCTTTCCAAAGAATGCCGTAAAGAAATGCAGTATTATAAGTTACTAGCAAAGGAGGTAGAGAAACGAATTCAAACACTCAAGCCATTAATAATTGACAGTGACACTGAATCAAATGAAGACAAAACAGATGCCCCTGATCTTCCAGAATCTGAACAAAGCTATGATATACCTATAGAGAATGATCAACGAGGAATTATATCCAATGTTGATAAAAATTCTATAAATGAAAAATATATTGAAGAATCTACAAGCAAAATATGCACAAGCAATACCTATGATAATTTGTCGTCGAATCTCACAGCAGATACAGAAAGTATCTCATCTAAACTATCTTCGAAACTTGTGATAGATTTGAGTCTCAGTATTAATGAAACCGGTAGAAATTTACTTGATAGTCCTAATTCTTCACAAACTCTTAATGATTTACCTGAGAGAGATTGTGTGTGTCCACAAAGAGAACTACTAAATTCAGATGCTAGTAATACTATAAAAGATGATAAATTAAGTTTCAGTCTAAGCATAAATAAGGATGTTATGCCTGACCAAATAGCAACCATTCATTTTAGTCAAGATGGACCATCTTCCCTCAGTTCTAAAAGTTTCACGGGTTCTCTCAACGATATTCACACAGATAGTGTAAAAGAATCTTCGAAACCTTTGATACGTCAAAGATCATATACCCTTTTGAAACCTAGTCCCGTACTCATGGCCTATTTAGAAGTACAGTCTATTAACACTGGAATGGATGTTACTTCAATTTCTATGAGTGAATCAATGTCTAATATAAGCTATTCTAATAAAAAACGAAGAAGTTGGGACTTGGAATCAGCAAAAGAAAAATGGTCATCAATGGCTTTGGAATTAAAAGAAAAAAGTTTATCTAAAAATTTTAAAAGTGGAGTACAAAAACCCAATATGAAGCCTGTTAGAAAAATGGCACAGTCGACGCCGCCACGGGCGAAATCATTGGCAGTAGAAAAAATAAAACGTAGTCCCCTCAGGCCGTCGCCTAAATCTGATCCCATAAATAAATCTAAAAAGACTCCTAGCCCTGTACTGAACCCTGCGCAAAATACACCTAAGCAACCAATTCCTGTGACAAATCAGAAGAAACAAAATGATGCAATAAAAGAAAATAAAAAGCCTATTACCGAATCAGAAGATCCGGCGACACGTGTACGAGAATTGTACGAAAAAATTCAAAAACAGCAACTCATTCAAATGGCGAATTTAGTTGAAAAACAGAAGAAAGAACAAATGCTGCTCCAGCAAGTTTTTGAAGAACAGAATAATTTACTTTTTACGCAATTGAAAACAATTTGTCCGAAATCGCCGAATGAAGTCAAAGAAGCATGGAATGACAAAAACAAAGAGATTAACAGAGGACCTGTTAGCTTGAGCCAGCTGATAAATCAGAAGCCTTCTGATAACAACCGTGAAAGTCCAGTAATATCTACGTTGACGGAAACAAATAATTACATCAACTACTGTGATAATGTATTAAAAAAATCTCGAGATATAACTGGTAGTATGAAGAAGCAAGCCAATAAGAGTGTTCCAGAAACCGACAAGAGTCCAAAACCTAGTGATGGTAGCCGCACTCGAACTCATTCTCCTGTCAGAAAAAACACGCCTACGTCTAGAAAGCTTGTGTACGAAACCACTGTGTCGTCTGAACGCGACTACGACCCAATTTTGACCGACCGAACGAACGATACGATGGCAGATCTAAATGTTACATTTCCGTCGGACGAGGAATGCCATCCATGTTTACATAACACAGTTATAATGTGTGCGCCAGTGGAGGATCCTATACAAAACTCTATTGCCTGTCAATCTACAGATAATACTTTTAAAAATATGGATGTAACAATAGAGCATTCAATAAATAACATGTGCTTGAAACAAAAGAATGTCTTCAGAACACCTACAGTCCAAGAGGTAAGTAAAAGAGAAAGAAATAAAATTTTCAATACATACTATGAATTTTATATATTGTATTAATGTAGTATTAATTTGGTCTTAAAATATAATGTAAACATAATAAATAAATATAGATTTAGCTATTTCATTTGAATAGATCGATCTCATGTTTCTCCTATTTAGTAAAACTGCCTTTCATTTACCTAATTTTAGTTTCAATACCTCCAGTAACAACCATTAAACTCTTAATTTTAATATAATCTTGGTTTGAATCTTCACCGAATTCAAATATACATCTCATCCTGGCCTTGTTTTTCTTTTCCCAATCTCCCAACAAACTTCTTCCTCCTTATTCTAGAGAAAAATATATCTTTTCAAAGACAAAATTCCAATTTTCATACCTCAGCGGGCAGCAGCTACAAAAATAGTAGCTCACACTAAAGGTTTCCTCGTCCGTCGTCTCATGAAGACTGAGCGGGTCCAGGGAACTGTGCAAACTATAAAAGATGCACTGCTATGTGCACTCCAGCTGCATCAGGACCGCGAGGGCATACGAGGGGCTGATGTAGACCTACACAGACGGTTGATACAGCAGGTGACTGGGGACTGATAAGAATGCATGCGTGTTTATTTCTATTTTGTAGGATTTTGATTGGATCAATGATTGCTAGTTTATATAATTATTTCTCATTATTCTTGTTTGAATCTTCTTATTTCACAGTTGTCTAAATTGAATTTTTAAAGATATAATAATATCATTTAATTATTGATTGTATTTATTTGGTTATATTATTCATACGTAGTTTTGAATCTAAGTTGACATATCTCATATGTATATTTAAACCTATTAACCTAGTATAGTTTTATATTCAATTACGTTTATTTAAAAAACTTACTGAAAACTGTGATATCACTTATATTTAACGGGTCATAAATTACTCTCTAAGAATCGAGCCCGCCGTCTTATTATCATTTATGCGTAGTCACTAAAAGTAAAGATTTATTGGAGAATTATTAATAAACTATCACTATTTCTTGTCATTAAATAAAAATTCTGAAATTTGACTATAAGCGCGACAGGTTGTGGGTACATGTTTAATATATTTATTTCTTTGAAAATATTATTTAAATATTTCTCGCGCCGTTGAGTTCCGCCACTCAACAAGCAACGCCTCAAGAATTGGGTGGAAAATGGAGAACGAAGTGCTAGCTTCCCTCTGCTTACCCTGCTGTAAAAATTACGTAAAATTAGGAATTAATTGATTTTCACCTTATATAGCATAAGTTGTTTTACATAATATTACTAAAATAATAATATCACCACATAATCAGAACAATTCACGCTTCTTAGATAACAGCAGCATGTTACTCTCTCCATGATACATTCATAGCGAGTACGCCGTCAGAGAGGTGCGCCCTCATCGCCTCGGACCGCAGCAGGCGGCGCTCCCTGGCGGCAAGAATCAGTCCTCTGCCATCACATTTGCCACATAGAAATTATAGGCCTACGTAAGTTTGCAATTTTTTTATTTATCCTGGACAGACTAGAGAACAGACAAAACTGACAGATAATAACTGCATAGTAGTCTCTCTACAACACGTTCATATGCTGCGGCAGAGGTCGGTCCTCGGACGTTGTTGTTGTTTTAAAACTAAAGTTATAAAAAGATATAAAATCGTTTTGTGTTTTTTAATATTTATATTGACGTTGTGTGTTTTTTATTGGAACTTTATTGGAGTTACTAAAATATACTCACATATATCTTGTAAAGATATATTTCACGTATGTTTAAAATTGCACTGATACTCAGGATGTAAATATCAGTACTATCAAATTTTGGTTATTGTGAGTTTTATTAAAATGATCAGAAATACCAGAATCGTAATAAAGTACATCTTGAATATATTATATAATATACTACAAATCATTCTAATATTACTAAATTATATTTATGAAATTTCAATAGTTATTAACAAAAGGTTTTGGTATATATTATTTATATAAGTATGTATGTACAATTCTTAGAGATCTAATGTCACAAAGCCACAGTGGGGTGTTCCCGGCGCGCGCCAAGCGCCCTCCGCCCTCGCTCATGACTCAGTCCAATTATGGTAACACTATATGTTAAATTAATGTTGCCAGCTTTGAAAATAAACTTTCTTTTTATTAATGCTGCCAGCTCGAAAAGATGCTCTTGTTCTGTTAAAGCTGCCATCTATAATTTTTATTTCCATTTTCTTATACACCTACAATAATTTTATATGCTTTATACTTTTTTGTCTCATAATTTTTTTCGTCTTGATGCATGCATGTACATGCATACACTTGTTATACATTAAGCATGCGAATATTGATTCATCTAGAAAAATTAAAAAAAATAATCATTCCACTTTTTGGCTTTTCATAATATTATAATTGTACTATACTTAAGTAGTAATTTGTTTTATTAATGTTGTTGTATTAATTTATGTTAAATATAAAAAATTACCATAGATAGAGTTAAATTACTCAGGCGAGAAAAAGGCTTTTTAAAAATTATTTATTTAATTTTATAAACAACCTTTCTGTTTTAAAGCAAGTTGAAGACAGAGAATCTTTATTAAAATTTTATATAATTCAAAACAGTTAAATCAGCAAAATACTAAAACACTATTGTGCGCGAGGTGCAAGTGTGGCGTCATCGGAATGTATCCTTATGCTTATGTAACTCCTCCCTCCTTAAGATGGAAGCTGGTCCTGCAGGTTCCTGAAGCGTCCTCGCTGCTGGTTTTCTCCGGGACTCTAGGAAAATATTCCGGGACTCTGGGAAAATGCTTGCATATTTTCCAAAAATAACATTTATTATAGTAATATATAATGATCACAGATCAGCTTGAAACAGCCAGGATAATAGACCAATTTATTTTCTCCTTTTCTTCTAGGGTTTGAATATTATATGCAAGTTGATGTATATAATCGAGAGGTATATATTCTATATCCTTCTTTTAGGTAAGAGTACCCTTCGTTACCAAGTATAAGGGTTGGAATGTGGAATAATTAGGTTATATTTATCATTAGAAATGGAAGGAATTTCTAGGATGGAAATTAGGAAATGTTCTGTACTATATGCTTTCATCATAATAGCCACTTTGATTTATTTATTTGAATAGGTTTAATGTTTAAAAAATTAAAAACTATATATATTTTTATGAATTAATAAATTTCCTTATTATAATTATTAGTATCGAACTACTATCGAAACTAAACCATTTATAAAATACCATGATTAACTCTAGAAATAGTAATAATAAAATTTTATTTTTTTTGTGTTTTTTATAAGTAAATCTAACTTATATTCTATTTTATTTCTATAAACCTTATGTATCCTTTAAGATGAAGTATTCTCGCATACAACAAAATAAGTTCTTTAAAATTATTATATATATTTATATATATAATACTTATTTGTATACTAAATTATTATATATAATATTTATTTGTATATAGAACTATTATATATAATATTTCTTCGTTATTAAGTAAATACAAGCAAGGTTAAATGTATTGTTTTGTATAAAAATAATAAAATTTAAATCATATAATAGTAATCAAATAAAATTCCATTATGTATGGGATCTAGGGTTATTTTGGCTCTTGTCTAGAATACGAGGGACCTGAAACAAGATGAGGCCTTCGTAGCAATTTATAACGAACTCTATTAGAATTAGAGTTTGGATGATTTTTTATAATCTCCGTTATATAGTAAGGGTGCAAATTAATTATCTTATACGGACCTTTGAAATCTGGTATGGCTTCATCTCTAAGCGCCGTCTTAGCTACTTGCTCATAGACTGTTTCACCTACCTTATGTGGTCTTCTTATGTACTTCCTTAAAGATGATACTATTTTCTTCTCAGTATTATTTACTTTGGTAAATACGTCTTTTACCAATGTCCTAGTATTAGTTAATCTATTGTCTACTCTGTATTTCGAGCTGGGTGTTATTTTAGGGTTAAACTGCCTAACTTGTCTGTCATTATCGTTATATTTAATTAGTAAGTCTTTATTTTCGTTATCTATTTGGGAATATTTAGTGGACACTAAGTTATTAGTAACAATAGTACTGATACTCGTACTGTCAGTCTCTGATGTGAGAATCTTATGTCTGTCGTTGTCAGGCTCTATGTTTTTATCGTCATTATTACTAGATACAAAGTGTACCTGCTCTATGTTTTCATTAGTTTGTGCACTTAAGTCTTGGGATATACTGTCAGTTAGATTGTGGTCTTTATTATTATTAGAATTTACAGTTGATAATGATCCTACATTATTATAAAATATTTCATTCATAGGAAAGGCGTCGGCTTTTATATTTTCTTTGCCTTTATATATAACATTATATGGTCGTAATTTAAATGTACTTATGTTACATATGGTTCGTCCTTCTGAATTGGTATTAATAACTTTGGTTATAAATTTTCCATTCTTAACATTAATAATAGCAGCAGGGGATGTTAATCCCTTAGACCAAATATAGTCGTCGTAGATATAAAATCCGTCAGTATAGTTTGTTTTTAACATGATTTTCACACTTTGGTTCTATTTTTATAAGTGTCTTAGGATAGTGAAAATAAATAGGTATGTCGGCTGTCGCTGTATGTAGTATTTTATTTTTCAAATTAATATTGCTAGATAATGATTTTAATAAATCTAGACCTATAAGTCCTTTGTATTTAGGGTCGAACTCAAAAATAAGGAATTTATGAAGAATATCACTATTAAATATTGAGGGTAAGGGTAAATTCACTACATGATTATGCTGTGTTGTCGCATGAGCTGTTTTTATTTCAAATGGTTCATATTCTACGCAATTTTGAAAAATAGAATTAAGTATAACTTCTGGTGAAATAAGGGATCTAGAAGCTCCAGTGTCAATTAAGAACTTACCTTTAAATTCGGGAATCACTATGTAGGGTAAATGATCTTTATCATGATTATTTATTTTTACTATCTCTTTACGTCTGGGTCTATGCCTAACGTAAAATCCTGCTGGTTACTTATTTCCTCGTCGACAGGTTCATAAGTATCCTGCTCATCTGGTATATCATCATAATAATACTCACCTGGGGTGTAGTGTTGAGAGTACTCATTGAGTTGTTGCTCCTGTGGCTCGTCTGTGTAGAAGAGTTCCTCCACTGCGAACTGCGGCTTCTCTGGTTTATTTGTTGACCTCATAGTTACATCTAATATTTTTTGGGGTGGATTTATTTGCTGGTGAGGGATGTTACCTCTATGATTAATAAAAGGTCTATAATTACCTGAGGGTTGTCGGTTTTTCCATGGTAGCATCGACTGAACCCATTGTTGACGTTGTTCTTGCGTCCAGTTATTTTGTCTAGGGGTAAAATTTGAATTTACGTGCATAGGATTATTTAATATAAATTGTGAATTTGGAAATGGAATAAAGGTTCTATTATTTTCTTTAACCTTACTTTGGGGGTTTGACATATTAAAATTATTATTAAATCTATTGTATGTGAGCTTAGCTTCTTCTTGCCTAGCTGCTACAATGGCTAGTTCTAATGTGGTAGGCCTGGCTAGACGTACACCTATCGAAATTGAAAAGTCTAGTTGGTTCGTATATTGCTCTATGACCATGTTTTCATAATATTCTTTGTTACTATGTTTTCCTACGGACAAAATGGTGTCAAGCATATCTCGAAGGCGTTTCCCAAAAATTTCCGCGTCTTCGTTTTTATTACGTCGCGTTCGAGTTAGCTCTTGCATTAATTGTATTTCGTTCCTAGGTTCACCTAATCTTCTAATCAAAGCGCGTTTGATCGCGTCCCACGAGTCTAGAGACTCCTCGTATGCTATTGCATCTATTGCGGCTCCACTAAGTCTGCTCTTTATTAAACAAACAATAGCGGGGTGGTGTTTCGCTGCGCCCTCTATTAATTTTAATATATTATCTACTTCTCTAATATAAAAATTCAAAGTTTTTGGATTACCATCGTAACGTGGCATAAAATCTGAAATTAACTTAAAACTAGAATTCTCGCAATTTTCAAAAGACATTTTATCTTTTAATCACGACTAACCTATTTAACAAAATAATTCAAACAAATAAAATATTTCAATTCAATATAATATTTATTAAAATAATATTTTATTATTTCATTTAATTATTTATTCATTATTTCATTTCATTTATTTATTATTTCATTTATTTATTATTTCATTTATTTATCATTTCATTTATTATTTCATTTATTTCTCATAAACTTATTCAATAATAGTAAATGCCTATCGCGATTTGAGCTATATAGACAGATACAAAAATACGGAAGGAAATATAGCATAGGAACTTGGATAACAAGAGTACTCACCAAAGAAACCTCTGCATCTCCAACCGGGACTCAACTGCTTGGCAGAACCTCCGATGCTTAGGTGCTCCGCCGGTCTCGCCGTCGTAGATTCTTCTTGATAGATCGCGGTTATAACGATAGAAACCGTTCGCGGGCTTTAAGAGTTTGATTAAAGCCAAACACGCCGCGATCCTACCGACTGCGCCAGTTAAATTACTCAGGCGAGAAAAAGGCTTTTTAAAAATTATTTATTTAATTTTATAAACAACCTTTCTGTTTTAAAGCAAGTTGAAGACAGAGAATCTTTATTAAAATTTTATATAATTCAAAACAGTTAAATCAGCAAAATACTAAAACACTATTGTTCGATTCCGCGAGGTGCAAGTGTGGCGTCATCGGAATGTATCCTTATGCTTATGTAACTATAGTCTTTTTAGAAAACGTATAAAAATTTGAACGTAGCGAGATTTGAACCCGCGCCTCTTGGAAACCATCCAAGTTTTTTAAAATATTTTTATATGTTTTCTAACTTTTCTTTCGTAAGCGTTGAATAACACTTTAAATATGTAAAAAATATTCGTTATAAACATTTAATTCTTAATTTCAATTTTTCACTCTTTATTTTAATCATTTCACTCTTTGTTTTAATTCAATTTTTATTTTAGTCTTATATCATATAAAAACAACATTGTTTGGAAATACGTCTATTGTAATGTCTTTGTATATACACTTCTACTACTTTAACTAACTTTTTATTATACTTCTTAATATTTCAGAGACATTTAGCAAGGATAAGAACCTACGCCGTTATATCCCAAGCCCACGCCGTCGGCCCTGGCGCTGACATCCACACGGCACCCCTTACTTACAATGAGAGTGAGCTTTGCAATATAAAATATTTTTATATATAAAATAATGTATATTCAAATTGAAAAATAGCTGAATTTAAAGTTTAAAACAATTGAATGTTCTATTGTAGAGGTTGAAAACATTTTTCTTAATGGAAAAATTGTCCAATTATAATTTTGCATACAAAAAAGTTGCTCTCTACGTATCTAAATTAATAATAAAATATCGAAATACAAATGTGAAATGTGTATAGTTCTATTTCCATTGTACTACCTTGAAATGTAATCGTCTTAGAACGATGATTTAAAAGTATTATTTTGGAAAAATATGTAAAAATTTATTTTCTATGTTATTGTGGCCGTGCTGATCAATTACAATTACATTTAGTACATAAGGAGTTCTACAATAGCCTAAAACCTAAAATATATTTAATAGTTGTCACAAAAATATATAATATGGAAGTTTATTATTAAATATTGAAATAAAAGCTTTTAAAAAAGTATTTATGAAATATTTTTTATGGTAAGTACATATGAATGCATGCATATACAATTCTTTATTACTTTACTTTCTTTTTAATTTAATAATTATTTGTTTTTAAAAATGTGTTCAGTGCAATAAAACTATAATACCAAACATTCCTTTGTAAAAATACATTTAATTACAAATAATTCAAACTTGCAACTGCACACATTGCAGTATTGGTACCGACGCTGTTATACGGCGGCGAAACGTGGGTATTACAGAAGAAAAATGAAAGAAAGATGAATGCCGAGGAGATGCGGAGTCAGCTTAGTTGATCGAACCCGCAATGAGGAGATACACAAAATGGCAGGTACTAGCGAGGATGTAGGTGAGAATGAAGAAGAACGTGCTCAGCTGGTTTGGGCACGACGGCCGAATGACTGATGAAAGAATGGCAAAAAGTGAGTAGTAAGAGAGTAGGGGGAAACCTCGGTTGACCTTCGAAAACACAGTAAACTGGATTAACTGCAGGAAGGTCACGTAAAAAGCATGAGGACTCCCGGAGGGCATGTATGTAGAGGTTGACAGTGGACGAGGCGAAAGAGGTATATAGAGACCGTAGCGTTTGGCGCTCCGTTCTCTCTGACCACTCCGCTAGGGAAAAAGCGTGAAGCTGTGTATGTATGTAATTCAAACTGCAATATAAGATCATGCATTTGAGAGGCCACAAATTTAAATCCTTATAAGTCATAATATATTAGCGTTAAAACACTTTAAATTAAATAGTAATAATAATAAATAAGTAAGTTTAGTACATTAATATAATGGTATGGTACGGTCAACAAGTCGTGGCTCTGAAGTCATGTAGGTCAGTTCGGCCACGACTGGTCGATCATACTGTAATTGTGAACTCAGGTTGTACGATGGCTTCCGATTTGGTGCGTACAGTATGGGTAATATACAAAGAGGTTTGATAAAATACTTTTATTTTCTAACTAATTCGACATCGGCAGGTAAAGCGATGGTTGTAGGTTCGATTCCTACTCGGGGAGAATAACTATTTTAAGTTGCTAGCTTTTACATGAGGTACCGTCATCGCCGCCAAATAAAAATAAGTACAAGTGGTGCATGACATGTTTTACATGGTGTTACATCGAAACAACGTGATGAAATGTAATGCATGAATATAT
Organism: Heliconius numata; assembly: GCA_016802625.1. Lineage (NCBI taxonomy): Eukaryota > Metazoa > Arthropoda > Insecta > Lepidoptera > Nymphalidae > Heliconius > Heliconius numata. Next base: position 424,842 of record JAEBDU010000099.1, read on the forward strand.
TTTTCAATTCTAACCAGCAGTTTATGAGATTAGTGTTCAGCCAAACGGACATTTTATATATTAGTATATATTTCCATTTCCCCTGCTTAGTGTGTCAAAATGCATATGGCTCTGAAACAATAATAAATGGAAGATATATAAGAAAAATATTATTTTGAATATTTTTTTATAATCAAAGCTCTTTTTGTAATATCCAAATGGAAGTATATAATATTTTGTATTTTATTTATATTTTTGTATCGAAATTTAAGTCTGATTTTTAAACTTATTATTTATATTGATGTAACAGTAATTTGGTTTCTTGAAAAGCATGTCATGGAATAAATAGTATTATCTAGTCATTAATACAAATCTGCATAATCTTATATTAAATGTTCAAAAATAATATTAACTTTGTATGAATAATGTATGTCACTAATATTTCTAAGATGTGTATTAATAACAATGTTCTTTTTATACTGTTTTGTACTGACATTTCCCAAAGAACAATAGTGTATTTGACTATAAGAAAAAAATAATTGAACTTGCAATTTAATTTATAATAGTTACATATTATTATCACAAAAAATATTAAAATATTTTATAAAAAACAAAGTTATTTTGAAATATGTTAAAAACAAATTTAATTAGCTGAATTTTGAGTGTACAGTAGTGTTGCCAAATCTAAGAAATACCTAAATAGTCAAATACCCTATTCCATTATCCAAAACCAAACATAAGAAATAAAACGAAAATTTCGCTCGACATATTTATTGTATTATTTCTCCATATACAGACCCCTCGTTTAAACATTAAAATTGAAAACGAATCAAAACCGATAGATAGCGCGACGTGAGCAAACAATTATACTACTATAAATATATGAAAGATACGTAGATAAAAGCGGTGTTTAAAGCACAAACGCAACACACGGTTAACACTATCACTGTACAAAGTCCAGGCACTGATTCGTAAACCACCTCCATTCCACTAATTATTTGCATTTAATTTAATAAATGCTACAAAAACGCCAATAGCTGTTGTAATATTGGCCTTTTGTGTTATTCTCTTGATGTTAAGGCAGGGTGTATTTCACGTAGGGCACTTCGATGTCGTTGTCGTCCTCGTCGTTACAGCATAATTCGAAAACTAGGGCCTTTACGTGCGGTTCAAGTTTCTTTTTGGATACTTTAGTAACCACTTCAGACATTGGCAAGTTGAGTCGTTCCTGACGTTTTGTTTTGGGCATGAAGAATGAGTATAACATGCAAACACCCTGAGAAAGCATAGTAATTTCCAATTTATGTTCATTTTTGAAGTAATCTATGAATTCTTGTAGAGTTACTTCACCTTTCACTTCAAATCGGTCCCATAGAGTCCATTTCTTTTCATAATAAGTATTAGTTGGTGCTGAAATTGGTTCTGAGAAACCAAAGAATGGCAAAGCTAAGTTGACAAAGCCATTCTTAAAAACTTCTAAATTTTTGAAGCCCTGAGCCAATTTGTATAACTCAAGACAGACCAAGCCTGCTACAACAGAAGTAGTAGTCGCTATGGCGGGTATAATCTTACCCGCAATAAGTTTAGACCTGTGCCTGTCTGCCGGAGGTATCTTATAATTCGCCGCACGTAAATTGGAGGCAGCTACTATAAAGTCCATGTGGAAATTGGTGTCATCATCCTTTTCAAAGTCTAGTGGGGTAATTTTCAAGGAGCCCAGTTTGCTAGGAGGTGGTAGGTCGGATACAATGTTCTTTACCCTGTCTTGGTCCATATCATCGTTGTTCTGTTGCAGCTGGGCGTCTGTCACTGCTATCTTCACGCCGGACTTCGGTTTGAATTTTGGTACCTGATAAAAGCAAATAAAGAAATTTTCTTTTTTTATTAATGTAATAATTAATCTTTAAATAATTAGATATTATGGTAAAAAAATCTCAAATAACCTAAGATTACTATTTGTATACAATATTAGGACCTTCATCCGTTTCGTCCCCGAAATGCCCCACAAATTCAATTTTTTTAATCGTTGAATGAACATAAAGCTACCACTGACTAAGAAGAGCTGCTGGCTCAAGACACTGCTCTTAAATATTCTGATTACAATTTTATTGCTTAGTACAATAATACAATAGTAGCTATTCTGCATTAAATTCAAATGATCTTAATTAAAAACATTTTTATCATTCATATATTCTTGGACAGTATCATAAGCTAACATTGTTTTTACAGTTATATTATTTTTCTGGAGTGGAAAATAAATTAATTAATCTTATAAAAATAAGAAAGTTAATTTATACTCATAAATTACTTATTTATTTATATAATCTTTAATTCAATGACTTATTTAGTTATATAATAATTTCTTTTAGTGAAGATTGATCATAGGATTAATCTTCACTAAAACTCTCGCGATTATCTTTATTACCCTGTCCTACTGCACCACAATGGCCTTTACTTGAAAGTAACAATAATACAAAACATAAAAAGTAAAAGCACAAACTCACCTGAATCCCGCAAGCCACCTTCGCCATCCTCTCCCTATCAACGCACGGCGGTAAGCCATATACTTGAGCCCTCAGATTAGCTGCAGCAACTACATAGTCCATATGCAATTCATCTTCAGGGTCGAAGTCCAATGGAGATGGGCACCTCTTGGGTCCAGACCAGAATGGGGCCCCACTGGTGGTGGTCTGGTCTGGGGGGAAATTATAGAGGAGTTGTTTGATTTGATTCGAATATTGTGCCTCCCAGTGTAGACGTGCCCATGTTACACAGTCGTCGAAGTTTAATGGTCGTTCATTGATTGCGTTCTGAAATTTAAGAAAATATTTTTTTATATTCTATTATTTAACGAAATTGTTTTTTATACATACACCATGTATGTGTTAAGACACGCCATTGCTCATACACTGTCCAATCTCCGAGATAATGTTAAGTTGTGGAATACAACAGAAAATAAAAAGGAATTTCTATCATAGGACAAATTCCTTCTTGACTTCTCTATACATCACCATCGCCTTGCGAAGTGAGGGTATTCGAAAGAGTGAGCTGCATGTTCTGCAACTTCAAGATAGATACCCTTGAACTTATCCCTAGCCCATTGTATGGTATGCACAAGATAGCATAGAGGCATTCTTTTATGGTAAGAAAATTAATATAAAACCCAATCAAAACATTTACATACCCTGACACTTTCCAAAGCGTCCAAGGGCTGACTGCCCGGCAGCTTCATGGTCCTCTCCAAGAAGTGAGGATCTCCGAGATACTGTGCAGCATGCTCTGCAGCCTGGCGGAACAGACCCTCAAACTCATCTCGGGCCCACTGCAGGGTGTGCTCAATGGCGTTGGGAAAGTTTTTCAGGGTGCATATTGGTATGCTCTTTTCTGGGGGGTCTTGTGAGGAACTGTAGGACTCAGTTAGGAATGGTACTACTACCTGAAAGGTAATATATTTTTTAATATTTATATGTTCTTTTTTTTTCCAATATGGTTTCACTTCAAAATTAAGTGATTTTGGGAACTTCTAAGAAAATGACAATGCATTGGAAATAAAAATGAGGTCATTACTATGTCTGCATCCAAGTTTCACTTTTCACAAACTGAGAGCTTTCGAAAGTAGACAAATTAGAGAAAATATAAATAATGAGTCAGTGTGGCTTAATAGTCAAAATTATAATTAGCTTCACGCTGTATCCTGCTAAAAGCAGGGTAGGCAGAGGGAACCTAGTGTTAAGACACTCCGTTCCTCACTTTCCGCTGAGTTTTGGAAGCATTGCATGTTGAGTGGCGGAACTCAACGCCGCGATTTGCCTTGACACCAGAGCGAAGAAATGAAAATATAAATATAATCATTTTGTTGAAGTAATTTAAAAAAAATATTATTAAAAAATAACTATATTAATGTTATATATATATACTATTATATTAATATTAAAAAAAAACATATAGCATTGAGTGTCACCACCTAAAATATAAAAACAAAAACAATAGCTCAACGAAAAAAACTCACCTGAGTATTTCCCTTAGTGCCAAGTGTACCACTTTCCAACAGGGGTTTCCTGTAATACACACACCGTCTGTCCATATAGATTCTAGCATCAACATTGTCCAGTGCGTTGGCAACTCCGTCCAGCTGTTCAAAGAACGCATCATCGTACACCGACTCTGTTTCAGGGCACACTCTGTTCTCTTGTGCCGTTACGTTCATTAGGGGGTTCATTTGTTTGATTACCTATAATTTTATTAAATACTATTAATACTAGTTTTTAAATGCTGTTTCAACCCCTGGTTAGATGAAAATTATTAAAAGTTGGACACATTGTAAGTGCGGGAGATAATTCTGTATAATGTGTTACATCGAAACAATTAATGTGACATACTTAATATAGCATATAGCTTTCCTGGACTATCCAGTACTAAAAAGACCATTTTGAATAAATTTAGTAAATTTAGCTTTAGTCATTGAATTATGGTAGTTTCTGCATTTAGTGGTATGTGGGTTCTATTCTTATATTTAAAAAGTATTTTCGTTTTCCCTCTTTGATAAGGATAGGGACCTGCCGCTGAACATACATGGTCCTTATATTAAAGAAGTTGGTAACGATCTTTCTTAGCACTAAAATCTAGTATAAAAATGTAAATAGACAAAAAATTTAATTAAATAACGATGGTCGTTTAAGATAGATTTCCAGCCTTTTTTCAGCATCCATTTTTCTAAACTAAACTCCCCTTGTCTGACTGACAATCAATATTATTTTTGATCATCATTTTGCCAAGAATAAATCAAACTCACAATCTTTGTATTATAGTGGATCATTTAACCTTACATTACAATAAAAACTAAAAAAATGTTGCCCTTTACTTACCCTAGCAGCCGTGCTGGACTTGGGTTTCTGCACATCATGGGGTCGGAACAGAAACTGCCTATTTAGATTGGACTTCTCTATCAGATCCATGTCGGTGACAGTCACCCGTCCCCCATCAGCCCCCACGCCTATCATCGCGAAGTTCTTTAGGAGTTCACAGCCTATGGCGCCAGCACCTAGAAAAGAAAAAAGATATGTTAAAAAATCAGCTTCACGCTTGTATACCACGCATAGTATATTAAATATTTAATTCCCCTAAGTGGGATAAGATTCTATAAGCCATTAATTTTTTTTTTTTTTTTTTCTTTCAGTTTTATCTGCAATCAGTTACGTCCAGTACTTTTAGCAGATGTGATGAGGGTGTTTGTAATCGCTTTTCGAGTGTGTCCTCCGGTGAGGACATCTCCTCTTTCCTTAGCAACTTAAGATGTCTTTCCTTTTAAGTCGTTTTTGATAAGAAGGCGTTATTAGCTTTGCAGCTAGTTCATTGGGATGGACTTCCAGCCTCCCCTTATATTTATCTGTAGCCGACAGGATTTCTTCCTTTATGGTGTTCATTTTTAATTCTTTATGTATTTCGGCATTGGTAACAAGCCATGGTACTTTACATATAAATCTGAGTATTATATTTTGCATTCTTTGCAGTATTAAGATATTAGAATTGCTACAACTGCCCCACAGTTGTATGCCGTGAGTCCATACAGGCTTAAGGATTGTTTTATAAATCAGTAATTTATTATCAATAGATAATATACTGTTCCGTCCAATCAACCATTTGAGATTCTTGTATCGGATGTTGAGTTCATCTCTTTTACTCTTAACATGGTTTTTCCACGTCAAGTGCCTATCCAAGTGCATTCCCAGGTATTTTACTCTATCTGTGTGTGGGAGAATGGTTTGATTTAGTTGTATGGGAGGACAGTCGCCTTTTCTAAGGGCGAAGGTGACGTGTACAGATTTTGTAACATTAGCTTTTATTCGCCATTTGTTCAGCCATAAGGATACACTGTCCAGTCCCCGTTGTAGCATCTCAAGCCATTAATTTAAAAATGTAAATTCTATGTATATTTCATAATTTTGTAAAACTCTTTGCTACCAGAGCGTCGAAATAAAAATAAATCATTAATCCGAGTGGGAATCGAACCCACACGTGGCGTTTACAGTTACATACTGTGCTTTTGATTTTATTTTTATTTATTTGTTTTAACACTACAGACGCTAGGTCCGTACCCTTTTTTCAAGATCACTAGATCTATCGTTATATAAATTTTAATGACCCAGATAATTGTAGGAAAACATAAACTATTTTCCTTATTTCATTTCCAAACAAATACTAAATACATTTTCTATCACAACATTTTTTTTATTGATTTATAGATTTTAATTTATTGTTATTATTAAGTAGCATATAAAATAAAAATTAAAAAAAAGAGGCTGTCGTGCCACAGTACAGTGGTCTATCTTTCTATATAATATGAGTTAACATAAAACTTTAAATTAGAATATTAACAAAACAAACATTAAGGTTCAATAACCTTTAGTTTCAATTAGTAGTGTCTTGTCATTAAATGATGATTAATGTAATTAATCTTGTAACAATGTTTCATCATTCTTCTGTAGTTTTTACTTTGAAATTGTTTATTATTATTATTTTTGTTAGCTTCACACTGTATCCCAGTCCCACACACAGCATAGGGAATCAAGGAACCAAGTCTATTCCATTAAGACACTTCTGTTTACCACTTTCTGCCCGTTACCAGAGCAACGAAGTGAATATATTAATGTTTCCTTTCCTTGTCCAACTGTGTGTTGGAGTTCAACTTGCAACCTATGGCACTTACAGAGTGAATCTACTGTCAAGACATCCAGATCTCCACTTTGAGATAATGCAAGTTATTATCTCTTCTGTTACTGTACAACATCTTCCGAGTGTTTTTCATATAGTGTGACATTGGCGAAGTTATTTTGTGCTCAATTGGCATGATCGGAATGCCATAATAAAAAAACAGAACAGAACAGACATTGCATGTCAATACCCCATTTTGTCTTATCAGAGCAGGAAAACCATTAATTTCTCTGACTGGTGACTGAACCCACCACAATCACATTTATTGTTTAATGCTGTCCTGGAGCACTCATTTAAATATAAATCAAATCAGCTTCACGCTGTATATATATATTGATATTATGTACATATACATATCGCAAGGCCTTAGTGTTATGTCAACCTAACTTTTTTGACTTGATATGGACTTCACTAATTTGTATGTGTATTTTTTATATAATTTTTTATACACCGCTACCTTGCTAGTAAAGATAAATTAAGAGACAATCACTATTCAAGATTACTGGACTAAAATTATAAAACTACTCACCAACAATAAAATACTTCAATTGACCAAGTTTCTTTTGGAACTCCTTGCCGAACACCGCAATCTGTCCATCGTATCTGGAACCTATGGGCTTACAATTATCCTCGTTGAGGCCAGACCTGTCTTTGGGAAGACACTCAATGGCATCTAAGTACAGCCACTGGACTATAGGGTGGAACTTTCCAGAACAGGCTTTCATAACTTCTTGAGCAACTACACCACCAATGGCAGCGTTCATGGGGTTTAGATCTCCAGATGATACCTGTAAATTAAATTAAATTTATATATATTTTTTTTAATTTTGGGTAATTTCCACTCAGGGGAAATAATTATTTTAATTTCATTTGTGTAGCAGGAGGCATGCATGTTTTACATTTTTTTATGGTCCACACATAATGGATCCAAAAAAAACTTACTCAGTATTATGGCACTCTAAGTAAATTAATGAGTTTTGATGATAAGTAAATTAAATCTACATATATTTGTGTGGTTAAAAATATTGCAGGCTAAAAGATGAAAAAGGTAATATATTTCTAATAATTTATTAGAAATATAATATGAGTGTGTACATAATACACAAGTACAAATTCAATCTCTTCATAGATTCTGTCATAGGTAAATCAAGTATAAATTTGAACTGAGGACCTTCACAACCATAGCTAAACTGAGCATGAAAACAAAAAGCTTACAGTGTTACATGCCTATTTACGCTATAAACATTATAACATATTAGGACTTGAATGAACAACCTACATAATAAAATGGAAGTTACCATTAACTGTTAAGGTTAAATGTTTTACACAAATGGTTGCGACAAGTAAAAATACTAACAGAATTATTATAATTATAGTTTATAGTATACAAGCCCGCCCGCGGCTTCGCCCGCTTGAACTACACGATTATTCATTTAATAAACAGAGTTGAATGACAGTCAAATGTGTTGATGTCAATGAATAATTTAATTTACTTGTACAGAAACAGCCTTAAATGTTAAATTATTGATTTGGGTAGGGGGATTAGGATTTATAACACTCTTTGTAAAATAACCCTAATAATAGCATATTACAAAAAATACCCAAATCCAATCGAATAATCCAATATCGACATCAAATCCAAAATAATTAATTGAAAATATTTAATTGAGAAACAAAGAGGAGGCTCCTTGTTTTGAAAGTCGGTTAAAAATACAGATTTATCACAAACAAATACACATTTATTATAAGTATAGATATGGATTTATTTATATTTTTCAAACTCATGCCTTGAGTTCATTCTAACGCCGATAACTTTTTTTAATGAAGCGATGGAATTTGAGATCTTAAATTAAGTTAAAACAAAGCAATTGATGAAAGTTTTAACTAAATCTGTTCAGTACTTTCGGATATAAGCGTGACCATACATACAGACAGAGAGACAAGAAGTTAAAAAAATATATTTTTGTTTTCTATTATTCTTTTTAAGTGTCCCTATATCCATTTCAGTCAAAAATACTAAATGTACAGACAAAATATTTTTACTGTTTTATTATAAGTATAGATCTACAGAATTCTAGGTATTACTAGAGTTCTTAAAGGAAACTAGACTATCTACAGAAACTATACTAGACTATAGAAATCATTACTTTATCATTTTTATTATTACTTATTACTTTATAAAAAATAAAAACGATTTAATAATATCTCAAAAATATATAAAAACTTTAGTTTTGCTACATCTCAATTTTCAAGAACTAAAAATAATAAGCAAACCATACCTTGCAAAAAATCTCCATAAGCTCATTATTTATTTCGATTTCATCATTCTTAAACAATTCTTCGCTATCCACAATATTCTTCACATAATCACTGAATTTAGCCACATCTGCATCACTCCAGGGCTTCGGCAGACGACCCTCAGCATCTTGGAATTTATGAAGAGCTGAGAAAGCTATGTGAAGCTGTTGAGGGTAGTCCATCTTACCAAAATCGGTGATAAGGTATTCTGGACTATTAATAGATTCGCTTAAGGGTTTGAAATGTAGTTTTTTAGGCATTTTAACTTGAGTGACAATGCCACCTCTGATGTATTTAGAAAAGTTAGTGGTATCTCCAATACTAAAAGTGTAAGGGCCTAGCACTTTAATTTTACGTGGTTCACAGCCATTTAGTTCTGACATTCCTTGTATCTAAAAAGAAATTAAACAATGAAATGAAACTTTTAATATTATTTTTAAAGCTATAATTATAAATGGATGAACAAAAAAATGTCCCCTCGGCCTACCCTGCTGTGTAAGGGGTACAGTATTTACAAAGCAATTAAATGTGTCATGGTAGGCAAAGGAAATCTAGTGTACATACATTGTATCCAATTTACAAGACAGTAGTTGGGAGTAAAACCTGAACTTTGAGATTTCTCTCATAGAGCTGAGAAATTACAGTGGGGATTTACTGTTAAATCATAAGGTGTCTAATGCCAAACATAAAATAAAACTTGAAGTTGCCTTTCTAATTGTTATTTATAATCTTCTAAAATTTAACAAAACACTTAATTGTTATAGTAAGTTTGTTAATCAAAGGTAATAGTCATTCCCTACACATCCCCAAGTTGTGTTGTTAAGTGGCTTATTACTACTAGTACCTTACTAGAGCAGGAACAGAAAAACTACGAAATTTTTTAGAGTGAGAATCAAACCCACATTGTATTAATAGTAATATTAAGTAAAATCTGTAATAAATTGTTTTATTACATATCAATGGTGAAGTACCAATACCTCCTAACTGACTAAGCCAAAATTTTACACAAACTAAAAAAAAATGTTTTATTTCTTGACAAATTTAAAATGTTATTAATTTCATTATTTCAAATAACAATATTTGAATAGTGTAGTAGGTGTGCATTTAAAATGAAAGACATTACAAAAAAAGATAATTTGTTTAAGATGTCAGTTAGGAGGTATTGGTAATTCGCCGTCAATATCATACCCACTCAAAAGGCTGTAATAATGTAAGGCAGCCATATACATAGCCAAACAAAGCATCTAATCTTATTATATTCATAAAAGGTCACATACAAAGGAAAATTTATTTAGATCTGTTACTGGTTTAAGGTGATAAAATAAATAAATATAGGTACATCAAAGTTGAATATACTATGATTCATGAGTCTCAATGATTCATGATGACAAAAAAACTATTAGCATTTTATTTCAGGTCACCTTTGTATATTTAGAAAGACAATCATATTAGATTGTAACAGCTATAATTATAATAATTAGCTCCATCTAAGATAAAAGTTTCTTTGTTAGATAAGAAAGGCATACAAACCTCACTAAAAGTAACATAATCTCCATCTTCAAGACCATGGCGAGTATCGTCCAAGCAAGTAACAACCGCTTCATATTCATGAGTGATGCCAGCGACCATTGCAGACACTGGGTTCTCACCAGTCACGTCCAAAACGGTGAATTCCGGTCCAAAATCGCAGAATACCTGCGAGAAAAGGCCCCTAGTGTCCGCAATGACCAAGGCTATGTTGTTAGCGTGCGTGATGGCAGCTACACGTTGCTGTTCCGACAAAGACGAGCCAGTTAGCACCACAACACGGAACTTCTTCAAGAATTCCTCATCTAAAACTCCGGAATACGCCGTTGTTGGTACATAACGATTGAGCTCAGCGAGCTGCTCACATGACGCCAGTGCTCTATTCTTACCAATGGCAGCCTCAGACAAATAAAATTGTGAAGATAAATCAGCTATAGTGCATGCCCGGTCGTCATGAAGGGTTACCGACTTAACGCCGCCGAGTATCACATTTTTAGCAATTTCCACTCCTAAGCCACCGAGGCCGGAGATCAGGACGTCGGAGCTGGCCATACGGCGCATAGCATCGTGTCCCAGTACGTAGAGCTGCCGGGAGTACAGACTCTCGTCGATTTCATCTTCCACGCGCGTTCCATTGTTCGCCATTACTGAGGATTTACAACTCGCCTCTCCTGTATTTAGCTTCCGCTTTTTTGCCGGGGGGTCAACGGAATTATCGGCGACTTCAGCACTAGACATCGGGCACGAACGCGCACAATTTTGATGGAATTTTGCTTTGTGTTACTGCGATACAATAAAGAAATAATCTACTTCATATAATTGCGGTCGACATTCGCGATTCGCTCTTCGCTTCGTTGAAGGCCCGCTTACTCACTGTCCTGAAGTTAGCTACAACCAACGTGGATTAAAGTTTTGCGGAAGTGGTTTTTTATATGCTATAGTTTATTTTTATAATATAAAACAAAATAAGGTATTAAGAAGAATATTTTTTATATTTTGCTGTTTAACCTTTTTACAATAACGAAAATTTTGTTCAGTTTATAAATGTGAAAAAAAATTACGATGTTTAGTGTGGTAATATAGAAAAAAGAGATAAAATAATTTTAAATATTATTCAGATTTTTTTAAAATGTTATTATATTAAAAATTAGATGCTGTTTTTATAATACAGAAGTATACCCTTTTTTTTCTCTCAATAATAAAATATATAGTGACATTCACTTTAACTTGATATTTAATACAATTTTACATATAGCAAGCCTCGTTTAAAGGATGTCAAATATGTTACAGTTTGTTACGAACTTCATAGCGAATAATCAATTCATTTTCGTACGTTGCCGTTCGCTGTTTGTCGCGACTCGCGCATTTTGTCTTTATTTGACATTCGTTTACTCGTTTATTTTTGTAATGTTTAATAGCGAGTGAAGGGGAATATTTATAATAAGACGGAAAAGGTTTAAAAGTGGACTTTGGTGAATAATGACCATAGTGTAAACTGCGTTCAATTAAGGATCTCGAATCCTTTTTTTCTTTGAAAGACCTTTAATCTGCTTATTTGGTAACCATGGTTCAAGAATACGTTTCCCCCGTGAGGGTACACAAGTACTCGTTCGAGATGGTGATGGCCGTAAGTAATTTAGCATTTTAAAGTTAAAATTTTGTGAAATCTTAAAGTTACAAACTTGTTTACAACACATTATTTGACGTAAGGCATGTGTTTGATGCTAAAGTATGTTAAAGAGTCATACAATTAGTTATTTATTACTTAAATGATTACTTGTTTAAATAAAAGTTAATTAGGACATACTGATCTATCAAAATTGCATTGTTGGAATGTGTGTTAATTGTCTATTATAATTATATATAATATATTGTATATTTAATGCTCTATTTCAATACATTTTAATTACTAAATTAATGTAAGTTTTATTTATTCTTTAAGATAATAATATTTGAATGTTTTGAGATATTATTTGTTTTTCTTAATTGAATAACATAACTACATATTGTAAACATTATAATAAGCGACTACTTAATATTACTGCTACAAACCAAAAGGAAAACCTATTTAGTTGCAGTGTCAAAATATGTATAAGAATTTAACAACATACAAAAATTGATGACAAGATCCCAGTACTGTGAGTGAGTTGTGAGTGTGTGTGTGAGTTTCATCACTCTACATGCAATGCCTCCAGAATGTGATTAAAATTATCATAATGGAAATGAAGTGCCCTTCACCATATCCCTTCCCCTACCTACCATGCAAAATGCATGATACAAGATGAAGCTCATAAATGGTCAAATTAACATAAACTCTCCTCAAAGTTATCTAGTATGGAACAAATGTTTAATATTATATGGTCTTAAGATTAGGGTCTTTCTGCTTATCTTGTTATATTTAAGGGAAGTATAAAATAAAAATAACTGAAGTCATATGTATTAAAAAATAAAAGAAATACATACATTTGTATTTAAAACACCACATATCTTTTCATTCATACTTAAATACTGGCAGACTACATTGTGCTATTTATAACTTATGTATTCTTTGATAATGACAACCATTATTCCTTGCTTTTTGTAAATTCAAATTGAAAATATTCTTCATTCAAATAGACTATTATTATAAGCACTTTTGAATCGTCAAATGAATATATACACAAAAAAGCTACCACCGGTTCGGAAGGCAGTTCTGCTGAGAAGAGCTGGCAAGAAACTCAACAGTTGCTCTTTTCAAAGTCAATGGTACAGTTTATTACACTATCTGGCAACTATCTTGCATTACATTTAAAAGACATTAATTCCATACATGTTTATCCTCTAAATATTCTTGAACAGTGTAAGCTTTACTTGTTAGAATTTTTTTTACAGATATTTTAAATTTTGGTAGTGGCAAACTTAGAATACACTGCAGAATTTTATTATATATACATAAAGTATGTACTGTTATAATATTCTTCCATTATCTTGACATTCTCAAATTAAAAAAAAATATATATATGAGGAAATATTTAAGCTACAATCATATATATGAACAGTTTTTTTTTTCTTTTGACAATTGTAGATATTTTATATAGAAATATTCACACTGTATACGGCATTAAGCAGAATAGGCAGAGGGAACCTAGTGTATGGGGAATGAAGTGTCTTATACATCATGCCCCTTACTTGGATAGAGATTTGGATTTTTGAGACATAGTGGTGGAATTCAATGCCACATTATCTTGTTTCATGAGGGTGTGGAATACAATTATTTTATTATGTCAAATGGGCATTGAACCCTCAAGCTTATATTTATAGTTGGATGCTATGCTACTGCTAAGTCCATTACATATTATTTTTTATTATTTACCTTTTTGTTACTTAAATAAATTATATGAGGATGAGTTTAAAATTATTATCTAGGCTAATAAAATAGTCTGTTGTGATTTGCAATTTGTGCAAAGAAATAAAATTTAATTGTTAATGTACACTCTAGAATTTTTTTATATAGCTTCATGATTTATCCTTAACTTGGTAGCCAGAGACAACAGAGCACCAACCTCTACGGTCTGTTCATACTTATTTCACCGTCTTGTTTATACATATCCTTCAGGATCCCCCGCACGCTTTTGTCATGACCTTTCTCTAGTATTATGAATACATGCCTCTCTTACTGGAAAAAAACATATTCTCCACTTTTTGTCAACATGTGGCAGTATAAACAATTTCTTTAATAGAATAACATCATCATCATCATCATCATCAGCCTGTCCTCGTCCACTGCTGGACATAGGCCTCTCCAATGGCATGCCACTGAGCTCGATCTTCAGCTCTTCGCATCCAGTCGCTGCCCGCTACTTTGCGAATATCGTCACCCCATCTAGCTGGAGCTAGAATAACATAATATTAATATATAACAATCGATTCCCCTGAGTGGAGAACCGAACCCCAAACCGTCGCGTTACAATGACAAGTTTGTATCTTTCAGCCACAGCAGCCTCAAACTGATTGGTGTTCAATTTTATATGTAAATATTAATAAATATCATAAGGACTAAAGTTTAATGTAACTATTGTATAATTATACGCTTTAATTTAGGTTCATTGAATTGTGATCTACGGATGGTGAGGTCGATGAACCAGACAGTGATCTTTTGTACTTGAAACTGGGACGGCTTAATAAAGCGAAAAATAAGGTGCACGCAAGATTAGTTCGCGGGTTTATTGTGAACTTAAGTTACGATTAACGTATACAGCACATTGTATGGTACAAGGTAGGTACAACCTACCTACCTAACAAAAGCTGACTGCTGTCCACTCTCGGAATTTTTTAACACACTCTTTCATATTTTATCTAGACACCTCCTTCTCTTCCTCTCGTAACTAAAAGAATGTAACGTAAAGAAATTCAAATGGAAAAGAAAAGTGCCTAATTTTTTTTTATATTTAGGATCTCATTTAGCAAGCAAATAAGGCAATGACACATGTTTCACTGCTACGTCCTGGTTTTAGTACCATCTTACGAACTATATTTTTAAAACATAAATTAAATATTGAGGCCGTCTTTGTACAGTACACAGTACGTGTACAGTTGTGGGTTCGCTTCCCAATCCGGAGAATGAAATATTTAATATTTCTTTTTTTTTCGCTCGTGTAACGAGGCCGAGTGCGGATTTATGTTCCGCCTCTCATACGCAAAGACTCGAGATTTTGGCGGAAACGCGGGCAACGGAGGTGTCTAATGGTAACGACGTTTGTTAATATTAGGTTCCCTCTGCTTACCCTGCTATGTACGGGGTACAATGTGAAGCTAAAAAAAGCAAATAATATTCCTGTAAGATTGAACCCATGACAATCTCAGGTCATAAAAGTCTTCACTGAAAAAATGTCGTAAATAATGTTAGCATTCCGACTAATATAATAAATGTGAAAGCTGTGAGGTATACGTTTTTTCCACTACCACTCAAAAACTACTGAGCGAATTTACGCGAAGTTGACAGTAATATAGCTTGCTTATACATATATCAGAATAACTATAATTTATGTAAAGATTTTGAATAAACTATAATATAACAAAATGGTTAGGCGGCGAATCCGCGTTAAGTTCGCTAATAAATAAATGTTGAAAATAATAAAGTACCTGTTTTTTTCTATTATAACGTTGATGTAACAACTGATGTAAGTTTTAAACGGCTAATGACAGAATGTCTCTCATCTCACAGGAAATGGGCTAGAATATGGGTTAAGTGTTTAGAAGAATGCAGATTTCATCTACATGCAGTCATGTTGTATGAAGCTGATATATAATATACACATATTTACCATACTTTGTTTGGATTTTTTCGAAGGAATTAATTATTTTTTACTCGTCTTTGGTAACGATACAAACTTGGGCATTTCGTTCTGTCACGTAAAATGAGCAACCGACTGTCTATCGACCATAAACTTTTGGTTGTTTATTTAAACCTTTGGTTGCTCTTATACTATGTTACTTCAGGATATGGTGGATTTTTTTACGAAGACATGTTATGCGTATTTACGTTACCGGTTGTTGCAAAACAAGTTCAACCGCTTATACCCACTGAAGTTAATTGTGGGCCAAACCTTACTTACTTAAGATATTGAAATATAGTTCTTATTCGAAATACTTTGTGGCACTATAATACTTTAATGGCCTCTTAAGGAAAATAATATTATTGTGAATAAATTAAGTAAAGTTTTTAAAATGTGGTCATGTTTGTCTTTAAATTGTTGTTTATTTTTGTTATTGTTTTAATTGATATCGTCATGTTATGCACCCACTGCTGGATGTGCAATGTCTTGAACACGGGCCGCGCAGTCACTGCAGAGGGCATCGGCACCTATTGACAGGTTCCTATGAAACAATAGCAGATTAAGGTTTTAAAGAAATATCATTTATTTGCAAATATGAGATATTTAAAATTTTAAAGCAGACGAAATCAATGTTCGTAAATAGATCTTTTCGTATACGTTTAAAGTGACATTTTAAAAGAGGCAAATTGTGATTTTACATCATCGTTTGTTTAAAAATATGCAGTCGTGTCTTATCTACCTGAAAGATCAAACTTTAGATATTTATAACATTTCTGGAGAGATTGCTCCGCGAGATTCTTTGTTGTGCTTGTGCTGACTTGAATAACAAATATGGTACAAATATGAAGCTTATTGCGACGGCTTTTTGTTTATATTATTGTTGGATTCAGTTTGTTTCCTGCATCCAGCAGAACCTAGTGTTAAGGCACTCCGTTTCTTTCCTTCCGCCCTATTTTGATACTTTGCATCTTGAATGGCAGCTTTATGACTCTACATTGCACTTTGTCTTGTTATCAGAGTAATAAATAAAAATAGTTTATATTCCCGAAAGAGAATCTGAATCCAGAACCGTCACCTTATCCAGCCAGACGCTGTACCGCTGAACCACGACGGTCTTGATCAATTTATATATACCTATTTGTACGTGTCAAAAAAAAGTACTCATAAAATAAACAAAAGTAGAGCCTGGTCGAGATTGAAGATGAGAAGTGTCATAGTTAATATTTTTAATATTTCAATTTTAAGCGATATTAATTATTACTTAATAAGATTTCAAGAGTAATTTCTACATTACGGCTCTATTAGTATAGTTGCATACTGGTTTTTTAAATATTTTTAAATAAAAATGTGATATATTTAGTTATTTTCTGTGTAACCAGTATGCTTAAAATACATATAGGTGATCGAATCACAACAAAAAGGAAGGCCGAGCAATTTTAGCACCTGCAAAAGTCGTTGCCCTAATAAAAAAGTTCAGTAGTTTTAGTGAAGGGAAATGCTATATTTTAGCCTCATTTTAGTAGGTGCTTACGTTCGCGGGACACGCAAACTCAATCTTATCACAATTAGTGTTTGACACCGAAACCGAAATAACAGGAACTGATAACGGGTCAAACGGTGAGTTAGTTTATCTCGGAATGTATAGATAGATAACATATAACATTTTGAATTTTTAATACCGGATATAGAGTTATGAACGGTTACACTGTATACAATTTTTTTTTTACATTTATAAAGTGTTATTTTACATTTGGAAAAAGAAATATTTGTTAGCAGACGTATAAAAATTTTAACGTAACAGTATTTGGACCTCGGTGCCTCTTGGCTGAACGGTTTGTTCAAGCACTCTGCTCACGTTTAGCTACGACGAAATTGGGAAAATATTTATAGAACATTGAAAAAATATTATTTGTCTTAATAGAAACCGAGTATCCTAACACTAGGTTTCCAGGTTTCCTTTTTGCCTACTCTGATAGGTGTGGTATACATTACATGAGCAGACGTTTCGAACGGAAAACGGAGGTATTAAATTATTTTTTAAAGTGACAATTATACAAAAAAAAACGCAAACACTATCAGACGTCTAGAAAAAAGCTATCCTAAAAAAATAGCACGTCCTTTAAAAAAAATGAAAGCCACTCTTAAAGCTCTCGTTTTGAGCCAAACGGAAAAAGGCACGTTATGTATGCAACGTGAAGTTAGTTAATTATAAAATCATTAGTGCAGATGTCGACATTTTTACATAAAATATTTAAAACTGTTATCTTCCATCCATCAAATAAACAAGCCACTAAACGTCGAAGGGAGCGATGATGTATTGACAAGTGTAGATGGATGGACATATTGTTGGTATATTATAAGGATATACTGTGGGTTGTGACAGGCTCTCAGACCTACATGTCTTATGTGGCCCTTGTTACCAGGAGTTCCATCACTCAAAACGTAATTTCGGAGCGTGGATTATGAAGTTACTTTACAATAGGTTCCCTCTGAGCCTACCCTACTTATGCAGGGGATACAGCGTAGATAAAATATGAGTTAAATGCGCAACCATTTAAATTACTTATACAAAAACGCTATTCCAATTATATCGTAGTAACGTCAATCAAGACACCTACGAAGAAACCTTTCATTGGCGAGTCTGACTCGCTTTTGGCGGCTTTTTTCTTTCTTTTCTTTTTATAATAATAATCTACTACGTAAACTGCCTGTACCAGATTATTTAACCTTTGAAATTTGAAAAAAACCTTTTTTTATTAAATATAAATATTTGTATATATATTGTGTCCTTGTTTAAATTACCATTGCCATTTACTACTTCCTTCTTCTTTAACATATTTAAGCGTAAAGATATATTCTATGAATATTGGCTGATTGAAATATTTTTAATTAAAAAAAAATCGAATATCCTTTCGATACCCAGTAGCATTCGAACTTAAAATAGTTTTTTTAATTTATATGCTTTTCCCGGTATCAGGGTATGCAGAAGGGATCTAGTATTAAGTCCCCTCCACTGTCCGTTTGAATTTGTGACTCTTCGTGACGCGCTTCGTCTTACTGATGATGCATGGAAATGAAAATAATTAATTCCCCTGTGTGGGGACCGAACAACAAATACAAATATTCCAACTTTAATCAGAATTTTTCTCTGAACCAACCACTACGACGTCGAAGCTCATATTTTGGTTCTAATGGTTCCAATTTGTTTTTTTTTATATCGGATGTGTTCATTTATAGAGGAAGGCTATAGGCATTATTACATCACGTTAATTGTTTCCACGTAAAGCACTGTAGGCACCCGCGGTCAGAGGTGTCTCGAGCACTTATTTGAAAATTTTGTGTAGTTTTATATTACAGGCTTCAATCGTCAGTGTCTTTTAGATCCGGTAGTTTTCATAATTAAGTTATTGATTGACTGAAATGATTGGCCGCCGCCAATAG
This sequence comes from Heliconius numata, assembly GCA_016802625.1. Classification (NCBI taxonomy): domain Eukaryota; kingdom Metazoa; phylum Arthropoda; class Insecta; order Lepidoptera; family Nymphalidae; genus Heliconius; species Heliconius numata. The sequence goes on from JAEBDU010000099.1 coordinate 444,113, forward strand.
CCACAACACCACAACAGATTGATTGGTCATTATGTTTTGTCTGTGCAGTCTCTGTCAGTCACTCAGCCACGAAATGTTTTATACAGGGTGGAAGAGGCAGCGCTTCTTTTACTGAAACTGCATATAGGGTAGAATATTTCAAACCCTAAATTAACAAAATTAATCAAGGTACCTCAACGATTTGGACGTAGGATTTTTTTTTCATTTCACGATTTTATCCATACCTGTATTTCGTGTCACCCACACATACGTATGTGACGTTGCCGCTTTGACAGGTAAGTGTGTGCGTGCCTATGTTATACTTTACAAATGGCGTTTTATTTTAAAACGATAATTTTATTATTTATTTTGTTTGAAAAAAAAACTTTTTCATTTTTGAGAATTATTTTTTTTCCGAATTATATTAGGCTCTTATAGAGTAGTTAAAACTGTGGTTTCTTTTAAAGTGGCGCTGACAATTCCACCCTGTATATAAATATAGATTTTCCGATGTAAAAAATACGCCAGTTGTCGCGTAGATGCACTGGCGTGTGACTGTTAACGGGACAGGTTGTGTGTTCGATTCCCACTCGAGAAAATGAAATATTTAATATTAAATTTTTTTTCTTTCTGGTGTCGAGGCAAAGCCCGCAGCTTAGTTTCGCCACTCAACGCAACGGTTCTAGAATTCGGCGGAAAGTGGCGATTTTAATGGGAACGGAGTATCTTAACTCTAGGTTCCCATGTTTCCTCTGCCTACCCGCACATTGCGGGTGCACAGTGTAAATCTGAACAAAAAACCGAAGTTGTTTGTAACAATAATACTTATTTTGTGGTATTTTGTAGTTATATGATGGCCGCCGTTGCCGAGAAGCCTCACAGGCCACAGATAAGCGTTTTACATTATTTGTAGACATCAGTAGGCAGGTATTATTGAAATTGGATTTTGTTTTATTTTATATGAATTGATGATTTTTTAATTTTTTTTGTAATATGTTAAGAAACAAGACAATGTGCAGTGTTGAGTTTTAAATATTTTTATTAATACTCTTTGGTAAAATACGACGCTGAGTTCCACAAGTCAACAGACTAAAATATCTTAAAATCTAACAGAAAGTGGAGAATAGTGTTCCGACACTAGATTTCTCTGCTTACATTGTTATATTCAAAAAAAAAAACGTGTAGCTAAACAATTTCATATTCACAAGTAGGTTATTCATTTATTGGTTCTGAATAGATAAATGCTATTGCTATTACAAACAATGTAACGGACGCGTGGTATTGATTTCCAATGGAGCAACCCCAGTGAAAGGGTTCCTTTTGAGAAATAATGGGTACATTGTTTTAAGAAACGTTCATATACCTACTAAAGTTTGACGTACAATATGATTGTTTAATATGTGTCTCTATGCGTGGACATACGGATCTGATAGATTTACCATGAGCTCGCTACTAGAAAATAAAGAAAAGAATACTAACAAAAAAGTGTATACTTATAAAATATAAAACTTTCAGTATTGCCACCCAACACGCAATTCTCAAAAAATGGGTTGAAACCTGGAAACGGAATGCTTAATTCCCTGCCAGCTATAATTTATTAATGTTGTTAGCATAAGTATAACTAATGGTAACAACGTAAATAAGTTGTAGCTAGTATATAAGAATTTCGACCTAGCTTGTGCTTAGTGGTCAGAACGCTTGGACGGTTTCTAAGAGGTGTGGGTTCAATTTCTGCTACGTTATTTTTTTTATACGTTTTCAAGAAAACTAAGAATGGTTTCAATTTTCACTAAGTTCACTCAGGTTGATTTGAAAAATATATTTAGTGTTGGTACATGTTAAATAGTCTCGGATAATTAGTAAAATAAACGTTTTAAGAAACATGTGGAGCTTTAAATTAAGAGCAATTTAAATTTCCTCTCACGCAAACGATGACGCACTTCCTGTCACTTTCTCCCCCATTTCAAAGTACCCAGTAACCCACACACTATATAATTGTGTCGTTCTATGCGTGACGAACATGTTTGTATTAAGTGCGTAATTATATTTTATTTATCGTTACTATTGGTTTGTATTTTGTATTCATGAATATATGTATAGACCTGTAGTCGTGTCAAAGCTACGGTCTCTGCACACCCTCGCTTCTTCCACTGTCAACCACCTCTGCGTATATGCCCCCGGTATCCTCCTCGGTGACGGTCTCTACGTCTTATGAATACTGTTTCCCCGAAGGTCAACTGAGGTATCGCTAGGTACTCCTTGTTTATGTCAAATAAAAATATATATAAATACAAATACATAATAGTAACTGCCTTAACTAAATATTTATACAATATCTTTAAAATATTACACCTAATAGCTGAGCGTCTTACAAAGTAAACATCAACAAAACCGGCTCACTGGCCTGTCAATGCCAAGGTCGGGTCTGGCGGAGCTCTCGGTGTTTAGCACATTCCATTACTTGCGTATTCATCAATTATTGTATGTACGTATGTATGTTATTGTAAAATGTATTTGGGTTTTATCTACAGATATGGCATTATAGAAGGGAGGAATCTACTGTTAAGGCACTCCATTTTCCAACTTTCCCCCAAATATGTTTAGAAATTGGAATTGAATCTACAATCCTTGCGTGACATAAGATACTTCTTAATAATTAATTATGCTGATTCAATTCTTATTGTTAGATAAAGCTATTTTACATGAAGAGTCCCCGCACGTATAGTAGTATCCGACACACTAGTCGCTTAAGCGGAAAATATGAAGTAAAATCGATATTTTATATGATTCAATATGCATATATAAGCAATTATACCTTGGCTCGTGTATCGATTGCATTTCCAATTAAATAATTATAGTTATAGTATAAAATACTTGCGACAGTCGTACGCTTGCGCAGGAGTACAAGTGTTGTGAGTTTAATTCCCACTTGAAGAAATGAAATATTTAATATTTTACCTTCCTCGATCTGTTAACGAGGCAAAGTAGCGGAACTCAACGCCAAGTTGAGTTCCGCTACTAAACAGGTAATGCGTCAAGAATTCGGCAGAAAATGGGAAACAAAGTATCATAATGGGAAAGGCAGTGTCTTAAATTTTATTGCTCTGGTAGTCAAAGGCGCAAAGTCCCATCTCTTCTCGTAAATATTCTTTTCTCACTTTTTGCCGAAACTTCTAGACAACTTATCGAGTGGCGGAATGCCACGCCGCGCTTTGTCGTGTTACCAGTGCGGGGGAATTAAAATAACCCATTCTGCCGAATGGGATCGAACTCACAACCGTCACGTTTACAGACACCCTACTGATCTTAGGTTATCCAATACAAATATAAGTAGAAAAACGTAATATCGATAAGGTATCGGAATGCTTAGCCACTTAACAAGCGTTTACGTGGATGCGGTTTGCGCTAAGATTGCTCAATTCGGATTTCATATCCGCGCCGGCGAGGTCGCTTGCCAAATAGCGGTAGAAGGTTGCGAGGGAGAGTGTTCTGTCTAAAAAACGTATAGGTAGGTATAGTAGAGTAGCTTTTGTGGTCTTATAGTGCTCTTGAAAGCACAGCAAATAAAATAATAAATTAGAAGGCGTTGAGTGGCGGAACTCAACGACGCATTTTTTCTTATCAACACAACGACAATATCCATACATTTAAAGCTAAAGTTCAGTCAACCAGAATAAATATTTGTACAACCTGTCGCGTCGCGTTTGCATATCCTGGCTATGTACACTACTTAAATAAAAAGGTTGTATTTCGATACTAATTAATATATAAGAATGCGTCTCCATGTAACGACGAGAAATGTTTATCATTTAGGAAAATGAATATTTCAGTGTAGCGACTGTACGAGTATGCGAGCAATGTTGCTACATCCACGAGCGCGTCAATAAACGTTGTTTCGGTAAACTATTCCCGTTGCGGTCGGAAGCTTTGTACTCTGAAATAGTTTTGTGAACGATGTGGTATAGTATACTCTATAATAGAGGTTCCTTTTTAGGACTCCGTGTTAAGAAATGAGACTGCTGCCCGTCTGTCTGTCTGTCGTCTCTGTCACCGAGTTGTATCTCATGAACTGCGATTGTTAGACAGATGAAATTTTCACTGATCTTTACAAAAACAGAGAGAGATTTCCTAGATTTTTTTTCATTGTGTATTTTACAAATCAAGTTCTTTCAAGTACAAAAGTTTGTTATTGGCCATTTTGTTGCGGCGGCCACTTCAGATTAACAACAATATTTAATTTTAACAAATTTCATTGTTGTCAGAACCGAAGTCGTAATATAAATTTCAGCTCAATCGGATCTTGGGAAATGATTCTTAAATGAGTTTGCCAGATTTCATACACACTAACACACATGCTAAGACGGCAAGACAAAAGTTTTATTTTAATTAAAAATTTGCCACACGGTGCATATTTCGATACGCGTCGAGTGGCGGAACTCAACACCGCGTTTTCGTCCTTTTTCTTTTAATAATATTAGTAGGTATTAATATAGCAATCTCTTTGTCACCAGGCGTATGAAAGGCGGTTCCCAAGCTGCCCCCAGATACCGGTGGTGATAGAGTGCGTGATAACGGAAGACAGTTGGTCGGCGGACGACTCCCAGCGGCACACCACTAGACGCTGCCAGCTCAATGTGGACGCGCCTTATTTGTTGAAAAAGGTAAAAAATAATATATTATGACTGATATTAATTTATTTTTAACGGTTATATTTGGTTTAATTGTTTTTCATTATTTTTGTAAGTAAGGTTATTGAAATCTTGGTTTCGTTAAGTGCCTTAAATACTTGTTGTCAATACTACAGACATTTATAGAATACTTATGCACCCAGGAGACTACTACTAAATAATTAGTTAAAATGGTTTCATTCCATTTAAGCTGTAATTGCGAAAATTATGGAACTGGTCTTTGAGTTTCGCTACTCAACACGCAATGACCAGAAGATTCCGCGGAAAGTGGGGGTGGGGTGTCTTAACACTAGGTTCCCTCTGTCTAACCTGCTATACGCGGGATACATCTGGACATGGAACGGTGTGTGGAGAACACTATATCGCATATGCCATTTTTTCAATGGAGCAGAATTATTTTGATTGGCAAATATGCAAACGTTAATATTATTACAAATTGTAATCGTCGTTTATGTGAAGGTATTGTAAATGACCAATTGTTTTGTTAACTCATTGTTTTTTTAAAAGGCCATACATATTATATACGCAAATTGATTCCGTAAAGCGAAATACAAGTAAAACGTATAAATAACGTAGGTACATATAGCAGGTTTCTAAATTCATGGATTTATTATAATTTGTTTTTATTTTTATATTTTTACTTTCCCGCTGTATCCCTCATATAGCAGGGTAGGCAGAGGAACCTAGTGTTAAGAAATGAAAATATTAAATTCTTTGAAATTAAAAAAACTTAGATACACGTATTACCTCGCCCTTGAGGACTAAACAGTATACCTGCATATAATAACGTTAGACGACCTGATTAAAGTTCATCAAGTAGGCGTCTCACGTGTGACATGTTACATTTTCCTTACTAACAAGGCAGGGATGCAAGGTAGGGCTTACGTTATTGATCAAATTAAATATTTAAATAAATTAGTTTCATGCCGTACCGCGCATACAGCAGGGTTGGCAGAGGCAACCTAGTGTTAATACAATTCGTTCCCCACTTTTAAAGACATTGCGTATTGAATGGTGGAATTCAACGCTGCGGCCTCGTTACCGGGGCGCAGAGCTATTAATAAAATGTAAAGATTTTGTATAATTAGGCTATAATAAAACAATTAGCTTAAGCGAGCAAAGCCGCGGGCGGTAAGTAACCAGTATACTTACATATCGTTTGTTACAGATGATTGGAGTTGACTACATCTACTTCATCCAGAAGAACCACTTGGACCTCAAGAATAGAGTGCTGGAAATCGAAGCGACTAACGAAACTTTTGCTGCTAGAGTGTCTGTGATCGAGAAATGTAGATATTATGTAAGTAAATGGTTTATTCATTTATCAATTTTTCAAAAAAAATATGCAAGGTTTTATAAGGTGGTTTTTATAAGGTTATTTTATAAGGTTGATTTACCTATATTAATGTAGTATAAGTGGTAGAGTCACTAATTAAAACAAGATGTTTGATTAGTTTTTTAACGATGTTGTAAATATGTTCAATAGGAAATATCGCTATAAATTGGGCCAAAACGATCCAACCTGACTTAATGGCTATATGAAACTGTTTTTAAAGAATTTACCGCGTGACATTTGGTTATAAAAACTTTTTTGACCTGCATTTTGACCTTTTACGGACTGCTGTAAAGTTTTCTGAACAAAGGGTTCATAAAAAAATAAAATCGAAATACTCAAAGAAATACTTTACTACTAATAATATATAGCATAGTTCGAAAGTTTATTAACCACACCATTCATTGGCTTTTGTTAATTTTGTAAGTAACAATTATTTTACTATATTCTTTGTTATGAGTTTATGACGTTGATGTTATCCTAATAGAATATTTTTTAATTGGGTTTTTAAAATAATGAATTTATTTATAGACCAATGTATTAAAAATACAAACATATTCGCTTTAAATTCCGCCATCACGAGCAACCTGTCTAAATGAAACATGCGCGCAATGAGGTAAACCGAAACAAAGCTTAATATAAAACAAATATTCGCTTCTGCCAAAACACCTCGCTAAGGTCGTGACGTAAGCGTCCAAGTCTGGAAAGCTTTCAAATAACTTGTTCTAGGAAATACGTCTAACATACAGGATAATCCGGGGTCTTATCCATGTGCAGTTTATCTGGCTGTCGGCAGATGTTGTTTTATTCAATGCTATATATACCGTATTATAAATAGAAGTGTAGTTTTCCTACCATGGCGAAGCAATAAGGAAGGTTATGTTTTTGACCGGTATGTATGTATGTTCTCCGTTTCCCCTGTAGCTTTTAAAACATTTACCGATGCCCGATGGTTATAGACTATGTGACGTTATATTAAAATGAGTGTGCAGCCCTCAAAAGAGGTACTCGACCGCGACTGTCTTCTGAAAATGACTTATATTATGATACTTCCTGGTACCAAAACAAAGAAATTAAAGTATTAAATATTTAATTCTCAATAGAAATATATTATAGTATTAACATACCTATAGACACTTACCTCGAATACTGTACAATATTTGTTTTATATTCTTATTTCCTTTTTGTTTATCTTTATCCTTTATCTCGTTAAAACTTTTTCAATTTCAGATTTTCTTAGAAATTGACAGCATTACTTTATATTTAAAGGAATAAAGCATTTAAATTAAGAACTTTTCCAAACTTATTTGTAGGGTTAAACAAGTAGGCGGATGAAGAGTCGTTTGATAAACGATTTCATTAAGATTAAGTTGAGGTCGAAGCAACGTCTGGAAAATAAGAGTAAGAAGTTGAAAAACGGAAGCAGAGTGTCTTAATCATGTTTTCTCTTCATTGGCATCTTCTGTGAACCTCGACGGCGTTCTTCTACGTACCCTGCGATGAGGGAAAAAACGCGAAGCTCTTTTGTAACTTTTTTTAATAGTGGTTAATCGATTTTGCACTATCTATTTTGAAAAAGCTAAAGGTTACCTTAGCCTGCATCTTAAATTTATCGGCTCCATAAGTTTATCTAGAATTATCCTCTTTTTATACTTCTTTATGCAATGTAACGCGGACGACGGACCAACGGTTGTCTATAGATAGGGGAGTCACCTATCCATCACTGCATGTATGTCCAGCGAATTTCAGTGGCTCAGCAGATATTTGAGAAAATGTGAATTTTCCGAAAAAAATAGATTTTGAAGAAAATTGGCAAATACAACCCGACTGGGTTTATTTTGCTTCACTACTTTTTTACTTTATTACTGTTAGTGATTTCTTATAGTACCTTAAGTATACTATCTTAGGCGTAAATATTCAAGAGTATAGGAGACCTTAGCACTGAATATAAAAGATATTAAAAAAATTAGAAAAGCTTCCCCGTCAAATTAAATTAGGATAAAATAAATTTCGCTATTTATGAATCATCCGATGAATAAAGGGGATCGTATGAGGGGACTTAAAATACTCCAATCAATCTACTAAATTTGGCGGTTACACATACGTAGACTCTGACGTGACTCCCTGCATCCCGTTCTGGTACCTATGGTTAAAAAATGAAGTCGTCGTGCTGTAAGGTACTAAACTTCATAAATAATTAAGAATAATCTTGAAATGTAATAGTACCTTTGCTATGGCTTCTAATTTAAAGTACTTCGCTTAGTTAGCCGTTTTGATCAGATTATCTAGATCAACTTTCGTCAAAGCCGTGACTTATGACGCGAGGTGGTGCCGTTCACGGTACTAGTGGGCTTGGATATACATATTCGTACATGTAGCTAATATATTTAAGAGAGAGAGAGAGACCATTGTGGCGCAGGGGTTTCTTAAAATGCAACGGTTGTGGGTTCAAACATTTAATATTTCATTAATTTCCTCCTTCTGGTAACGAGGCTAAACGCGGCGGTGAGTTCCGTCTCTCAACACTCAATGCCTCGGAAAGTATCTTAATGGGCACGGAGTGTTGTATTACTAGGTTTCCTATCGGTACTCTGCTATTTGCGGGATACAGCATGAAGTTGTGGGTTGCCAACTCGAGGTAATGACTAAACTCTCTGATAAGAGATCGCGGTGTTGAGTTCCGTTATTTAACACGCAATGTTTTGAACTCAGGCGGCCTGAAATATTTACGATATCTGTTAATAAATTAGCATTAATGTGTCAAAGATAAAAATATATGCAGATATGCCCGTAGGTACATATATGTATATCATTCACGTTTAATGATGTAAATATTTGGAGCATTTATCTTTATCGTGTGTTTATCTTACACTCGATAGTATACTGTACGTTCGTAAGATGCGCCGTAACTCGTAAAACGTAACCCTGGCACGATTTAGGAGCGGAAGTGTTGATTCGGCGGTATCAGTGTTTTCATTTTTGCCACTTTCTAAGAAGCGGTCACGGTCATTTCAGATAGAAGGTGAAGCTTATTGACTTTATGTATTTCCGGTATTTTTTATTAATAGAAATGGACTTCGTTTTGTTTTTTATTTTTTTAGGGTTCCGTACCTCATAAGGAAACACGGAACCCCTATAGGATCATTTTCATGTCCGTTTGTCAAGACCATTTATTTATATGGAGATATCAAGCTGAACTTAATATCAAATATTCAAATCTTAAAGTATAGAATTATTTATAAAATAATAATATACTAATAGATTTTTAAAACTTATATTATATTGTGTTTTATTATGTGATCGTTTATAAATAGTTTTTGTGAATCCGTTGGTTACAATTGCGTATATTTCATTTCTTTGTTTGTCGCAATCATGGATTGTGTTGTAAATACTATTTATAAGAAGAAATTATTTTTCAGGTACATATTTTTTTACTCACCTGATACGAGTATATATTTTATAGTACCGTAAATACAATTCTGTAATTGGTCTAACCACATCGTGAATTTTGAGATTATTAAGGTTTTGACTATCAAATATTAGGAGCAAAAATGGCGTTTTTGTTGCACCTTTTTACAATTTTGCAGAAGACACAATTGAAATTTGCAAATAGTTTTTTCGCATAATTGTCATATTTAACATGTTTTTTAAAAGATCAAGAGAAACTAAGCAACATTATTTATTGAAGACACACGGCCTTGTACCAGCGACGAATGAACCTATTATATTCTAAAGGAAACAATGATTATTGCATTCAACAATACATCCAATATCATTAAAGCAAATTTAAATCCTTTTGCTTTATATTAGAGATGATTATTGAATACATCTAACAACAGATGTCGATACTCACGACTGACATGCAAATGCTAATTGGGCCTAATCGATAAATATATGTAGAACTTATCAGTAGGTTATCGTTGTTTCAATTCATTTATGGCTAGGATTATTGTTTTGCTCTAAAAGGAAACTGAGCCATATTTTAGGTAGTGTGCCAAAATTTTTTGAATAGAGACCTACTCTCTATCTGTTGTTTAATTTTTATTGTAGCTTCAAGCTGTATCCCGTAGGCAAGGCAGAGGGAACCTACTGTTAAATGTTAAGAGACACTACGTTCACCACTTTCTGTCTGTATTTTTTTTATATTGCGTATTTATGGCCGAACTCTACGCCGATCTTTGTACGTAATATATTAATGAGAGCTATAAAATGAAAATAATTTATGTTTCCGAGTGGGATCGAACCAACCACTGTAGCCTATATAAGTCATATGCTCTGCCACTGCGCTACGATGGCTTTAATTGTAACATAACATGAAGAAAATTATTAGAAAGAAACAGTAAAACTGTTATTTCTGATGATTTCATCGAGTGGAATGGACAAATATATAAATTTTCTCTTTTGTCCCACTTGTTCAATGAATGTTAGTTTACGTGAAGTCAGTGCCCGGTGGTCCGTTGATTCCTGTCCGAATCTTGCTGACCGGATTTAATAAAGCCAAATTACTTGTCGTTCCAGTTAGTACCTATATAAATACATATTGTATGTATTCAGGGCGTAGTGGCACAGCCTCTGACTGTACACGCGATGGTTGAAGGTACGGGTTGCGCTCCAGCGAGTCAATTATGTTCATTTCCTGACTCTGGTAATAGAATAGTAATAAGAAGTTCCGCCACTTCATTAAAACCAATAAACAGGTTAAAATAAACATATTTAAAAAAAATCATATATTTGGATATTTTACATACAACAAATGTTCTATATTCTGTTCTTCTATACCAATGTGAAATATTTATTTAGGTTCATCCCGAGAATCCAGAATGGACGTGCTTCGAGCAAAGCGCTCTGCTCGACGTCAAGAACTTTTTCGGCCTCGAGAGTACTGTGGAGAAAATAGCCATGAAACAATACGCCGCTAACATTGCTAAAGGTTTAGTAGATATGTTTGTTTGATATATCTGTATATATAACAAAATTAAAATAGCTTTATAGCATTAAAATAAAAAGGCGGGCAAAGGGAGCCTAGAGTTAAGACAATCTGTTCCCTAAGCGCCGTTAGACTTTAACGATGTGCTTTGTCTTGTTACCAAATAAAATGAAAATTATTCATTCTCCCAAGTGGGACTCGAATCCACAACCATCGCGTTTTTTGTAGGCAAGGAGTGACTAGTTTAGATTTACCTAATTTTAGATGCACGAAATTCAATATAAACATAATATCTAATTGAGGACCAAGACTCGACAATAGGTTTTCTCTGCCTACAGTTATAGGGGCAGAGGCATGAAGATGAAAAAAAATCACTTGGAAACGAATTTAACGGTTTAATCAAGCAAGTTCACCACCACGCACGCTACAGTAGCATTCATCTCATTTCTGTTTTTATCCTAGCAAACAAAAAGGACCTAATGATAAGTCCCTCGTTCCGTTCTACACTTTTCAACTGAAAGACATCCTACTGCACATAGTAGTAGAAGTGGACCCGAGTATTTTCCTGGCCTGTTTGAAAAATACGTGGCTTAGGAACCAGGACGTAAATATCTTGCAAAATGGCGGAAATTCGGCGGCATCATTGTAAAGATAATGTCGATTATTAATTATTGATCGATAAAGATTTTACATGATAAACTCCTTTAGTGGATTTGATTTTCCTTCGAGGGCGGTACTATTTTCTGCCACTGAACATTCATTATCTCGAGAATTGAGCGATGCCTGGAGAACGGAGTATCTTAAAACAAGGTTCCACAAATCCCGCAAATAGTAGCATAGCCGCCTATCCTGCTATTTGCGGGATACAGCGTGAAGCTAAAAAAACACTTAAAGGTACATTAACGGTGAATTAAGTGTCTAATTTAGAGTGGTCACGTCAAGCTCGTTAGTAATAAAGAAGTAAGTTAGTGTTAAAAGAACACTTAGAACACTTTCATAGATTCGTGGCTTCTCGCCCCTTTGATGCTATGATGACTTTAAATAATATTCATTTTTACCCCCTAATATTAAGTTAAACAAAAAGACAAAGAAGGATCCAACTAATTATCAAAATGACCAAACTTGACTAAAAATCTAATACTTTTCCGGCAGGCAAAGAACTGATCGAAGTATTCATGAAGGAGGTCCACACCGATGGTGTAAAGGATCTTCGTCCCTGGAGTTCTACAGACGCTGCGAACAACCGCGTGTTACGAAGAGTGGTGTCAAGAGGAACTGAACCATTATCACCCAGACCTGTTGCAGAACCCAAAAAGCATTCTCAGCCAGGTATGTGTTTGTCTTATGCTTTTTTATTTTGTAGATATTGTTGTAGAGTACTGTAGTTATAGTTGGTTTTTCTGTCATTAAATATTTATTTTCTGTATTCGTAACCGAACCTATCGAATTTCGAAGATAAAAATCTATCCTTTGCCGTAACCGAATCCGATGTAAGAGTTTTGGATAATTTAAGCCTTGTTAAAAAAAATAACAACAAATTGTCGCTAACAGGTTCTTTAAAAAGTAGCTCTCTCGAAAATATAAAATCCGCAACCGATTTAAATTAATAGTAGTGTCGGCAAAAAAACAAAAAAATCAATGCATTATATTAATAAAAGTCTAATCATGAAAACGAATCTACAATTATAGTTGCGTCACGTTGAAGTTAAATTTCAAATATCAATTTGTAAAGCAAGCAGAAAATTGTAAAGTCTTGGAAAATGTTTATAGTATTACCAAAGTATGCATTTATATTTAGCACATTACCTGATTCAACAGAAATACACGTTAGCTTGAATACTGATGAGTAAGAACTTTGTTACGTATAGAATTCGATCATAAAGATACCTGCAATAAAACTTTCGGTAATTAAACGAATATATAAATTACTTTATTTTTTGGAAAATATGAAAATTAGAACGTAGCAGAATTTAAACCTTGTATGGGGAAAGGGCTCAAGATCGCAAGCAAGCGCAGGTTTGAAGAGAATACTTTTTGAGAAAAAATATGGAGGTTCAAATTTTGTCTCAAAAACAATTATAAAGAATATTAGAATTAATTATATAATTATTAAAAAAATAACCAGAAAATGCGGAACACAGAACTTAAGGTACACTTTACACTAGGTTTCCTCTGCCTAGCAAAAAAATAGGGGAACTCAAATACATGATGGAAATTGGAAGATCTTTTTTTTTTTTAGCTTAATGCTGTATTCTGCATATGTTCTGTGTATACAAAGGGAATTTGGGAATCTAGTGTTAAACTCTCTGTTCCCTTTCGTTCCCCACTTTCGGTGATTGGCGGAACTGAACGCCGCTATTAACCTCGTTAGCAGCGAGGAAATGAAAATGTTAAATATTTCATTAATTAAGATTAAAGATAAATAGCGGTAAGTCGGACTCTATAACGTCACATATAAGGCTATATTAATTTATTACAATCTGTAAAAGACCAAGGGCCATAAATTAAGGCGATAAAGTTCCTACTCTTAATATTCTTTACCTAAGTATCAATCTAGACGTTGCGGCATCTTAGATCGTAAACAATTCTGTTTGTAGACGACGAGTCTCCTTATTACTAGTTTTTAATAGATGAAATTTATTATTATTTCTATTTGTGTAACTTTTTGATATACGAGTATATTTAAATATTTTGAGGCGTGTGGACACATTTCGCTTGTATTTTTAAAATGTAATATTAAGATGTTTTAATTTTTCACTCTGGTTTCGAGGCAATGCGCTGCGTTCGATTCGGAATACAGCTTGAGGCTGAAAAAAAATGTATATAGAATTTCCACTTATTTTAAGAGGACCCTTCCCACAAGAAGGGTAGGTGGGTACTTCTGGGGGTCGTTGAAACATGTAAGACTTCCATTGCAATGAATACAAAGGATCTCCAAAGTAGCCCAAGATATTTACGGTTGTTGGCTGAATTAATATTTATCTTTGCGTAGGTTTCACAAGTTTCACTTGCGTTCTCAGGACCATTGTTTCTGTTGTACTGTATATTTTAGGGTTCTGTTGTTTATAACTTGTTGACAGTATTTTATAACGTACCATTACTGCTTTATGACAGAAAAGTAGTTGCTCTTTTTATACATATTTTCATAAGGTTTTTTTAACTTTAAAATTAATTTTAAATACCACAAGTGTTTACTTGCCTCTAACAAATGGTTTGACCTTGATTTTTTGGGAAATTAGTTTACGAAATTCCCAAAACATATAATAGGGAAAAATAAATTTATTCCCTGAATTCCAGACTGCCTCTCACATAATTCAATAAAGAGGCGGTGTTTGAGCCCTCGTCGCCGCGCGCCTCTGTGAGGTCGCCGCGCGCCTCTGTGAGGTCGCCGTGGACTCGTCGAATAATATTTACTTTTGTAGTGTGTGTTGTTATGCTTTTGGGAAATTGTACTTTAATGAAATATTGCTATATTAAAGTATATTTCCCATAAGGAATATAGAATTTTTAGATAAATTGTCGATTCATACAATTGGGTTCTGCCACTAAATATAACATAGGCATTTGACGTTTCTCTCGCCAACAAATTCATAAAAAATATATAAACTCTATGATATCTTTCTTCTTGTACGTAGATTTGAGAAACAGATTGAAATGTGAAACATTATCCTGCGATAGTGCTCCTAGATGCCAAATTTCAACTTTCTAAGTCCAGTAGTTTGGTGCGCGCGTTTGCCACCGTTTTTTGTGCCCCTGCTCCACGACGACCTTAGCTTTTGTTAATAATATACGTTTGAATAATATTCTATTTCAGTATTCACTACAGATATTTTTAAAACAATTTTTTTTTTCAGTTTAAAAGAAAAATTCTTTTCAATTCTTTTTAATTTAAAGGAAATAAAAATAAAAGTATCTATATCTTACATTTAGTCTCAGTTTTTCATACAAGTACCTATCGCGTTATGTAAATATATTGCGGTATAAATATTCATTCGTGCTAGGTTTCAGTGCCAGCATCCTGCGATCTCAGCTCAAAAATTTGCTTCATTCCGCTTATCTGGCTGGATCACAGCCAGCGAGATTACAGGGACGAAGATTTATACCTCTCAAAGATCTTTACATAACAGCATTACTGAAATCCATTTATGTCTATTATTATATTTGAGCTACATGCTGTATCCCGCATATAGCAGTTTAGGCAGAGGGAACCTGGAAACCACTTAATATGATATAGTGTCTTATCACTAATAAGACACTCCAGGCCCCATTAAGACACGTTACCCACTTTCTGCCTATTTCTTGAGGCATTACGTGTTGAGTAATGCCTCAACATATAAAAATATTAAATATTTAATTTACTCGAGTAGCCCGTTTTTACCTTTACCATGTATTTATTTAGAGTTCTCAAATTATTGTTATTAAATGAAAATACAAAATATGTTAAAAATGCATATTTTCCAATCTCGTTATTAATTTTATTACCAACTTTTGGTCACATTGACGATATTTGGAAAAGCGTAGAGCTAATTTACACCCTTGTATGATATTTTTACAATCAAGGTAAACTTTAAATGACTAATTCATGTAAATTGGTGGCGCAATGGAACAACCTCTGACTGTGAACGACATGTGTTTTCATGCTTGGTGTCCTCTGTGTGCCCTGTCTGCCCTGCTATATGCGGGATACAGCGTGAAGTTATTTCATTTCTGCTTAGACAATGTAAAAAACTTATAAAAACTAAGCCAAAAAATTAAAATGTATTAAATGCGCCCCTAAAAAATATAATTTTCTTTTTCACAAAATTAACCTAAAATTGCTATTATCGTTAAGCTCGTGTAATATTCAGTCGAGGCATAGCTACATTATTCACCCGCCTCCCGCCCGCCTAATCCCCTTATGTGTGCCAACGGGTGTTTAACGCGACTTGTTTTGTACCTTTTGTTATGTTTTGTATGTTCATTATTATATCAACTATCAATATTTAGAGTATTTTCATTTCGGGAAAATGAAGATACGGCGTTGAGTTTTGCGACTCGACACGCTATGTTTCGAAGTAATTTTTTCTTCTTCATTATTTAAAATTTTGACTCAAATTTAAAATAATTTCAACGCTTTATTAAACAAGTAGTTGATATAAAATGGTATAAGTTAATTTATAGCAGTAAAAACTAAATTAAATTATTGCATCTGTTTGAAATAGTAAATTAACATAACTTTGAAAAATAATATTAATAGATGAACGTTTATTTATTTATTTATTATTTATTTGAGGCGCGGTGGTGAGTTTCGCCATTCAACACGCAACGTGCGTGAGGAATGAGAGATCTTAACACTAGGATCCCTTTGTCTACCCTGCCATATACCGGATACAGCGTGAAGATTAAAAATTAATAAAAAATAAATATACTTAGAGGTACTATTTCTTCATAATAACTAACGTATGTTAAGTAAAATGTTTAATTGCTTAGTAAAATATTGTGTCCACAATATCATAAAGCTCTTGAGCTGGATTCAAGTCTTGCTATTTTTAGGAGCTTAAAAAATAGTACATTTTCTTAATCCTCATTTCCACTTTTATCCTCCTACATAATTTCTATCCTTTCCTATCCTAATCCTGCCCTTCTTACAGGTACTTCTAAAAGCAGTGGCTCGAGCAATCTTGCTTTGAGACAACAGTCTTCCCAAAAGTTGATTAAAAGTCGTAGTAAGTCAGCCCTATCGAATAGGGAAATGGATTCCAGCCGACTTTTCAACCAAAAGAGGTCAGAGTCTACAGGACCCAGTGATAGGAAAAAGTGGGACCTTAATATTTCGAAAAGTAAACAGCAACTGAACGATTCATCCCCGAAAAAAAACAAATATTCTCTTTTTGGCAGTAAATCTGTAACGAAATTTTACAATGAAATGCAAAGTAAAAGCGGTATCTGGCACAAAACGAAGGATGATAAGAAGAAGAAGGTGGTCCTCAGTAACACGGACTTAAAAATAAGAGACAATGATGATAATAGAGACAATGAACGCTTTAAAGCCTGTACTTGCAACTCGACATCCAGTGCGGCTGAGTTATTTACGAGGTGGGATAATTTAGTCGTAATGTTAGTTTGTGCGATCATTCTAGGGTTCCTCTTGTCCACGCCACTGTCGTTCCTCTTTCGGAGGTCACATTAGACATATTTAAGGGTAACTTGGATGATTAATATACTTTTTGTTTATTATTTTTGTGTTATGTTTTATTTTTTTTTATTTTTATTTATGTTAAAGACATGCCCATGTCATTGCAAAATTAGGGTAGTAGGTAGTGTCCATTTGACGTTTGCTGCACAAATTCAAGACGTTTCAAGAAGCGAGAGCGAAAATAAAAATAATTCATTCCCCCTAGTGTGAAATGAATCCACAATCATTGTTTTTAAAGTTCCTCACTCCTCACTGCGCTACGAAAATCAAATTTTGATATATATGCTGCGCCCAAAACATGCGCTCTGTCTCTAAATGGATGGAAAAACGGAAAAGTCAGTCATATAGCACTAGCTCCTCTTAGATTACGACAGATTTTAGTTGAAGATACATACAAATTAAAAAAGAAACTTTAAATTAATAACATTTTATTCAAAATTATTAATTAAATTAAGTTTATTTAACTTACCTAAGAAATATTTGAGACCAATCGTTTCGCATGGACACGAGCGTGCGACTGTAAACGCGACAAGTTGTGGGTTAGAATTCCACTCATGGTAATAAAATATTTATTATTTTTATTTCTCTGGGTACGAGGCAAAACTGCCTCCAGAATTCTGTGGGGAACGGAAGAGTCTCATTAGGAACTAAGGGTCTCGACACTAGGTTCCTTATGCCCTTCTATGTGGGTTACTACTAATAATCTCTTATATACAAGTTTGTAACAGTTTTTATTCGTGGTTAATTTTATTATAATCTAAAGCAAGACCTGTGGAGAAATAACAAAGGCATAAAAAGTTAGCCTCGAAAAGGAATTGTTTACTTGTCGGTACTTGACGAATGGAGTAATAAATAATTTGTATTTGTAGGGAAGGTACCTACACATACCTACATTGCTAACGCTGTATTAAGTAAATTATCCACCGGATGACGCGTGTTGTGAACAAACAAGTGAAATTAAGTTGCCTTTTCATTTTGTTATTTACACTTTACGCTAACTCTACTTTTTAAAGTAGGTACCTGGGCACCTAGAGTTAACACATTCTGTTTCTAATTACCATTAATACACTTCTGTTCCCCAATATCCGCCGAATTCTGGAGGCATTATGTGTTGAGTGGCTCAACTCGTTACCAGAGCGAAGAAATGAAAATATAGAATATCTCGTTTCCCCGAGTGGGAATCGAACCTGCCACTGCGCCACATATATAACAATTACAATGTATACGATATACATTTATATATAATTTTCTCCACTTTGTAGGAATGTACGGTAGCTCCGTGTGTGGGCGCCGTAGCTTTGACTGGCGTGTTCGAGCTATTGCTTCCTTTAAAAGAATTGTTTGCCAACTTTATTTTTGCTTTTTTGTAGCCATATTTTAATATTTTTGCTTTCTATAATATGGGACCGCCTCTAAGATTTGTGCTGCATCTGAACATACAAAAAAAGAATCAGGAATAAAAAATAAAACATATAGTCGAATTGATACCCTCCTTACTTTTTAATTTGATTTTTGAAGTAAGTAATAAATTCAGATTTATGTTTGACTTTCGGAAACAATCGTTTCTGAAAGTTGAAGACTCGTTCACAAGAATGACTTCGATTCTAATTACAAAGAATACCTAGGATTTCTCTTAAATAATTTCAGTGTAATCTTCGCTCGTTCTAATTCTACGTTATCTTGTGGCCTTGGCAATTAATGTACAGTACGGTCGACAAGTCGTGGCCGCTCTAAAATAAGCAAAAGTAAGGAAAATTCTATAATCAAATCTGCGCAGTCATCTACAGTTAGCTTCAGGTAGGCCGCGACTCACCGGCCGTACTTGGATGCTGAGGTAGTCATGGAGATGGGGTGTCGTGGAAACTTATTAAGCGATATGCCAATTTACTTTGAGCTTTTGGCTTTAATTTAATAATGTCGAAGTAAACATAAGGTAGCAAACTGATACAGTATAGTAAAGGTAGATCATTATTAATAATAATAATTTATGATTATTATTTTAGACGCAGATCGCAGATCTTGAAAATAAATTTTTTTTTACAGTATATTATTGATTAACAATATGATTTTTTGAGGCCGTCGTTGCGCAGGCATAAACGTGCTATTACCGGAACGGAATGGAACTTGGAGAATGAAATAAATAGGGAAATGAAGATCGCTCTGGTAAAAGAGCAAAAACGCGGCGTTGAGTTTCGCCACTCAACACGCAGTGCCCCTAGAATTCGGCGAAAAGTGGGAAACGGAAGTGTCTGAATGAGGAAGACACTAGGTTCCCAGGTACTCACTGCGTACCCCGCTATTTGCGGGATACAGCGTTAAACTAAAAAAAAATATTAGAGAAAGTCACGTATCAAAATATATTTCGTTTAATCATATAAGCCTTGTATACTATAGGAATGTCCAGGGAGACATTAGCAGTGAAATATTGCTGTAGGTGAGGTCAAAGGACTGTGTAATTATCTTCGGGAGAAAAAAAATAAGTTAATTACACCCTTAGGAATGGGGTCCTATTTACTCTACGTTCCCATTAGGACACATGCGTTCCCCACTTTCCACTAAATTCTTTAAGCATTGCGTATTGAGTGGCGGAACTCAACGCCGCGCGTCACCAGAGCGAGGATATGAAAATATTAAATATTTCATTCCTTTGAGTGAGAATCGAAACCACAACTCCCTCATTAACTGTCGCACATTTGTGTCCCTGCGCCACAACGGCTTTAAGTAATTAATCATAAAAGTCATAAAAGCTATATTAACATATTTCTACTTAGTCGATTGTTCCATTCTGCGAAGGTTCCCACGCACGACGTGAACACGTGTGACGTCACGCGGACACTTGCTCTTGACATTGACGTCACATAGTATGGAACAGTACAATCAATATTTAACAGGAGATAATAATATCTAATTATAAAACATTTTCATATGAAAATACATATTATGTGAATGTATTAATACGAGTACATAATGAAATTGCAGTTATCGCTAGTACCTATTGGTAGAATTGTGACAACAGATGCCTATTTTCAAACTAACGATTTTATGGGGAGTAAAGAATAACCCAAAAATAATACAATCGAATTGATAACCTTTTCTTACAGAAGTCGTTTTAAAAGAACAATAAAATACTGCTAAATCTGTATGTACTAAACGCATCGATTGTTATTTTCTATATTATTAATATAAATTCGTTATTTTACGCTCGGGCTCTGAGCAGACCTGGAACTTGCGACCCAAGTGTAGGCTTCCGGCACGTTTACAATGCGCTAACAGTCGCTTTCACTACTCGAGTGCTGTAATTAATTTGCAACATTGAAACTAATTAAATACATATTTTTATATATTTTTTTTTTAACTTCATGGTGTATCTGACCGCACTTACCAGGGTAGGCAAAGGGAACCTAAAAAGAAAATATTAATAAATGATAATTCATTCCCTCGAGTGGGGGTCGAACTCACAACCGTCGCGTTACAGTGCCAAGTAACCTTGTGCCCCTGCATCACTACGGCATCTATGTTAATATCAGTTAAAACAATAATTAACGTCTCTTAGTACGGCTAACTGAAATTCAGCATTGATTTGTATTTAGTAGGAGACGCAATAGTTATGTGATATTAAACACGGAAAGTATTATAATTCCAAGTTACATGTGCCTTATGTAAACCTAACAATGTCGATTGTATCGCTTGCTTAGTGGTTACTGGTCAGTGCCAGGCAGCGATGTCGTGGATATCGATAGCATTAAATGAAAAACAAGCAGTTTCATGCTGTATCCCGCCTGTAGTAGCGTAAGTAGAGGGAACGTAGTGTTAAGACACTCCGTTTAACACTGCCCGGAATTTTCGAGACATTGTGTGCAGAGTGGCGAAGTTCAACGCCGCGTTTTCTTATCTTACCAGAGTTAGAAAATAAAAATAATTCAATAACCTTAGTAGAACTGGAACTCATATCCAACGTTTACAGTCCAGATGTTGTGCCGCTACCCTACGACGGTTTCATTTTATTTTTAATCATAATAATGAACAAAACCAAATGATTATTATTATTCATTATCTAAGAACAATATACAAAGAGAATCAGGCTTCGAAGTTTGAGGTCGCTACCAGTGACCCCGATCCCGGGCCGCCCTTGACCCGGCTTGCATGCGCAAAGTTCTACACAATTCCCGGTGCTGGTGATAAATAGAACCTTGTCGTACTAACGGTGCACCAGACACTTGATTTATCGATATCCTGCATTTAAAACTTAAAATCGATTCTTGCATCTAATCTAATGCGCTTATGTTTTAAGGGTTAAGACTTAAAATAGATTTTTGTATCTAATGTAATGTGATTATGTTTTATATGTAAAATGTGTTGGAATAATAATTTAACTACAACCGCTTACTGCACTGAGCCTTAGGAGTTAGGGTATAAAATATTTTGCCCCCCCCCCCCCCCCACTTCCAATTTTTCTAGATTCAATTCTTCCATTTCTTGTTAAGCGGCGGAACTTGACGCACCTGTTTGTATTGGGTAACAGAGCGAAGAAATTAAGATCCAATCATTCCCCCAAAAGTTTTTATCGTTTTTGATGTAATATAGAAATTGCCCACCGACATTTTCATATAAAATTTCTAGAAGTTTTATTAGAAGAGATAGGACGTGGCGAATTATCCTCAATGTGATTTAGGTCAGATTCGAATTGACGCCCGCGGCGGGATCGGGGTCGCTGGGGTACCTATGTGCTTATTGCGAAAATCGATTTGGTTAAAATAAATTTGATTTTGAGACAGTTTGAATTTGAAGGTGTTCAAATGGTGCTCAAATTTCAAGACATTGTGTATTGAATGGTAGAACTCAACGCTGTGCTGGGTCAACCAGGGGAAATAAAGATAATTTAAAATATAATCCTTCCAGAGATTGAACCCATGTCTATCTCGCAGACAGTATATTTATCTGTATATGTATCACTTTGTAAGTCAGAAGCTGTCCCTCTACGCTACTACGTCGTAACATCTCGCAAAGAAAATGAATTACTTTCATTCCCTCGCTTTGGTAACAAGACAAAACGTGGCGTTGAGTTCCGCCAATCAACACGCAATGCCTGCGAACAAACACTAAGTTCTCAGGTTCCATTTAGCTACCCTACTATGTGCGGGATACAGCATGAAGCTAACAAAAGGCAAATATGAATATTTCAGCGCAAATAGGTACATCAACAAATACATTCTAAATCAGGTCACATACACAACACATCTCGAACTAATCTGAGCTCGTTCTGTATAGATAATGTTATTTCATATTTATAAACATTCAGAATTTATGAATGAAAATACGGAATATATTATTTGAATATTTTACCATATACTAACAGGACTAGTGGCAGCCCGTGATTTCGTTTGCGTAGACTTTAACATAGAATATTAAAAAAATCTTGTTTTTATTAATTTCTAGTAATCATCTCTTAGTGCTCCTTACACTCCCTAACCTATGAGTACCTAGCACATATGACAAATTTCAACTACAGTGTAAACTCTATATAACGACACTGAAGGGACTGTGCATTTTATGGCGTTATAGAGAGTGGTCGTTAAATGGAGAGAAGAAAAATCAGAATTAGAAAAAGAAAAAGTTTATTTCAGTCTGGTGTTAGTAGTTATACCGTATAAAAGAATCTTATTTGAACGCTATTGCGTATATTCTGTTATTTTTGTCTGACGTCTTTTGCTGCACCAGTAATTTTGTTGTATGTTTTTAATTATTTTATCCATATCTTGTGATATTGAGGCATTTTGGTGATAAAGGAAGTAATTTTCCAATAATTTAGCTGCTTTCAGAGCTTCTTCAATGCTCGGTGGAGGCTCAAGCTCATCCGTCTCATCTTCTTCATCTCCTTGTTCTTGATCCTCAGTTTTTCTCACTGAATCTAAAATTTCTGTGTCTGTGAGTGAAGCCGTTGTAAGCAGGCAGTTGTCTACTTCGATGTAGGTTTGAAAATTTACCGTATTTCCTGCCATGTTGACCTGTTGAATCCACTCAGTTAATGGAAGGTCGTCGTCGCTATCAAACTCAGGTTCTGTTTCCACGTCATCATTCGTAGAATTGATACAAAGTCCAGCATGTCGAAAAGAGTGCTGTATAGTTGTAGGTGTCACTTCTTCCCAGGCTTTAGATAAAAAATTTACTGCATGCAGCATATTAACAGAAGTTTTACCTTCAGATTCGACTAGCTCCATCAATAATTTCCTTCTGTAGTGACCCTTGAGGCTTTTAATCACACTCTGGTCCATTGGCTGTAAGATACTAGTCGTATTTGGAGGAAGAAATGCCAACTCTATGTTTTGAAGATTTGATATAAACGGATGGGCAGGGCAGTTGTCAACAAGAAGTAAAATTTTTCGTCCCTTTAATTCTGCGTCCCACCTTCGCACTTCTTCTTCAAAAAGTTGACTGGTCATCCAAGCTGATTTATTAGCTTTATACGTCACTGGCAATTTTTTAATGTTCTTAAAACAGCGCGGATTTTTCGATTTACCTATTACCATTAGCTTTTTTTTTTCTGTGCCATCCATATTAGCAGCCACAAGCACCGTAATACGTTCCTTGGAAAGCTTTCCTCCTACACACTTTTCCCCTTTAAACTTCAGAGTTTTATCTGGAGTCAACTTATAAAAAATTCCTGCTTCATCAGCATTGAAAATGTCACTTGGCGCGTATTTTTCTATGAATTTTGACCACACTCTAGTAATCCAATCATGAGTCACATTCGTATCAACACTTCGTGCTTCGCCACTTATTTTACCATAGTTGATATGATGACGTTGCTTGAATTTTCCGAGCCATCCTTCTGATGCTTTGAAAGAAGTTAAACCAAGTTCTTCAGCAAAATTCTCCGCCTTAGCTTTCACAAGTGGCCCCGAGATAGGCATATTATTCTGGCGTTGTCGGTGAAACCATGATAGTATAGCTTCATCCAAATCTTCGTATTTAGGTTTCTTTAATTTTTTGGAAGATTTTTCCTCGCTCTCAGCTTGGAGAATTTTTTCTTTATTTTTCCATATTGTGGACACGGTAGAGCGACTAAATCCAAAGCGTTTGCCAACATCACTTATCTTCTCTCCCGTTTCTATAGCGCGTATCAGTAAAACTTTTTCGTCAATACACAGTGATTTTCTTTTACTAGCCATGTTTACAGTTTGAAAGTTTGTGAGCAACTAAGAATATGATAACGTATAGATAATCGATGACTCCTACTTATTAGTCATCGTTAACAATTACAGTCTACACGTGCAAGCAATCCCAATTTGTAAACAAAAGAACGAATTTCTTAGAAAATTCCGTATGCATGATGCCGACAGTAAAGGTTTATTGCGGGCTAGGATAATAAAGCGACAAAAGAACGTACACAGATGCGCAGTTTTTACTAATTTTAGCAACTTAAAAGGTACTTTTTATTACTCAATTGTTGTCGTTATTGAGAGTGGGTGTGATGCTATGTAGAGTGTATCATTGTATGGAATACAAACTAAACCAACCAAAGCCAATTGATTTCGACGCTTTAGAGAGTTTGTCGTTAAATCGAGTGACGTTACATGGAGTTTACACTGTATTTAAAGTCAGTAGTTTTTTCTGTACTCGTAGAGCTATACCATAGACTATGTTAGGTAGTAACGGTTTTTGGTAAACTAATTCTTTTGATGTATTGAATTTTTTACTATATGCTAAACGATATGTATTTTTATTATTTCTGTTTTTTTTTAACATAATGTGATTGACATTTTTACATTTGACATTTTTAACATAGCACCAGAAATAATAAAAAATATTCTAATAGTGTTGACAGCAAAGATTTTTTTAAGAAAATTTACAAACATTTATTTACATTTACCTATCTAGCTATCATATGTCACGGTTGTGATAGCTTTTGTTAGCTCTTGTAGGTGCTTAGATGTAAACAAAAAGCTCTTATAAGCTCCCGCTTACTTTTACTTTAAGAAAAACAATAAATTTTTCAGAAGACAAAAGTTCTCTGAGCGTTAGCGATAATAAATTACAAATTAGACTCGGGTTTACGAAATCCGAGAGGTCTGCTCTGATTTTTGTCAAGACTGTGACTTGATTTATTAAATAAAACTTATATAAACCATTATACACATATTTATATTTTTTATCTTACTTTTTTTTAGCTTAACGCTGTATTTAAGGGTAATGAAAATTTGGCTATAATATAACGATAAGTTTAAGATTTTATATAAAAGTTTATTCATATTCCTTCGTTGCAGATCAATATACACTAGATAGTGAATACATTAAACGTTACTTGGGCGAGCTCACGCCGATTCAAGAGTCTCGGCTGCTGCAATTAAGAAAATGGATCGCCGATCTACAGAAGGGAAAAGTGAGTAATGCTAAATTAATCGATTATAAGTTATTTTTTCTTTTTGTTTCAGCTTTACGCTGTACTCTTATGTAGCAGGGTAGGCAAAAGGATTGCACTCCTTTCGCCACTTTCCGCCGAATTCAGGCATTGCGTACTAAGTGACGGAACTCAACGAGTGTCTTAACACTGTATCAACTATATGCGGAATACAGCGTAAACCTAAAAAATATTAATTTTAATTATTCATTTCATTATTAGTTCAGATTATAATATTGTTTATCTACGACAAACTTTATACGAGAATACTCGGAAAGGGTAACTTTCCTGAAACATCAGCCCTAATTTAATTAAATCAAGTATATTACTTTTTGGACTAATCCTCTTAGCAATTCCTCCTTCATGTTATTTCGTGTACGAGAACTTGGCATCATCTGTTACTTAGGTAATATATTAATTTTGAAGTTTTTGTCAGAAATTTGGGTAACTATCAAAATAATAAAAATACCGTAAATAGAGGTCGTCGATGTGTAGCAGCACAAGCGTGTGACTGTAAACGCGACGGCTGTGAGTTCGATTCCTACTCAGGAAGATTAATTATTAGGTATTTATTAATATTTTAATTTCTCCGCTCTGGTAGTAAGAGCAACAAACACAAACACACAATAAGATACTATTTAGCTGTATTAATAAAATTAGCAGACGTTTTAAAAATTTTTGTTCGACTTGACGTTTTAATATCTATATTATTTTTATATTTTATAATATATAGCCTCCGACAAAGATTAATGCCAAAACAATGTCAAGTGTTTATAATTTTAATAAGAGAACCTTTAGAATTACATTCAGAATTTGGATGGAAGTTTTGATGATTGAACTCGCTTTGTCGTTCAATATCGAGCGTCTCGTCGGCCTTCAACACTTGTTTTAGAATACTCGGCCCTTACTGACATTCCTCGTTTGTATCCCCGAGACCGGAGTGTACCGGCGCTGCGTGGGTGTTCTTTTATACTCTTGAGTTGCGTTTGATATGTCCCTCATATAGCAGGGTACATAAGGGACCCTTAAATAGTGTCAAGACATTCCGTTCTCCATTTAAAAATAATCTTTTCATTACTAGGCTACATCTATGTTTCGTTCCTAGTTCCTATTATAGACTAAATAACACAACCTAGACATTCAGTATGCAGGAAGTATAGAATACATTTAAAGTAATAGCCTCACACTCAGCCTTGCTCAGAGTGCGGATGTGAATGACAGCCGACGCGCTGCGCGGATAGATACCTACGTTGCATATGTCGCTGCGATAAATTCAACAACAGTTTTTATTATATTTATTACGTTTAAGAGGTCGTGCGGTGGCACAGCGGCAGGCTAGAAACGCGACGGGTGTGGGTTTATTTCCATGAGGGAGATTGGATTATTTTTATGTGCGATTATTCGGAGTCACTCAACATGGAATGTCTCAAATTCGAACATTCTATGTACGATAAAGCATGAGGAACAAAAGGGTCAAAGATTAAGACATAGCGTCGTATCCAGTGATAGGTTGGTTCCCTGTAGGTACCCCGCTAGGGACAAACTGTAAAGTTTAAGGTTATTATTTTTTATATATTAAAAAATAATAAAAATAATTTTATATATAGTTATGTAAATTTCTGCTTTGGACATAAATTCAGGCGCCGTAACTGAAGCTCTAGATTTATGGCCACAACTCTTGTTGCGTGGAAATAGCGTGGGTAGATAGATGTATATGCAGATTGTGGTGTTTGTCGTTTTAACTTTTTAAAGTAGGTTATTTTCTGCATTCAGTAGGATGAGTTATAAAAAGAAGCTTATCAGCGTAGAGAGGGAAAACACCCCGTTTCCCGTTTTAGACCAATCGTCGAGACATTTTGTGTTTCAAATAGATAAGAAAGAAAGAAAGAAATGATAATAATTTTAATTTTAATCATTCCCCCGCGTGGGGATCGAACACACAACCGTCGCACGTTTATGCACCTGCGCCACGGCGGCCTCGAAAATCGTGCATTAAGCTCGAATAATTGAATTCGTAAAATTGTTTTTCTGTATTCGTTCAAATTATAAAACTGTAGATTTTAAAGAAAGTCTTTTAATCTTTTTTTTTACTTTCTACAAACTTACTTTAATTAAGATTATAAGTAAAACTTTTTCGTTACTGAGTTACTGGCAGGCAACGCACAGCCAGAACTACTCGACGTACAACGCAAGGTCCTTTGGGTAGGAATAGTATCCTGTAGAGGAGCACTGTAAGGAGGATTTTGCGTAATACTTACGAGGACGGGAAATTTGGAGAATTTTACCTTTACGTTTCATAGTTCACATAAACGAAGTTGCGGGCGGCAACTAGTTGTTAATAAAAAGCATTATTATCAGGTACCAAGTGACACAACCCTCCTCCGTTTCCTCCGTGCTCGTGACTTCAGCGTGGAGAAGGCGAGAGAGATGCTGTCACAGTCACTCCTCTGGCGTAAGAAGCACCAGGTGGACAGGATACTGTCGGAGTACGAAACTCCTGATGTTGTCAAGCAGTATTTTCCTGGTGGCTGGCATCATCATGACAAGGGTATGTTTTTTGTTTTTTCTTGCTTTTTATTGTAATGCGGCTTCGTCTCCGTGGTCAAATGGAAAAGACAGCCGCACAGCATCGTGTGTTTAGTTGTAGGTCGATTCCCAGACTAAAGAATGAATTATTTGAATTTTTTCGTTCTGGTTAGCGTTACATTGGCAATAGTCTCTCTATTTGTATAGCAAACGCGGGGGGCTATGCTAGCGGGGTGTAGCGTAAAGCTTAAAAAATCAAAATCTAAACTATGAATAATAAATAAATATTGAATAAGACGGATATTTATTTGTATCTTTATTGTGACAGACGGACGTCCTCTATACATACTGCGACTAGGTCAAATGGATGTTAAGGGACTGTTGAAATCTATTGGCGAAGATGGACTCTTGAAGTTGGTAAGTTTATTTACATCAAGAATCTTATTTTTTAAAACATATTTGTCCCTGTTACGATGAAATTTGAATATGGCTTTTAACTATTTAAATTGATAAATACGCTTTCTTGATTTCTTAGTCTCAAATTTTCATTTAGAAAGTCATTTAAAAATCTGTAGTGGTGAAGTGTGACAGCGTCTGTCTCTAAACGCAACGACGATGCGGTTATGGTTCGATTCGATTCCCACTAGATTCCCACTCTGGAAACTCTATTCACTTAGATTTATTTGAACTAAACTATAATAATTTTATTTAAATGATTATGGAAATCTATCAGGAAATGAATAGCAAAAATAGTCAAAGTTACATTATACAGTCGTCCGATAGGAATTGAAATAATACTCAATAATGATGCCATCTTTAAATTCACAGCGCTGCGTTACCACGACTAAATCACGGGACTAAATGTTATTAGTACCTCCATAAATACTTGATACTGTATGAGGTTAAGGGCCAGTTTCCACCGCCAGTGGAGCGGGCCTATTACGTTGAACTCGCAAGAGTAAACTGCATACTTGTATTTTCACCAATAAATAGTCAGGCGGTACGGACCGACCGAGCGAGTTCTCTTCCTCCCAAAAAGCGGCAAAATTCGTGAAGACAAAAAATATAAAAATAAAAATATAATATATACTTTCAGACACTTCACGTATGTGAAGAAGGTTTAAAACTGCTAGAAGAAGCGACCAGATCGTCTGAACACGCGATCCAATCCTGGTGCTTGTTAGTGGACCTAGACGGTCTCAATATGAGGCACCTCTGGAGACCTGGAGTCAGGGCCTTGTTGCGCATCATACAGATAGTGGAAGCTAATTACCCAGAGACAATGGGTAGAGTGCTGATTGTGAGAGCTCCGAGGGTGTTCCCGATTTTGTGGACCATTGTTAGCACGTTTATAGGTAAGATTTATGTTTAAATTTAATATATGTCTTGCAATTGGGCTAGGAGCTAAATGGAAATACTTATAATACAATTTATAAAAAACTCAAATCTAAATTTAGTAAGTTCATTGCACTTTAAGTGTTCTAGTATTTCAGAAATATTATTAACAAAATTAAGATCAAATAATAAAACAAAATCGGAAATTTCTTAAATGGAATCTTCTAATACATTTCGCCTCAAAATATACGCTCTATGCTCATGCTCTAAATCCAATAGCAGGTCTGTTGAAAACATTAATCAGTTTACTGGGTCAGTCATAGTTGACTGACATGACTTGAATCCATCAGTCGTACTGGCTGACATTACAAGATAACCTATTAAATTAATATACTCATTCCTTTAGACGAAAACACACGTAGCAAGTTCTTGTTCTACGGCGGCAAAGACTACCTCCAGCCTGGAGGTTTACTCGACTATATACCTAAGGATCTCATCCCAGACTTCTTAGGAGGACCTTGCAAGGTATGATACATAGACCACTTAAATAGCGTTAAATAAAAATAAATAAATCGGCTTTACCAGAAGCAGAGGGAACTTTTTGGCAAAAAGTGGGGAACCACTAGTATTAATTTTAAATAGAATTTGTTAGTTAATAGATACAGTATAATATCTCTAGTCTGGCATTCCGATGGATTGATCCAGTTATCCGGAATCCTCTGGAAATAATACTTATAAACATCCGAGGAAATGTTTTTACGCAAGACTACAATTTACACAACAACGTGCCTCAATGAAGCGTGGTGCAGAGGCGCAAGTGTGTGATTGTAAACACGGCTGGTCGTGGGTTCGATCCCCACTCGACAAAATGGAGTATATATTTAAATTTATATTTTCATTTCTTCGCTGTGGTGTCCGTTAATAAATATATTACAGAAATAATATATAATACTGAACGATGAACAAAAGTAATATATTTTTATAGCTTCACGCTGTATCTCGTGTAGTGCTAAGATACTCCATTCCCCATCTCAGAATTTTTGAGACATGTTTGTCTTATTACCAGAGCGAGTAAAAGAAAATTATCTATTATTATACTAACAACTAACATCTATAATTTTGTTTTTACGTAATGACTTATTTACTACAGCTACAATGAAATAATCCGAACATTTCAATTATCTGTCATCGGACTAGTGCGGTTCTTCTGTATTTCATTAATTAACAATTAATATTTTGTATTTATTTTGATCCGACTTGTTATATAAATGGGTTAAAATTAATACTTAACATATAGAATATTTAGACGTGGTATATACATATATAGAACGGAACCTTTATTTATAGTACTTTTCCGTAGTCTAAGCTATATGTTGAAAAATATTTTTTAATGCTAAAGAGTTTGTATGGTTAACTCATGTCAGGAACTACTGGTTCGATTTGACAAATATATTTTTGTATTAGATAATCCATTAATCGAGGAAGGCTATAGACGATATAACTCTACGTTAACAGTTTCAATGTCGCCCACTGTACCTGCGGTCAGAATTACCTCGGACAATTTGTGTCATACAAAACTCATAGGCTAGGGACCTATGAGTTTTGTATGACACTATATCGAAAGAAATTATATCGTATTCGATATAATTTGTACGATATAATTATTATATCGTAGAAATTATATCGAAAATTAAAACAAATTATATTAAATATTTATATATCGTTCTCAACTCTGAGATTATCATCAATCAATAAACATTATTAAAAATTTAATATAACAATCTTGAGAGCTATCTTAAGATGCCGTTTTCATTCAAAGACCATTAAAGATCCTCGCTCTGAGCTGTTTATAAATAAAATACCATTTCTGGCTGGATCCAAACCTAATCCTACCACTATAGATATAACATGAATTTTATATAATATACTAACTCAAATGACATGTAACCTTTGTTTGACGGCAGTCGGATATAGTAGATGCGTCGCTGAACGTGCCGCACCACTATTACGAGCATGTACGCGTGAGACGGTTGCAGTACAGTACCTAGCTGTTGTCGTGAACACGTACCTACGCTACATACGCTACAGCCTATACGTGTAGATTATGTGCTATTGTCTTTATATATTGATCGTTATTGCAGGAACTGTGCACCTGGAACCAAAGTGGTATAGGTTCATGGTGGTTCTCAAATATAGTAAAGTACAAAGAAGGAACCTAGTTACCTGTATATGACACTCCGTTCCCGACAAACCGCCTTGCATTTTTGTTGTTTGCTTAGTTCGTAAACCTCTGTAGAAAACAATGAGATTTATTCGATCAATAAAACAAATTTCTTCTTGCTTCTTTCAAGCAATGTCTCGAGAATTATACTGTGTGTTGGGTACAGAGTGTCTTAACACTAGGCTCCTCCTATTTACGTGCCGGATGCAGCGCATGAAGCTCTTTTAAAAAATATACATAACATATAATATTGTTAACGGAAGCTTACGGAATTCCCGGTCGACAGGATTAAATGTTTTTGTGTTTATCATTTTGTTATATTTTTCCTCTTATTCATTACTATTAATAAACGAGTACATTGTACACCCACCGATTTCGGTCCGCCTGCTAAATCTGGTCTACATTTGTCGATGCAGTATTAGTCTAGTAATTTTTAAGTACTAATGCTAATAAGTCTTTGGTATATATTAAATTTTTATGCTAAATGCAAGAAAATTGAAGTACTTACAATTTCTCCATTTCAAAATAGTTTCGTTATATTTTACTTGATCTATGATTATAGTAAGATCTTTGCCTTTCACGATTAATGCGACATAAGAGTTTCATTTCATCTCTTAGTGTAAATGTTATTGTTTTGGTTAAATAAAAATTTAAAGGGAGAAAATAAAAAAATATATTACTTGCTCAGCTAGAAAGGGTTTAACTTAATATTTTAAATATGTAAATTTGTGATCCAGCAATTTTAGTGTTAACTGAAACCTCCTTAATTAACTGGCTGTTAAAATAATAGATAATATCAATACATGCCAGCGAACTTCGCTTAATTGCTTAAACATAAAAAACCCACTATAGCAACAAAGTATTAATAATGACATAACATTATTAACATACCTATAGTAATTACTATCATCCGCCTGGCGGTTTTGTTAGTATCCTATTGATAGTACTCTTTTATCACGGCCTTTGACTTGTAATGTACATTCCACAGATAATTCTTTAAATATATAGTTTCCAAAAGTTTTGTTTTAAAGTGGTT
The DNA here is from genome assembly GCA_016802625.1 of Heliconius numata. Classification (NCBI taxonomy): domain Eukaryota; kingdom Metazoa; phylum Arthropoda; class Insecta; order Lepidoptera; family Nymphalidae; genus Heliconius; species Heliconius numata. The sequence continues at coordinate 476,731 of JAEBDU010000099.1, forward strand.
ATTTTACCCTAATAATTGAAACCCACTTTTTTAAACTTCTGTTTTGTATTTTACGAATTGTGCGTTTTTGCTTTATACTATTTAGCTAGTTAGGCAGCAGATTGACAACTCTTTTGAAAACTGACATGATGATACCATCCAGATCATAGTGTCTATTTTTTATACGTTCTATAAACACTCTTGACAGTCATGTTGTGGTCAACAAGATATTTAATTCGTGGGTCAGGCATAGGTCGCCCCATGTTCCACTATCTCCATGCTTGAGATTAACCTGGTGTACTCGTGGGTAGGTGCGTCTAGGGACCTGCCGCGTAGTCTTTGTCTTGAATAACTAAACGTCTTATTCAAATTTGGTCTCGTGTGTGGTAAAACAGCTTTAGTGTGGTTTCTCTCTACTTACTCGACAAAATTTATAAAAAGCGTGAAATTATTCAAGGTTCATTTAGCAAAACCACTCAGACGTCTCAAGAGTATGCTAAGTGGATTTAAGTACCATTAATGCTTTCATTTTATAAGTGATTTTCTATAAAAATAGCTGATTGGCATTAATTAGTTGAGCTGTCATTATATTTATAGGGTACGATTCAAATAATAACTCAAATTGGTATAGCTACTTAATAATGTACGACATCGGCGACGACCTTTGTTCTTTAATTACCGATATTCCTGATTTATCGATTGCTCTGGCCATCGCCTTATTTCTTTTTTATATGTTTAATTTTTGTATTATGAAATTGTATATAATATTACATATACATAATATGATTGTGTGACTAAATTTCCTTTTTCGTTTTCACTTGATGAATACAATGAAACTGAATTTGAATTGAACTGATGAATTTAATGATGAAATACTATATTTTTCTCAACGAGACACTGTTTAGGCTGAATGGTATAACTATTTTTTTATAATATTATAGTTCGATTAATTGGGATTTAAACTTATAGGCTATAACCAATGCTTCTGGGGTTTTTAACAGAGCCATTACAGCGTCAAATATAATATTATTTTTCCTGTATCAATATAGAATTGTAACAATTATTTATTACGTTACATCGCTTTCTCATAAAGGCTAATAAACTTTATCTACGCCCTGTAAAATAACCAATCCGTGCAAGTATATATTATTTAAATTAATAGAATTCAAGGTCGTTTAGGCTATTGACTTATTTGCTCCATTTTTGATTGAAAAACCTTTTCCATTATTGATAAAAATAAACGCATTTTCTTTGAAAGTGGACTTATTTTCCTCTGATTCTTAATTTTATAATATACATATGATTTAAATTGGGAAAAGGGTAGATGGGAAAAGTTCTTGCAATTTCGATCAAATAGCACTATTGTGTAAAGTAAAGTGAAACTCGTCTATTCCGTGTCTCATCGTACATTAGCTTTGTCGTAAAAAACAAAAACACAAAATTTGTATAGCTACAACACTATCACTACGTCACTGCCATGACACTTTAAAATGTCATTTTGACAGCTAGAATAGATTGTAGAATGCACAGATTATATAAGTTATAAGATGGTCACTCTATTATATTAATGTTTATTTCACTTCTATATTTATTAATTGAATAGTTATTTAATTAATATCTTTGTTTATTTTTATTACCTTAATTTATTGTTGTATATATAAATTAAAGTAAATGTTGAACTTCTGTTTTAAACATGTAAAATAATAGTAATACTTAATTGTCAATTTATTATTATTAATGTATTCTTTAGAAATATAATAAAATATCCACATATTTACACATTCATAATCACTACATTATTATCTAAATATTTTTGAATACATAGAACAAAAGTTGAATATTCTTCTTCATATTATTACAGAGTTTCGTCCACGAAGGTGGTTTGGTGCCAAAGAGCTTGTACGTAAGCGGTGCCTTCACGGAACGCGATGGAGATCCTCTTAGCGAAGACAGTATATACAGATCAGTTAGCTTGGGAAAAGGACAGGTATTTATATAAATTACACAATATTTAACAAAAATCTTCTGTTTTAAAATCTATATATTTTGAAGAAAACGAGTATTGTTGTAACATTAAATAAATAACATTAATAACATTTCTGTGATATCAAATATACATTTAAAATTTATTATTCATATTTACGTAGAAATAATGTTAATTCACCCATTTTCACAGGTCCACGAGGTAATAGTACAGAACCGAGACCCGCAAAGTGTTCTAACGTGGGACTTCGACGTCATCCGCCACGACATCTCGTTCACGGTGTACCGCAGCGACCACGAGCTCGACCACCCAGACCATGCCGCTGGTGAGTTTTAAATAGACATTTATAATTTCACGCTGTGTTCCAGCAGGGTGGACAGAGGGGTCGGGGGGTGGGAGGGTCTGCCTTCCTGCTTAACTTGCTCCACTTTGCACGATCTGTAACGTCCTGTGTGGTAAGACCATTGGCTCTCATGTCCTGCATCACGGCATCCAACCAGCGCTTCCTTGGGCGTCCGGCACGTGTAACTCCAGGGACAGACATAGCAAGGCACTTGCATCCGACATAGTTCCAAGGCCGGCGCTCAACGTGGCCATACCATCTCAGGCGACGCTCTTGGAGCTTATATGCTACATCACGAACTCCAAGACTACCTAGAATGAATGTGTTACGTATGCGGTCAGACCGCGATACGCTGCACATCTACCTCAGCATCTTCATTTCCGTGACGTGGAGCTCCTGAAAGTGCCGTGATAGTGCTGGCCAACATTCGCTGCCGTATAAAAGTTTTGGAATTCAGCAGAAATGAAACTCAACGCCGCCTTGGTGCCAGAATGACAAAATAAAAATATTAATAAATAAGAATTTATCCCTTTGAGAGAAGATATAATCCACAACTGCCTTACAGTCACACCCTTGCGCTATGACGGCCTCATAGTTTAGTAGTATGCATTGTGAAAATGATGATAATTATTTACCCATTTGTTTCCAGCTATGTGTGTAGGCGGTGTTATCGCAGAGGAGTCCCGCTCGGTGTTAGACAGCGGGCGCGAGGGCGACCACTACCACCGTGTAGAACCCACTCTGGTGTGTCACGATGGGGAGAGTATACAGGTTTGAAATTTTTTAACAACACTAAGACTCCACTAAGATAATTGTCATTCAATCTTAATTCATCGATAAATGTGTATGTATTATACTTTGGTAAGGTATAAAGATTTGAAAAGGAAACAGGATTTGAACTCTTGGAAACTTAGCTTGATACAAAGACGAGCTTGTAGCTTGTAGGCTTATAGCTTAGTGGTCGCAGCTCGTCGTAGTTTTATATGTTTTTTTTTTCATGAAATATCACTATACAAACAAGCACAGTTTCGTTTAACATGAATATATGCGATAATCAAATATCTTATTAAGAGATACATACCTAAAAAAATATAATTTCCTCCAGGGCTCACACGTGATGGCCGTATGTGGTAGCTACGTCCTGCAGTGGCGGTGTGAGGCGGCGGAACGAGCACAGCTCATGTATTTCCATGAAACACTCGCCAGCCATCATTACCGGTCTGTAAATTAAAATATTTTAATATATTATTGTATTCTTTTTTTGTTATAGCGGCAACAGAAAGAAGTACACCGTCTGTTAAAATTTCAACTGTCTAACTGTATAATAGGCATCCTTTAGAAGTATTTTCATATAATTAACGCAGCTAATGTATTTCTATGAGACATACTCATAACTATTTTAGATAAAGTTAAGAAGCAGTTCACAATACCTCGCTTTTTGGGATAATTGAAAATAATTTTAAAACAATCATTTCCTCCTCGAGTGGAGATCGAACATACAGCCTTCGCTTTTAAAGTCGTACCCCGTCCCATTGCACCGCGACAACCTATAATTCAAAACTTATTATTATAAGTTAATTTTATCTTTCTTTTTTTGTATGAAATAATGAATAGAAAAAAAATTCTTTACACGTACAACATTTTTCATAGGTACATCACCTTTGACACACAACAAAAACACAAAATATGTATAATTTTTTATACCTTGTTCCAGCGGCTCTATGTCGAGTCTCCAATCAGCTACAAGTGGATTTTCTTGTCTAAGCAGCAAATCTGCCACAAGCTCGTGCCCCTCCCGGTGATGCCATCCGTTAAACCCTCCACATGCCCTACAACCCCTTACAACCCCATTAGAACCATTTACAACCCAACCCCTAAAAACTCCTGAACCTGTCTCTCCAGCACCTTCACCTCCATTATTGTGAGAAAAGGGATAACACGAAACAAGTACTCTTTTTGCTATTCTTGTAAAAAAGGGGAAATTGTGGTAATACAGATGTGGGGCATTTGAAGAAATCTAATGCTTTATCCATGTTTTTGTGAAGAAATGGGCAGTTTTTGGTGTTATGTGGGGCATTTCATAAAATGTCCGTATGTTTTGTCCATATTTTTATGAAGAAAAGAGCAATTTTTGGAGATATATCGAAAAAAATCTCCATATGTTATCGATATTTTTGTAAAAAAGGGGGCAAATATTGAATATTTTGTAAAGGGCAAGTGAAGTATTAAAACTATTTAATACAAAACTATATATTTCGGCACTGATAAGTTCTACAGAACTAAAATAAATTCGACATATGGATAAATCTATTAAATTTAAAATTAAAGTTATTATATTATGTATATAAAAAATTATGACGTGGTATAAATGTTGAATTTCAAAATTTCTCTGTACATAACATTAAGGGACAAATTTTAACTATTAACAATAAGAATATTAATTCTAATTGATTCTGTCCTATATAAAGTTAACCGAAGTATGGAAATAAGCATGGTGTTGGTTTTATAAATAGTATAATAAGTTAAGTAGAACAATGGAATTAATGATAGAAATATCATTAAATAATGAATTTTACTAATTTTAATGATAAAATAGATAACTTGGAATGTGATGATTATTAGTGCTTAATGAAATCTTAATTTCATATAGAATAAAAAGCCATATTTTGAATGTTCTAAATGTCTAAATAAATAATATACATTTTGGGACATATAAGTTCTTTGTGACAGTTTATGTTGAATTGTAAACTAAATACAAAAACGTAACTAGAATATTATGAATCTACTTTCACTTTCTAAGTATTAATATAATTGACAATAGACAATAGAATAGTAACTAGACAAAAAGCGCGGCGTTGAATTCCGCCACTCAACACGCAATGCTTCCAGCAGTCGGCGGAAGTAGGGAACGAAGCTATTTTAATGGGAACGGAGCGTCTTAAGTTGTAATAACGGAGGGTGTTTATTCTAAACACCAGGTTCCTACGTTTCCTCTGCCTAACCTACTTTGTGGAAGATACAGTGTGAAGGTAAAAAATCCATTAGACATGTCCTCAATAATATAACCCTGCTTGTTCAGAAATTTCTCTCTTCCTCCTCCACATTTTTGAAATATGGCGTTAATACTAATTTTTAAATCGTTTGTCAATTATATTAGTTACTTTCAATAGACCTTAGTTTCTTAATTTAACAGCTACGTAAATATACGTATTCTATAACATATTATTTGGTAAAACAATTTAAAGAACAAACAAAATTAAACAGATATTTGTATGTTTATTCATATAAAAATAAATTGTTATATGTATTAATTTCTACCGTAGGTTGCAAAAAAAATATTTAGAGTATTTTGGAACTTTTAAGCAATCGCTTAAAACAATGATTATTTAGTGACTTAACACTTAATATTGTGATATAAATTGATTTTGACGAAGAGATTTAATACTCTCTTTCACAATTTCTTAGGAAAATAAATATAAATATGCTCTTGGTTTAGTGAAAACTGAAAACATCCAATTTGACAAAACGTGCAATCATATGCGATAGTCATAGGTTCAAATGCTGGTTAGGTTTTTGTTTTACTGTACATCGTATTGATGTAGTGTCGTGTCGCTAGTTTTTAAATATAACAAGAAAATACTACTAGATCCTCTAAAATCCCAATAAAATTTGCAATTTGCTTACATATCTAAACAATTTTTTTAAGTGTATAGTGTTTATATATATAAATATATATATCTATGTAAAATATGCGATTTACGTGTGTCTGTACAAGTGTGGATTTTGAGGAATGTTATCGTTGTAACAAGACGCGGCCCGTCACTGTAATGGCTGTGATACCTTTGCTTGTGATTGGCGGGATAAAATACTGGCTCTTGCCACTCTTGGTAGTACTGAGCTTCTATATATATGGTCTTTTTGATTATTTTTCAATTTAAAAATAAAGTACTCTGAAATCTGTAATGTTTATTTTAAAAGTACACTCGAGTAGAGATGTTCTAATCTTAAACTGAACTTACAAAATAAGTAAATTACTATAAAGCAATAAACAAATAATACAATTTTAAATCGCTTGTCAAAACTAATCTAGTTTGCCTCAAAGCAACATTAGACGATTTTGATTTTGTATGTTCTCAGAGCTGTTATATCATTTCATAAAATATTTATTTCTATTTCTTCGCTGTGGTGTCGAGGCAAAGCGCGGTGAGAGTTCCGCCACTCAGCACGCAATGCCTCCTGAATTCGGTGGAAAGTGGGGACACCCTACTAGGTGCGGGATACAGCGTGAAGATGTTTTGATTTGATTTTGAACTATATAATAGACATAACGACAAATAGTATTTTACTCTTACGCACTTAAAAAAATGTGTTTTATTTATTATTTATTACATTTTTTTGCTGATGCCGTTTTTTTGTCATTGTGATTACCTTTATCTGTGTTTGTAAGTTCAGTTTTACAATGGATCACAAGCATAATATGTATCACAGTTTTAATTAATATTTTATACCCTATTGTCTAATATTAAATTCTATTTTTGATGATATAATTAAGATTAGCTTAAGTAATTTTACTTAATAGTTTTCATAGTAACCATCACATAAACTATGTTTTATTTTTTATTACAAAATTGTCAATTAGTATATTCATATTTTATAATATATTTCCAATATATCTTTTATTGCCGATTTATTAAGAAACAATGTAAAACCTCATATATAATAAGGATTATTAATAATTTTGATTTGTTAGTGAAAAAAGTTTATATGAAATATTAAATTGTGATTCGATTTAAGATGCGTCTGTTATAGAAATGTTTAAAAATTTTAATCAATTTTACCATATTAGTATTAAATAATGAAATGCTATCTGAACAAAAAAAGAGTATCAGTTTAAAAAAAAAGATATATCTCTTATCTTTATTCTTAAAACCGACATTTTTTTCCTAGATTTTGGATTAGAGGAGCTACAATTTAATTGTGTAAATAAAAACTGAAATGTATCTTAGACGAAAATGGCGCTGAATTCTTAATTATTAAATACAAATAGGCCTCCAGTTTTTGTTGGAATTTCAAGAATTTTAAAATAGCAATATCCTTTTGTATTCAATTTAAGAAATTGTTTTTTTGATTCCTTTTTATATTATAGGAACAAACTACAGATTATATTCGAGTAATATAAGTAAAGTGTGGAATTGAATAGAAATATTTTTCAAAAAATAATATTAATATGTATATAGCATGATAAGTGTTGTTAGATTTTAAATATAATTAAATTAAAACAGCAACTTATTAATATTATCGGTTATATGGAAAAACTAAAAATAATCTCATCCTGCTTTTACAACTGCCCAAAAGAAAAGTATTTATTGTATAAAAATTTGACCTCTGTACATAAATAGTGTTAATATACGATTACACTCCCTAAGGAGTCTGCGAACGAAATTTCAGCGTTCTATGCCATGCTCATTGCGGTGAAGGAATTTTACTAACGAATACCTGTACACTAACATATCTGCTCAAAACAGTCCAGCAACGCCTATGAGTGTGTAGTTCCGTATGTGCGCTTCCTATCAGTCACTCAGTTACGGAAGAGTTTTATATTTGATACCAATGCTCAATCATCAAAAAAGTAAATAAATATTACTATTAAAATCATTTTGATTATTCGCTATTTACTATACATATTTCGCAGATTATAATAATGTTGCTTCTATAATATCGACAAAAATATCTTATTTTGATGAAAGAAATATAGATAATATTATAAATTTAAAATTAAGTACTTGGTAAAATAATAGGTTTGTGCGTCGCTCACGTTGTAACGAGGGAATTGTGAGGATTTTATTGAATCGTTAGTAATAAGTTTATTTTATGTTAGTTTTAAGTGGATATAAAAAAATGCAATCTAAGTATAGTTTTTAGATTATATGTGATTATTTTTAATTTTACTGAAATATTTCGACTTATTCTTCAATACTATATTGATACGTTTGTTCGCAACCCCAAAACTTACAGCTGTTTTTTTGTTTAGTGATAAAGTTCTATGCAATAAGATATTCCCTATATAGAAGCAATTGCACAAAGCATACAAGTATAAATGAATACTTTTATAAAACATATTGTTGTCATTGTATATTTTTGAACAGAATGGTTTAAAAAACAAATCAGAAATTAATATAAGGATACACCTATTATATATATTATAGTATTAAGTTGAAAAATTTTATGGATTTCTGGCTGAATCAAAGCCTACTATATGTTTTGGCTGTACAGCTTATGATCATGGCATTGATTGGACAAAATAACTTCTGTCTATGTTTATTATTTGTAAAAATATGTAAACATTACAAACTTTGAATGTAGTGTCACTATTTCGAATAATAAATATAGTATAAATTGTTTTTTGTTTTTTTTTTATTTTTCATCCATTATCTATCTATATCTATCTAACTAATATTAGTGCTTACATATAAGTACTTATATATTTTTATATGTATTGTATATATACATAATATACAGGGTGGAAGAGGCCGCGCTTCTTTTACTGAAACTGCATATAGGGTAATATATTTCAAACCTAGAGCTAAAGAAACTAATCAAGGTACCTCAGCAGTTTGGATGTAGGATTTTTTTTTCATTTCACGATTTTTATCCCTGTATTTCCTGTGATGCACACATACGTGTGCGACGCTGCCGCTTTGACAGGTAGGTGTGTGCGTTTTTGTTATACTTTACAAATGGCGTTTTATTTTAAAACGATAATATAAAATTATCGTTATTTATTTTGTTTTAAAAAAAATATTTTTTAATTTTTGGGAATTATTTTTTTCTGAATTATATTAGGCTTTTATAGAGTAGTTAAAACTGTGGTTTCATTTAAAGTGGTGCTGACATTTCCACCTGTATAGTCTCTGATTATAGAAGCGACGGCTGTGGGACTGTGGGCTCTATTCCAACTTGGGGGAGTAAATTATTAAATAATTTCATTTCCTCGCTATGGTAACATCGAATTCTTTTTTGTTGTTATTTTTTTATTCCCATTTACATCCCTAGAACACCCCTGACAACCTCCCAAAAACTTCTTGAAAAGACTTCTTCAAGAAAAGATATATTTAATTTTAATTCGAATTTTATCTCACTATAAGCCTATAACCCTGTTACCTATAATTAATAAACAAGAAACAAAAACATAATTCAAAGGAAAGATGATAAAAGAAAATGAGTTTCAATCCCAACATAACGATCCGTGACGGATCGCGTAAACCCTTGGCCGATAGCGTTTCCAATACAAAACTTAGATACAGTACGGTTGTCGAGTCGTGGCCGCCCTGAAGTTAGACTTTATAAACTTTTGCGCATTGTTCATTCGATAGAAAACTATCAAATGCAAGGAAAACCAGCTAAAATCAAGTTGCGCTATTCGTTGACCGTACTGTACTTATATACCAACTAACACAATACCTACCCAGTTTATGGCTATCGTATATTTTTCAAGCCTTTATGGTCACGATAAGAGCGATAATTTTACGCTTTGGAATATTGTTATATGTATGTTGCAAGATTACACGTAGAGTTGAGTTACCATGTCGATGTTTGAGCGAATCAATCTTTATGCCTTTTGAGGCCACTCGTGGCGCACAGGCGCAGGGGCACCACGCCACAGGCTGTGGCCTTCAATCCCATTCCCATCCCAGCGTTGAGTTGTGCCACTCAACATGCAATGCTTTCAGAATTCGGCGGAAATTTGGGAACGGAAGTGTCTTAATGATTATTTTTTTTAATAAGCTAACTTTTACCTCCGTTGCCGAGGTCGGACAGAAATAAATAAAAGCTTAATACAATTCTTTTAGGAAAACTTGAATTTAAACGTAGCGGGATTTGAAGCCCTATTTCCTTTGCATGGACTATAATATAAGACGTAAAATGAAAAATCCCGAATTCTTTAGTTATCGTGGAAATTTGGTCAAGTTAGTTCTCCCCTACCCTTAAACCTACCAACATGCAAAATATCAACTCTCAAGTTCCATCTTCAAGCTTATGTTATGGTGCTGTCTGTCAGCGTGTCAGTCAGTAGTGACTGAGTGCAATAACGAAGGCTAATTATTTGTAATTCTAAAAAAGTGAATATGTGATAGACTTAGATAGCATCTCCTCTTTCCTATTGATAATCACTGCGCAGCTTTACATAAATCGTTATTTTTGTACGGAAAAGACAAGTCAATCTCGCATACAGGTCACCAAAGGAGCTACAGATGCGCTGCCGGCCTTTATGGTGGAGACTAACGAAGAGTAGTTTACTACAATAGTTATAATAACCGAACCTATAGAGACTTCGCCGTGACGGTGAATAGTTTAAGCGCTTGAATATTTTGGACAGCAGCTTATGCTTTCATATCCTACGACGCGAACTTTAATTTGTTTCTAGTATCTGCTAATGTAGAAAAAATACTTTTAAATATTATAAATTTAAAATTGTTTTTTCACGAAACAATTATATTGTGAGTTCGATTCTCACTCAGTGAAATTATTTATTTTCATTTTCCACTCAAGCCTCTCCTCCATCTAGCAGTTTGGAAAGTTGAGCGGTGCGTGGACAACGGCATGTGATAACGCTAAGTCCCTCTGCCCGATAAGTATACGGGATCCGTAAAACTAAGAATAATCGTACAAATCAGCTTTTTCGTTTGCTTACAAGCAAACAAAATATTTAATTTAAAAAACGTAACTTACAACTACCGCTATGCACAAGGCTTTCGATAAAAACTGCCCTGAAATCAGTTCATTCATTCAGGCAAGAGCTACGGTGCCACAGACAGACATGTCAAACTTAAACTCACTCCTCTTTTTGCTTCGGGGGTTAAAATATACTTAAACTGTTATCAACGATGACTGACAAATACTAAATAAAAAACTTAAAATTTACGTTTACGGTGTATATAAAAGGCTGTTATAAATGTCTAATATATTTGTATGGAATAGGGCCAGAAATGTATTTTTTCGATTTATAGCGCCCTAGTTAGTACAATATTTACGAGCGCATTGTTTCCAGGCGGAATTTTTGAAATAATGAACCGATAACACGTTGTTGGATCTAGAGCGCTTGGATTAACACTTACCGATTGGGTTTTATACATCTTTTATTATGTTCAAGGAAGGCAATGAGACATAATTCTCGAGAAGTGGACAGTGCATGGTGGACAGGAGGTTTCTCACGCACTGCTTAATTTTGGAGACATTGCTTTAATGTTATTGCTTAAATTTGTTATTAAAGCCGATAGTTCAAGTGAGGTATCAGACTAAAGGGCTCTGGCTAAGCAAAGCTTAAATTTCAGCAAAAGCTCGAGACCTCCAATATTTGTATGGAACAGTCTCAGTGAGCGAGCCCGCTTGGTTTTTATAGAGAAATAAATAGTTTTATCGAGATTTGGCTGGTTTATTACAAGATACTTTTGGGGGGACTTCACTAAGTAGTGTCTAGAGATGAATGCTGTATTATTTAGGTACCTACATATAAATTACAAGTTCACATTAGATGAAATAAAAATAATACAATTTTAGATTAAGAAATAATAAAATAGCCTCACGCAGTATCCTGCATATAGGGTAGGTAGAAGGAGCCTTGTGTTACGACTTCGTTTTATCGGACATTGCATATTGCGTGGCGAGAGTTGGAATTGAACCCACTAACTCCGCGCTTACAATTAGACGCTGCGCCACGAGGCTGGTTTTAATAAAATGTAACAAGAAACAGTTACAAATACAGATTATACAAAAAAATATGATAAAATTATATCACTTACCAATATTAATTATAAAATATACACATAAAACATAATTGTACATAAACAAGTATATCTAAAGAATTATTCCGTATAAAAGTACCGCCGCGTTGGTAGAAATCACGTGTTGTATTCGCCACGCCGATACAGTGACCTGGACGACACGATCCGGGGCGAACAAACTAGTCTAGAACAGTTTGCTCATCCGGTCGGGTTGTCTTAGCCACTTGTCGAAGTCAATGTCCAAAAGAAACACCAAAAAGTTTCAAATTTCTCAATGAAAATACGTTTTTTTTAACTTTAAATACTGAAAAACCTATCAAAAATTAATCCTAAATGCGATGAACTAGTAGTAATAATTAAAAAATCTCACAAATTATATAAAAAATGAAGTTTTAGTGTCGTTTGAAGACATCTGCTAATGTAATTCGTACACGTTTCAGTCCACAGGCGCAGGCTGCGCGCGCGCAGGCAGCACTGTCTCAATCTTAACACTGTTTGAACAAGTGTTTTTCAGAAACAATACTCAACTTTTCTACTATAAGGCTACTGTGATAACGATATATCGTTGGTTACGTAAACGTCTATATTATTATTTATGCACTTTTAAATTTAAAAGTACTATTTGTATTAGAAGTTTGTTTTTACAGGAGTTTTTGTTGTATGTATTATTGCGTGATTTTAACTTAGCAGGTACGAAATATTATAAGTATATATTACATGTGGATCCACCCGCGTGGTCAAATGGAAGTAGCCGCTCGTTGGGAATGACACTGACACCGTCCAAGTGCGGGACGGTACATCGAAACTATGACGATGTATCCCGCAGACAGCAGGGTAGGCAGAGGGGACCTAGTGTTAAGACACTCCGTTCCCCATTATAGGCTATATCTATAAATATAATCTAATAAAAATATATATTGTTTCTAATTGAATCTGCAGTTCCAGAGAATAACGCCTTCAACAATAATATACTTCAGTTCCAAATATAGTTCCAAAAATTTCAAATTTATAATATTGCATAACAGATCTGACATGGAGAAATCCACAAAAATATATACTTATGTAGAGTTCCTCCACTCAACACCCAATATCTCTAGCATATCTTCCTCTATCATAAGTAGTAACTAGACTTTATTCAAAAGTATTTAAAATTTAATTGAACTGTAAGTAAGCAAATACAAGTGCGAGGCGACCCAAATAGCTCGCTCGTAGGCATGGCTTTATCGATATTGATAAAGTTAACTACCAGAGGCAAGCGCGAGCAACTGCACCACGCCGTGCAATTAGTGTCTTTTTAGTATTTTTCATCACGCTGTATCCCGCATACAGGAGGACCTAGTGCTAAGACACTCCGTTCCCTCTTTTCCGACCAATTCTCGGGATATTGCGTGTTGGGAATCGGACCTACAACTGTCGCGCTAAAAAGCGTGGCAGAGCGGCACTTTTCCCTCGGTTTTCAAGAAACGATGAGAGCAGCAAACAGTGTGTCTTGACTAATTAATCTAACATTACCCAGCTAGGCTAGCGTTAACTTAGATGAGTATGGGTAAATCCTGATATAAAATTTATTTCAATAATTATTCGGCCTTTACCCAAATTAATACTAAATATATTCCGTGTGATTTTAGGTTTACTTTATGTTCCAGCATTACCCGTAACATATACACTATATATAACCATACTGATCAATATTTGTATAGTCCAAGCGGACGAAGCCGCGTAGGGCCCACTAGTTCTTTAACATGACTCACAGACAAACCATAATTTTTTTCTTATGCCTGATTATTTTTTAAAGCAATATCTTCAAAATACAAAATTGTATACATTTTTTCAAATATTTCACGTTTACATATTTATATTTGATACTTTTAAAACTATTATTTATTTTAATTATTATATTTTCATTTGCAGGTGTTGTGTAATCGACAGCAGAACTTAACGTGTATAGCAGTAGTTCAGAGCGTGCGACAGTGATAGGTAGGTAGGATAGCTAAGTACGAAATTTTGTACTAACTGTAATAAAATTAGTGAAGTTTAAGATTCTATATACTTATGTACATTATTATATTGTGGGCAGGTATTATTATGGCGATGTTGATAAGACGAGACTTAATATTCAACTCTTTTATTATATATTTAATTTGGTTATTTATACGCTACAAAACAATAGTGGAACATTATTTCACAATTGCATTTGTAGCGAATAAATTCAGGGCGCTGATTTAGCGTGTTAACAATTGATATTTATAAACAATAAATACTTGTGCAATACCCCTACAATATTATTTATTTAATTGTTTGCTTATTTACTATTTTTATTCAATTATTATTATTTTACATTAAAGTGTAAACGCACCGCTCCGCTGTGGGTTCGATTCCAACTCGGGAGGAAGAATTATTTCCGGCATTCAACACGTAACGTATTGAAAGTTGAGTGGAGATGGACAGTAGATCCCCTCAGCCTATCCTGCTATATGCGGGTATTTGAACGTGACCGGTGGTATTCACATTGCGGCTGTAATAAACTAGTTGTAACTCAAACAGAACTAATCAAATATAAACGAGTTAAGTTTTACTATGCTATACTATACTTTAAATGTAATGACCACTTGTATAAGTTTTAAGTTTAGCTAAAAAAAAAACATATATTAAATTATTTTCACGCTGTATCTCGCAAACAACAGGCAGGCAGAGGAAACCTAGTGTTAAGACACTCCGTTCCCCACTTTATCTTTCTTTTTTAAGAATCCTATATTCTTAAAGAGGCATAATATTTTTTGGTTATTTCTGTATGTCCGACAAAATACAACAGATTTTTTAGAAAAGAAAGTAAATATTTGTTTCTCAGCGGTACTAAAACCCACGATCAACACGAGTGACGACAATTGGCCATTACTGAAAAAGCGTGCTATATTAACAACATAACAGTACCCCTTCTATACATTCCTCGTTTATAATGATGTCATTGATTGCTATCGATTTTGTATTAAATAGACCTGACAGCTAAAAATGGCAACTGGATTATTAAAATATGTACATTTATTTATAGATATTATAGAGATTTCATTTTTTAGTAAGTTGACACAGTCGTGGCGCAGTGGCACAGCGTCTCACTGTAACACGACAGGTGGGTTTCATCCCCACTCGGGAGAATGATTATAATTATTTTAATTTCCTCACACTGGTAAACAAATGCGGCGTTGAGTTCCGCCACTGAACACGCAATGTCTCGAGTCTCTGTCTGAAAGCGAGAAGTGGGGAACAGAATGTCATTAGCATTAAGTTCCCTGCCTGATATACGGAGAAAAACGTGAAGCTGCTTTTTTATAGACTTATAGTAGATTCTTTAATTCTCACAACGAACCATACTTGTGCGTATCTCGAGATATTTTCCCGGTGGGACTTCTCAGTAGTTTTGAACTGATTTTTTTATGTGAAGGTATTTTTCAGGCTAAAATTTTCATAAGTAAAAATTCTGAAGTGGGCAAGTCTATTCTGAGGTGGGCCCGGATCCCACGCCATTCCTAGACCCATGGAGCATAGTTAATAAATCTGTGATGACGTTGAAGCCATCGCGGTATGGAAGGAACGTGTGCCCACAATGGTTCTGGATTCTATTCAATAAATTTTAATTCTCCTGGTTATGATCAGCGCAGCTTCTTGAGAAAGTTGAGCGGAAGGTGGGGAACGGACTGTCTTAACAGTCTTAACACTAGGTTCCTTCTTCTAGCAGGATACTGCTATATTCAGGATACAGCATGAAGCTAAAAAAATATTTAAAAACATATTAGTTCTTTTACCTTATTTTTACAATTGAATTTATATATATTATAAAATAAGATATATAAAATTGTCCATTTTTACGGCGAACACGTTGTCTTTACTCTTTTATATTAATTTTTATATAAACATATTTCTTATAATACTTTCGCGTTTATATTAAATTATCCTTTTTTTTATTTTTATTTTTTTCATTTTAAATGCACACCTACTACACTATTAAAATATATATGAATATGATATAATTTATAAAACATTATATTATTGTTATTTGAAATAATAAAAATAACAACATTTTAAATTAAAACGTTTTTTTTAAGTTTGTGTAAAATTTTGGTTTTGTCAGTTAGAAGTGAGGTATTGGTACTTCGCCGTCGATATAATAAATGTTGGTTAAAAAAATAAATAAACCTATTGGATTTGTATCTGCCAGTATCATCTAAGCCATTCTAAGCTAATTCAGCCATATGCTAACATCCCGTCGTGTTTTTTATTTTATTATATGATTGTCAGAACCTATAAGCTTTAACATCCTCCTTTAAATTTAACAGGCAAGTAAATGAAAATAAAAAAAAATAAGACTAAGGATTTTTTTTTAATTAAATTTTTCCCTAAAAATGTATCCCATTTAACAAAAATATTTACATTTAAAGATAAAATAGAGGTCATACACTGACCAACGTTATCGCACAAAACAAAATTCTCAAACGGGAATACCGGATACTATTGCGAAACATACAAATTATCACCTATCTCCCTCGCACCTATAACTATTTCCATATTTAACGAAAACAGCCGATCTTCCATCTCGCTCACACGTATAGAGACTTCAAGCTACACTCTTTTGATGCCAAGTTGGAGTCGAACTGAATTAGAAGCTGCATGTCTTTTTTGTTAAAACGTAGATTATAAATTAAAAAAAATAATAATCATAAAAATACAGATTATTAAGTGAAAATGATATTTTTTAAAAATAATTTAATATGGCCGGTTTTCGCAGACAAAGTGTGTTAGTTATTGTGTAATTGTCTTTTTGTGTTTATATTTTGTAATTGTGCAGTGTTTTGTGCATTGGAATTTGAAAATGACTACTCGTAGTCATATTGTTGATGTGAGTATAAATATTACGATTTTAATTATTATTATTAATAATAAATAATTATATAGACATGACTAAATATATGTAATGAGTGTATATTACGAATGTATAATTGTATTTTTCCTTATACAATTCCAAGTACGATGAGTAACTTTTTTCTAATACACAGAAAGATACCTTATAAATTTAGACAGTTAAAATACACGGCTTTTCTAGAAAGCCATTTATTTTTCTCGATCACAAAGAACTGGCGCCGTACCAGGTTTCATTTTGTTTTTATATTTTATTTACATACGAAATGAATGTTTTGTATATGTCGTATCTATAAGTAAACTTGTAAAATACGACTTGGCTGAGAATGACTAATAAAATATATATAATAAATGTTTTATAACGTTTGTTTAGACAACACATTAATATTAACCGATTTAAAAAAAAGTAAGTTTAAGTTGAAAATATGTATGCAAGTGATATTGGTGGAAATAGTTAATATTTGCGTATGATTATCTATTTCAATATAATTGTCTACAAATTCAAGTTACAGAGAGACGATTTATTTTGATTTAAATGAGATATATTGCAACTTAACTAGAGAAAAGTTCAAGTTTCATCAAAATCTGTTCAGCGATTAGATATCCACGTTTTATGAAGGGTACTATATTCAGTTCATTCCTTCTTAAATTACTTTTTGGTTTACCTACTATTTTAGCTTTAGCAATATTCAACGAAGTTCTAGTAAACTTAATCGTATATAACCTAGTTTCTTCTCGGCAATGTAAATCGAAATCGGTCTAGCATTTTTAATGAGATGCGATACGATGAGACGATTTTAAAATGTCATGTCGCAAGTTGTACATCGAACAACACCTAACTCGTACGATAATAGTAATTTTAATTTTTAAAGCCCACATACATACAATATTTTATAAATATCTTCTTATTGGTATATAAAATAAATGTTTTTTTTTTTAGTTTGGTTACCTTTTAGAAGTAACTACATAAAATAAAATAACTTTCCGCCGAATTCTGGAAGCGTGCGTGTTGAGTGTTTGTTCCCTGCGCTCGCCACGACTAACTTCAATCCGCGTTTTTGTGCTAAATGTTTTTAATCATAATTTAATATTATATGCTGTTCCTTTTTTAAAAATTGTAAAACAGTGTTTCTCTATTTTTAGAATGTAGCGTGATAGGAAGTTGCAATCATTACCTAGTATAACCTAGAACCCTTAGGAATACTGTCCACACAGCGCTTATTATACATTTTAATGGCGCAACAACAACGTTAAAATGTAATACAAATCCAAACATTTAACAAATCTTTGTACTATTTATAACTGGCCAGAGCCACTCACTCTGTCACGAGTGTTACGACACAATACATGTCAACTGTCACATGTTATATACGGTGTTAAATATTTGACGAACGAAAAAAAAATTACGTAGTGGGACTTGGACTCCAATGTCAAGGCATTCCGTTCCCCACTTTCCGTTACTTACCAATTAAATAGCATTAGCCCAAGTGGGAAACGAACCCGCACCGGCACTGCTTAGTGCGTGAACACTTTAAATAATGCAAAACTAAACTGAGTTTTTTTGCATATTCTATTTCTAATGAGTATTATAAAGAGAAGTTTATATGTTTGGTTTATTCTTTTATAGTATAGTTAGCTTAATATGTTTCAGTTGTTTCATTTGCATGGCGCGTCCTTTTTTTTTGCTTCAAGCGGTATCCCGCATATATCAGGTTAGGCAGAGGGAACTTAGCGTTAAGGCATTTCGTTCGCCATACGCATCGAGCTTTTTCTGAAATTCAAGCTTCGCTTAGCCAGATGCCTTTCATCTGATACCTCACTTGAAGTAGCGGCATTATTATCAAATTTTGCCCCCTTTGTAAGGCTTTAACTACACCCACCACACTTGTAGATGGTAGCCGCCAAATTTCATAGTTATATCCAATTAATTTTGATTCCCTTTGAATTCCGCGTTGTTTGCGATATAAACGGCCATACATTTTTTAAGTAAATGTGTGTAAATACGATTTTTTCAGGAAATCAAAGAACTGTAGATCTGAATATATGGTTTGAATTTCAACTCGATATCCCCAAGCGTTCTGAGATAAGGGATCTTGACAGGCAAACAGACAGGCAGTCGGAAAAATAAGTGATCTTATAATCATTCCTTTTTTTCCTTAAAAGGTACGGAACTATAAAATTGACCAATAGCGAATGGTTCCGTACCGTATCCATAAAAATGGCATAAAATTGTCTGTTGTATGGGAGCCCCCACCTGCCTATTATATACATATAAATAATATTATCTATCACGGTCCATGAGATACATACAATATGATGATAAGACATACAAACAGACGGACACCAGAGTCTTAGTAAGTGTCCCGTTTTATCCTTTTATTAGTACGGAACCCTAAAAAAAAGTAATTATGTCACGGATAAGAACCTGCAAAAACCTCAGTACTTAATCAATCGGTATTTAAACCCCGCTGTAGCCCGCAGGTAGTAATCAAACACGGCATTATAATTTATTTATCATACAAATCGTGATCGCGCACCAAAACATAACGGCGATTGTGCAATCACGAATGGCGGGTACTTTGAAACAATTATTACAATCGACTGTGCTATATTATACTTACAAAAAAGTAAACGTGACGGTTGTGGATTCGATACCCGCTCAGAGGAATGAATTATTTATTCCTTGGGCTCCAGTCGGCATGAAATGTATCTAAAAAGGAATGGAAAGGGACTGGGTTGCCTCTGCCTTTCTATTATTTGTAGGATACAGCGTAAAGTTAAAACGTGGGTTGAAGGTATAGTTTAACCACCTTGCTAGCGATATAATCTAAAACTACTGTAGTTATAATTTTCAATATTATTAAGTAGAATTTGTGTAAATTGTAATTTAACTCCGAATTCCAGATTCTTAACGAACTTCACGTTGTAGTGCGAGTGGCAAATTGTGTCAACTAACCTCAATCATTTGATAGTCGAATACACACGCCTACTGCCTGTTTAATTATTGTTCATGTCGTGTAAAGACAAAGCTTTGTTTACTTCACTAGTCACAATCACAGTATAAAACAATAAGTGGTAGTTAATATATGGTTCTTGCGGCGTTGAGTTTCGCCACTCAACATTCCGTGTTCGCCACTTTGCCACATTGCCTTCAGAACTCGCCGGAAATTGGGGAACGGAAGTCTCTTAATGGAATTAGAGTGTTAACGCTAGGTTCCCAGGTTCCATCTACCTGCTTAATCTATCCTGCTATGTGCGGAATACAATATGGATCTAAAACAAATATAACACAATTCATTTATTGTTTACAGTTTTGAAATAATTAATCATTGATACGTAACACGAGACGGAATGACACTGTCAGTTACTTCTATTTATAGCCTGGGTTTTCAAATACCTATCAAATACGTACTAATATGTATACTTTATAGTTACTAATGTTCTATGTAAATAGCCTATTGTTTACTGACACTTCAGTACTAAATGTATATCGACATACGAGTGTGTGTAATGAAAGTGAGTTATCGCATGATTCAGTGTTAAGGACGGAGAAGAATAAATAGTGATATTTCAAATCATAATGTTGATTGTGGAATTTGAACCCGTTTTTATTGTTTTACTTGTCGATTAATATTTATTTAAGAGTAGACATATGTTATCTAAAATTATGATATTTTTATAAAAACTTGATGTTATATAGCCTTAAGGGCACGGTAGCATGTCAACGATTAAAAATCTTAAAAATATGTCTTTATTTCACCGGTTTAGGACGGCTAGGTATGCAAATATTGAAATTAATCCACCTGTACCTGTAACGAAATGTATATATTATGCACTTTTTGAATTATCCATTTCAATGATATCTATAAAGATAATCATGTTTTTTAATTATTTTAAAATTTTCTTAAATTCTATTTTAACATGAGTATACAAACTTTGCGTGTATGTATATTAAATGCACAAAAAAATAAAATACCTATTTTAAAATTTATATCAGAATCGACGATACATTAAAAATATTTAACATAATTAAATAGAAAAGCGAGTGCTTCATTTAAATACATAAATATATAATGTTGGTTATCGATTTCATAGTCATAAAACTAACAGTTAAGTTACTTCAAATGCGTAATTAATTGAATGATATGTATCAATCAAAGGAGCGCCGCCGCCCGTGGGTCGTCGTCGTGGTTGAGAGGTCTCGCCGCAATCGAGTTATCTCGTTGTGTGTGACCGACTGACCGCACAAGTCATTCGTTTTGCTCACCACTTGCTTGTTAGGACAGGGCACTAGCATATACAGCGAATGTGTAGCTTTCAATGTTAATATTTGTTAAATATAAAAAAAATGAGGGGCGAGGTTCACGTCAAAAACATGATTACCCAGACTGTGGAGGGTGTGAAAGAGGTATGCAGAGATCGCAGAGTTTAACGCTGTTCCTTCGTGCTACCCTAGTAGTTATAAAAAATGGCGCCTAAAAAAATAATAAATATATCATCATTTACAATTCCTTTAAAGAAAGCACCCCGAGACATACGAGTATGTTACGTGGTTTTGACGGCTGTTTGATTCAGGCAATTTTTTATAGCACATTATAGCGCACTATCAGAAGGCATCTTTAATTCTCTCTAATTGCTCCAGCACTATGTAGACTGGCTGCATCACGTCGTTTGTCTGACTCGATGTCTGCAACACTCAATATATCAACTCAATGATAATTAATGGGATTATAATAATATATACACATTATCTGTGCTAACTTACTATTTGCAGACTGCGGGTTTGTAGTGCTATACGTTTCAAGTGGCACGGATTCAAATTCCGCTACGTTCCTAGTTGTATAAAAAATGAATCTAAAAAAATATACAAATATCAAAGTCAATATGACTAACTACATATATATTTGAAGAGTAATAAAATTTAATTAATTAACGTTTTTTACTGCTAAATAAAATTTAATTTAGCTTAAAATTTAAAGTAATCAGCTATAATTTTTTGCAACTTGTTTAAAAAAATGATCTTTTTGATGTGTTTTAATCTCCATTAAAATTTGGAGCATATCGACATTTGATATCGAGCCAAATGTTCTAGCCTCATTCGCACAACTTTTATTACTCTTTAATGAACATAGATATGTTAGTTTAATAACATCTAATGAATTTTATTTTTGTTGTGCGTGAGTACGTCTCTTGACGCATTCTAAGTGGCTGAGGTGACTAACTGCAGGTACAGTGGGCAACAATTAGAGATCTAATAAATGGACACAATGATATTTTTTTTATTTGAACCGGTGCGTGCGGTGGTTCCCGAGATTAGCGCGTTCACAAGAATTTGTTTAACTCTTAAATTTTGATATCAGTATATAGTGTGAATACGTGCAAAGGTACTGAGAATGTTAGTTTTTTATCTTTACAAATTCCCTGCATCACGCTACCTAGACAAAGATAACTCCTTGTGTAAAAAGTCTTTATAAACTAGCTTCAACATATAAAAATGATAGATATGCTTCAATTTTACCATAATTTATGTAAGTTAGGTGCATTTTTGAAATCTTCAAATAAAATACTAACAAACTTTTTTAAATAAAACATGTATTATATTCATTTATCTTCTTAAAAATTAAGATTTAAATCGGAAATGTAAGTCTATTTTTTACCTTAAAAGTATTTCAACCACCTTCTAATTCCGTTCGACGGATTATATCGTGTTTACAAAAAAACCTGTTCTTTCAAATCGTAGTATGTAATATTATATTCGAGTATTAAAGGCCATTGCCTTTGCTGTAATTAATATTAATCATCAGTGTTTTTGACACCGGTCTGACGCAATGGGGCGTATGTAAACGCACACGAATGTTGTGGATTCAAATATTACTTTATTTTGAGACCAAAATGAAGTATTACTAGTAACTTGTAATAGAGGCAGATCGAGACCTTGGTTGAACTTGTTGGTGCGAGAACAGAGATCTATTATAATGGAAGAGAATCATGTAACATACATGAGGACCCCCCGGAGCATCATCAACATCTTCGTAGATGCCGTACAAAGAGGTTGATGACTGGCCTCAATCTGGCAATATAAGTCATACCATATCTAAAAAATGTATACCATAAAAACCTATACATAAACTAAAAACTATTCACAGCATATCTGTTTCAGATGTCCAAGATTGATCTATTCCTCTATCAACAGACAGGTGTAGATACTATGTACTACTTGCTGTCTAACGTGAACGTCTCGTCACGTCTACTTTCACTATCTTTGTATAACACATCCGCATTTAACAATATTTCTGTAAGCTTCGCGCTGTATCCCTCGCAATAGTAGGATAGGTAGGCAAAGTGGTGGAAGTCAACACTCTGCTTTGTTTCCAGAGGAAATGAAAGTAATTTATTCCCCGAGGAACCCACAACCGTCGCGTTTATATTCAGACACTGTGCCGCTGTCTTCTTATGTGAAATATACATGGAATTATCTTGAGATAGACTTGAACTTTGAAAAGATATTTTCGTATAATGGTATTTTTCATTTTGCAGAGCTATTTTTTGTTAGTAATAAATTTCTGGGGTGCTCACAAGACTTCTAGGGTGGGCACGGACCACACGGTCCTCCCTATACCTACGCCCTTGGAAATATGGTTAACGAATAGATACTAAACCCATATGGACGTCACATCGCAGTAGGACAGTGTCCAATTGTTACGTGATAGGTGTGGGTTCGATTTACACTCGGAGGAATGATTTATTTTCCTTTCGCCACATACACGCCACTTATACAAAATGTCTTGAATTTGAGCGGAAATTGACACGAATACGGAATGTTTTAACACTGCATTCACTCTTCCTAATAATTTACAAAATCTAATAACCATTACTTAAAACAAACTCTTATCGTACATCAACTAAAATGTTATAAAACATATCAGAACTTCTAAGCAACAAACGCATTTCATATACTTAATTTGCATACTGACGTGACGCCCGCACTCGGACTGCATCGCCACTGGAACTATAAACAGTTTTATTATAAAATCTAGTTAGTTATACATAAACTACATATTTAATATAATAATTGTATAATAATTGTCATTGTCATTTTATATAATAATTGTAATTCAATTATTATTAATTCATAATTCAACTTTTTTAATAAAAATAATTGGTTATTGAATAATTAAATGCCTCTTATGTTAATAATTATTGAAGGTATTAAGGTCATCATTTTTATTTATTCCATTATGGCTCAGTGATGGCTGAAGGGCCGAGTCCTCACTTTTTTATTTAGATTCACACTGAATCTCGCACAACGGGTAGCAGGTAAGAAAGGGGGCACCTGGAAACATACAGTTAAGACACTCTGCTCTCACTCAAGGGAATAATTACATTATTTTTTTCTATTTTTCTCGTTTTAGTTTTATAAAGTTCCTCTGCTTAAAACGACTTTTTTCAAATTTGGAAAGAGAAAAATTTATGTTGGAGTGTCTTAAAAATAGATTAATAATGTTATGTGATTTTTTTTAAATAATAGTTTTAAAAAAATAAAGTCCTGATATTATTATTTATACATCCTGGCGCTTCATTAATTATTCCACTAAAACTACAATGATACTTTATAAGAGACCATAACCTTCATAAAATTGTGTATCTTGACAAAAGCTTGGGGAAAAATCTATATAAATAATTCTTATGTAGAAATATTTTTATTAATATTTTTTTAGTTTATTGCAATAACAACTTAACAACATAATAAAAAATACATTGAAATTCTAAACTCATACAAATAAACGGTGCTTCTCGTAAGGTTTCCTTTCGTTTTGCATTCGATGCACACGACAAACAATGCATCTATACGTGCAATGGGTTGTAGATGCAATACATGAAGCTGTTGTAGTTGAGCTATTTTCCATTTTAGCGACTTTTATTCAAGTTGTGTGTATTTTTTTCTGCTTCACGCTGTATCCCGCACACAGCAGGGTAGGCAGAGGGAACCTAGTGTTAAGACACTCCGTTCCCCACATGCCGTTGAATTTTTTAAGTCATTGAGTATTGCCTTGGTAGCAGAGCGAATAAATGAAAATAGTAATAAAAATAATAATTGTTTACACCGAGTGGGTATCAAACCAACAACCATCGCGTTACAGACACCCCTGTTCCACAACAGCCTCCTCCTTTCTTGTGTGTTAATTTATGCTACTTATATTTTGCACTTGTTCCAAGAAGACAGTAAGCTATATAAATAGATACATATAACAAAATTGTAACTGATCGCTGTCCGTATATAGAATATATGTGGAAATATCTATTATTATTGAGGGCATGTATTAATGTAATAGGACCCAAAACAATGATTTGTATATTTTTTGTCTGTTTGTTCGTTTCTGGATGTTAGTCTC
Source organism: Heliconius numata (assembly GCA_016802625.1). NCBI lineage: Eukaryota > Metazoa > Arthropoda > Insecta > Lepidoptera > Nymphalidae > Heliconius > Heliconius numata. The sequence continues at coordinate 502,123 of JAEBDU010000099.1, forward strand.
AGAAACGGCTTAACCGATTTAAATGTAGTTTCACATTCGTATTTTGGAAAATATCCCGCAGCATTTAGTGATTGTTTTACTTAAGTGAACCGACTTATGTAAAAAAGTTATGTTAACATAAAGTAGTGGATGCGACAATACTGCTACAAAATAAGTGTTTTATTGAACTGGCTGAAATCAGTACAAATGAGAAAATAAATAATTATATATTACAAGCGGGCGAAGCCGCCAGCGGGTCGCTAGTCTTAATAAAAAGTCAAGTCATAAGTAAAACGAGGAGATTAAATGCCGTTTGGTCGTCGACCTCGCGGATGCAAAAACACGATCCGTGCATCTTGCACCGCGTACATCACCGGTACTTACGTGTAATACTAAATGATATTATATTTATTGAACACCACCCGCGGCGCGCCCTTGACTCCGTTTGTAATGTGTGTTTTTGTTGGAAATAATACTAGTATTGTGAAGCTGAGTATTTTCTTTTGTTTAATATCGGTAGCACAAAGATGTAAATGTAAAAGCGACGGGTGAAGGCTGTGGGTTTCATTCCCACTCGGGAAAATGAAATAATAATATAATTTTATTTTCTTGTGGTGTTGAGTTCCGCTACTCATTACGCAATGCTCCAGAATTCGGCAGGAAGTGGGGGAATGGAAGTGTCTTGTCTAACTTAAAAACTCGGTATGCGTTCCCAAGTTTTCTCTGCCTCAAAAATTGCTGGCAGGGGTAGCTGCGAGCAAGCGTTCCATCGCGAACCCTCGAAATGATATGTTTTAACGTACAGTATCTCTATCTACTATCTATCTATTAATAAAAGTGATAATATTAAAGAAGCACGTGGAATAATTTGGCTGGGAAGGGTTGGCAACAGTCGTCAAACATAACTCACTATCAATTATTACAATAAATTGACACCCCGCAGAGAGAACACGTCGTAAGGACGTATGTACATCGATAGACGCAATGGCTTGTTCGAAATACAATATTTACGACAATGGACGTTATACAATATCTTATGGGCTATAGCTCATATAAATTGAGACAAAGTACGGTGTTGAGTTCCGTTATCCAACATGCTAGGGGCTTCGTCTGTTTGGACTATACCCACTAGTATGAAATGAATAAACTATAAATACATACATAATATATTCATATATACCTTCTTCTTGAAGCTCTCTGTTTTTAAAACTTCATGCCCATTAAGACATTTCCATTATGCGAAGCTCAACGCCTCACTTTGCCTCGTTATCAGAGCAAGAAAAAAAATTATTAATAATTCATTCCCCTAAGTAGAAATCGAACTCACGGCTGTCACATTTACAGTCACATAACGTCTGCAAACCTCAAACCTACAATATTCCATTCACCAAAGGAGCCAACGACACAATATAATTAAATATTAATTCGAAGCTAGCAGGTATGTATACGTTTTCTAGACCCGCAGTGTTTACGCTAGAGTAGCGTTATCAGCTACAGTTGATAGCTGGTGTTTGCTCGTTCGTGATAACAGAGATGATTGCGCTGGTTTACTTTATCTATTAATTACAGATGTTACAGTTGTGCATCAATTTGATTTTTAAATAAAACTAAAATGGTGAGTTTCATATCTATTTATATTATAATATTATAATTTGAGGCCAGTTGTGGTTGAGGGCCACAAGCGTGGGTTTTGGGTTCGATTCCTCCACTCAAAAAAATGAAATGTTTATATAATAATCATAATAATTTGGTGGAAAGAGAGTAATGGACGTGTTAATGGGAACGTAGTGTCTTAACACTAGGTTCCCAGGTTCTCTTTAAATTTTACTATAATCTCCTTGTCTTTTTGCTTTGGTTTCGAATTTGGTGACGGGGGGCAGAGGAGCTCGGACAGTGAAGATGAGATTAAACCTGTCCTAGTGTCGCAAGTCCTAGACTCTACCCTGAGCTCCTTATCTAACGCGATGAACGCTAGTTTCTCCTCGTTTATACACAGCCAAGAGGCAAAAATTAGTATAAAAGAGGCACTCCTTCCTTTTTTCTACAAATGAGTATAATAAAAACACTATGATATTACGTAATATCACTTTATGTTATTGCCGCGACTGAAATAGGAGTGTAGTCATAAAGTACGATCCGATCACAAACATGGCTGCAGTGGGCGTCACTGCGCAAACCTCAAACAAATCATTCCGTTTATTTGTATTTAAATACCTACTGTATAATTTGTATTTTATAATATTTTTATCTGTGCGAATGCAAATTTACCACTTCGTCGTTAGAACTCTGTTAGAAATCGGTATTAAGTACATAAATTACCTACGGAATGAAATATTTGAAAAAAATATAAAACAAGAGTTATTGATAGGAGAGGCGAGAGACCTAGGTTGATCTACTAGAACACAGTTTTGATGATACTGGAGGAAGGTTACGTAAAAAAATTGAGGTCATTTATGATCATGTGTATTTATGAGAGGAGAGGTTGATGACAGTGGACGAGGCGAAAGAGTAGGTGCGTAGCATTTGGCGCTCCATTCTCTTTGGGCTATGACTAGAATTCGGACTGAGTGGTTTTTCACTAAGTTCCCTCCATCTATACCTACAGCTTTCCGAGAAAAAGCGTGAAACCCAAAAAAAATAAATAAAGAACTTTAAAAAAAAACATGACACTGCCACTGGGATTCCAACGAGTAACCGTGGTAAATGATAAACGGCATTACTGTACATGCGTCACTGTGTCACTAAGACCGTCTTCTCAATATAAAGTAGGAATAGTGTATATTTTACAAGCAGGTGGGCACTAAGTGGGTGGTAAAATCTTATAATAGACATTAGAGACTGTGTGTTGTAATGTTATTTAATATTTTATTTATTTTCTCGCGTCGTTTATTTGTTTTATGGTTGTTCTGGGTTTGTATTGTTAGATATACCCAATTTTTTATATTTATACCCGTCTGTACAGTTGTAGTTTGTACAGTTTTGTATTAAATGTGTTGGGGACGGAAGTGTCTTAATGGGAACAGAGTGTTCTTAACACTAGGTTTCAAGGTTACCTCTGCCTAACCCTGCTATGTGCGGGATACATCGTGAAGATAAAAAATATAAAAATACGTTTAGTTAGTCTTAATACTTGCACGCGAAGGTCGTGGATTCATATTTCACTCGAAAATAAAATCTTCTCTTTGAAATAATTTATTTTTTCTGTTGTGATTAAACGGTACAGTTACGTTCCCGCCACTTTTTATTATCAACACAATTTCTTTGTTTAGGCGCAAAATAAAACAGCGTGATTATTCACTAAGTTCACTCTGCAAAATGCTAGAATTGTTAAGGCAAGGAGAGCAAAGAAATAAAACGTTTTAAATAATTCATAATTTATTTGTTTCATAATAAATAAAGTGCCTCATATAAACTGTAGCTGCATCAACATCCGGGCGTATGACATGTGATCTTTGACATTAACTAAGATAAAGCAGGAGGAAAATTATTAAATTAATAATTTTATACTCGAATAATATTTACATTAGCTATGTGTTTTCTAACGATGATATCCTTTATAATATTTTATTATAATATAATTTTTTTACTCGGTGAATTACAAGTAAACAAAATTAACGAGAGGCTAAGATGCAATAATATTAAAATGATGAAAAAATATATAGCGTTCTTTTAACTAAACTGCTGAAGAGTTTGTTTAGTTAAGCGCGCTAATCTCAGGAAATGATTTAAATTGCCACATTATTTATGTGTTGGATGGTCCATTTATCGATGAAGGTCACGCCATATTACATCACGTATACCACCAATAGGGGCTCGTGAAAGCATGGAGCGCAACTTAGGCGTGGCGCACGGCCCAAGTGCAATTTTTTTTAGCTTCACGCTGAATCCCGCACATAGGAGGCACAGGGAACTAAGGAATTTGGTGTAAGGATACTTCGTTCCCATTAAGACGCTTCCGTTACCCACTTCCGCCGAATTCCGGAGGTAATGCTTTTTGAGTGACGCCGTCACCAGAGCGAGAGAAGGAAAATATTAAAAATTTCATTTCCTCAAGTGGAAATTGAACCCACAACCGTCGCGCTTACAGCCGCAGCCGCTTGTGCCCTGCGCCACGAGACCACGACTGGTCTCAAACTGACTAGTTTATGGAAGCATAAATGTAAAACATACCTTCCGTTTTCTTTACATTGTATAACAGACGTATTTCATAGTCTACCTCCACCGCGTCAATATTTGACTAGAGCTAAGTTCTGTACCGTTTATTTAGGGCGCAGTCAAATCGCCGCACCCAACTCCCTGACAGAGTCGCCCATAAATCTACACTTTTTATAGATACTAAATGTTAGCCAAGTGTTTTTTTTGCAAGTCTAGCGTAGGTAGATAGTAGGTATAGACTCTAGGTAAGTAACATACCTGCAGTTGCCGTGGTTCGGACGGTTCTTGTATTTGCTACATATAATAAATAATTTATTTTAATAACACTTCAAAACACTCCCTAATTTCCACCCAACTTTAGAGACATTGCGTATTGAGTGGCAGAACTTATTTTTTGACTAGAATTACGAGTTTGACAAGGAGTGAGAACTTACAGTATAAATAAAGGAAAAAATAATAAATATACAGCTATATCACAAAAAAGTTATTACAAACTTATATCTGTTCTGTATGATCATATAAAATTAATACATCCGCCCTCAAATTTAAGTATGGCAACTTTGATAAGTTGTTCTTTCCCTTGACCCATAATTTACAATCATGCAATTGTTACGGAATCCTCAGTGGACTACCCCACCTCACGCTAGTACACCACTTATCTTCTACATCTACAGAGATGTAGAAGATAAGTGATGTAGAAATTACATGAAAGAGACGTCGCACAGTGGGACGGAATGACGCGATTCGTATCAAAAATCCGCAACTCATTCAGTTTTTATCGCAAAGGGTTGAAATTTTGTATATATATATACTTGAATATATTGGCTATCAATAACATAAAATAGATATTAATAAAAGTCATGAGTTATTTAATAAAAAAAAAATCAAAGCTAGAAATCGTCATAAATAAGAGCTATACAGATGTTTAAAAATTATTATTATTTTTAAATCATTAAAAGTAACTTAAGTATAGTGAATCTAGTCTGTCAAACAAAAAAATGATGTATCATATGTAATATAAAAATAATTTTAATAATAATAGTGACGTAAACAAGGAATTTATTCTGTGACTTGCAGAAGTTCTTTAGTTTCGTCAAACAGTTCGTTAGATATAGTTGCACTTGGTGTGGTGAAGCTTGTAATGTATGGGTCAGAGGTGTACATAAAGATGTGAAAGACATCTTCATTCGTAGCTGATCGGGAACACTTTTAGGCATGGTGCAACCTGTACCTTTTGTAATCCTTCTTTCTTGCTTCTTGAGCTTCTTCAGAAAGTTGCCCAATAGGTAGAATTGCATAGTATAAGAATTTTATGCATCGAAGAAGGCATGTAATACCTGTTATATTTATTAACACATGCGTTGTATTAAGTGTATATTGATCAAATTTTTCGACATTTATGTCCTGATGACATAGTTTGAAGAATTATATAAAAAATTTTTTTGAATGTTGTTCGTTATAGTTTGTACGTCTGATGACGACAAATTGAAGTTCTCCTTTAAATAGTTTTCTATTTCAGAAGTATTTCTCCCTTCAATTATAAAAGTGCATAGTTACGTCTACAGCAAACGAATTCACTCATGTTTCACAAAATATATATATCTTATATCTTTATAAATATATCTTTAAAAAAGCTAACAGTAATAGAAACAATGCGGAAAAGTCCGGTTACTCTAATGAAAGCAACTAGCTATAATTGGTCTTTTTATACTTGTCCAAAAAAGTGTTTTGTGCGAAACCACATCAAATTAATTAAATATTTTATTTTGTATTCACATAATTTAGAATATCCGTAATATTTTATTATAATTATGTATTATACGTATATTTATATATTTATTGGATGTATATGTATGTATATTTTACTTCATCCCACATAGCATGACAAGGTTGGATGGGAAAGAATGCTCTTTAGCGTTAAGCCCGCCTTTTGTCCATTGTTTTTATGTAATTTTGTGCAATAAAGTATATATAAATAAATATTTATTTGTTGTAAATTAATAAATAAATAAATAATATTGTTTATTCACATAAAAAATGATAATTTTATCGTATTCGTGGTTGGAATGACCACATAGAATGTTATATTTCAAAACAAATATGCTCTTTCAAAAATAGACATATTATTATTTTTCATGTTAAAATAAACATTCTGATAGTTTTTTTCTACTTATAGAACAAAAAAGAACTAAATAAGACACCAATTATTTAAAATAAAAGCAGTATTCATTAAATATCAAAAATTGGCATTTTACTACATTTTGGTTTTTTTGCTCTAAATCAAAATAGCGCAAATATGCGCAATATTCTATTCTTTCCCGTAATTCTTGAATAGTTTTAGTATACATAAATATAGTTTTCTCGGCAGCGGCAGCCAGCGGCAACAGTGAAAACTCCAATTGAAAATATGAAAATGTTAAAATATAACACTTCTAAAAATTTTAAGGTATCTTTTTAAATATAGTTTTTTATTATACACTAATTATATTTTCTCAAAGAAGAGACAATGAGCTTTATAAAAATATATAATATAAATATAGTTACTATAGAAATTTATTAAGAAACTAACGCTTAAATATCGCTATATGCAGTATGGAAAATAGGGAAATATCGAAGTGTATTGTTTGGAGGTCATTTTAGATACTTTAAACTGCTATCAAAAATAAAAATCTTGTTGTATTGATAAGATAGTCTATTCTAGTATATAGAACAATCAACAGAACTTTGAAATTATGACTTTTGTTTCGACCATTTTTGGCACGCTTTTATAGGAAGCGTCCCATAGTGCGTCGTGGCGCAATGAAAAAGTATCTTAAGTGTTATGGTTGTGAGCTTGAGGGAATGATTATATTTAAATAACTTTCCATTTCTGGAAGACGTAACGCGGCGTTATCTTTCGCCATTTAACATGCAATGTCTTGAAAAAAATATTTCATTTAACAGTAGGTTTCCTCTGCCTACACTGCTGCGCGGGCAAAAAAGGAAATACCAACGACCACGATATCTGCTTGTTAGTAAAATATAAAAATTATATTGTTTAAGGTATACGACTATACTAAGTATTGTTTCACAGTAAAATTATGTTTCTATTCCATCATAGCACAGTCCACATCCCTATTATAATGAAACAATTATGTCTATAATTACTTTTGCGACCGGAGGCAACCCATTTAAAAATAAATCCCGCGGAACTTGTCTAATTATGTCATTGTTGATGTTAGTATAGGGACATAATGGTCACGATGGTTCAGGTGGAAATTGTAATTGTACACGCGATCTTTGCGAGTTCAAATCTCGCTACGTTTAAATTTTTATACCCAACTCTCCGCACTCCGCTTCCGCCTCGCAAATTCTGGGAAAAGTAGGGAAGTATCTTAATGACAAAGTTTCTTAACACTGGGTTCCCAAGTTCCTTCTCTCTATCCTGCTATTTGTGGAATACAGCCTGAGGCTAAAAAGATCGTGCTTTATCTCATAATATAGTAAGGTAGACAAATGGAACCTAGTGTTGTAATTTCAATTTCATTATTGGAGGTCTACCGAAAGCATAAATTAGGAGTTTAGTTTTTCTGTGCCCTAAAGGAGTACAGACCTAGATATTTAATATTAATTTCAGTCTATTACCACCACGTGATCTTGAAGATAATGGTTTTGACAGACAGACAGACCGATGTGAGGCTATTGGGGTTTCCTTTTTTTCTTTTTACTTACAGAACCCAAAACAGCCTCATTTTTACGATATTTTGTATACTATTTTGTTATTAACATTACTCAAAATACACTAACATGGTATTTAGAGCTTATCATTGAAATAGCGATTCGCGAATGATAACAGCTGTGATAAGGTTATCATGAAAGCTTGTTGTTATCGGACAGGTTAAGCCTGACGAGGTTTATATATTATGCACTATCAATAGTCTATATAACGTCACTTATAACTTACATTACTTTAAAAAAAATTTTCTATCTAGCTCTTTTAAATTTTAGACGCTATATGGAGCTTTAGTCTGTAGTTGTTAGTAACTCCTAAATTCTAAGAAATTAAAAACAGTTTTAGCTGGTTTCTTAATTCTTAAAATAATGTAATTTTTTTGTTTCACGCTCTATTATAGCAGAGTAGACAGAGGCAACCTAGACGTTCCTTTTGCCTTAAAAGGTCAAGGTTGGACATTGATTAATACAGAAAAGGTAAAAAAGGTAGGTTGGTATAAAAAGCTGGAGGACACTCAACTAAAGGCACATCCTTTAATTGAGTCGAGTTGAGTCCATAAATTTAGAAAACGACTTAAAATGACTCCCAAATTCGCACACACGCGCAGTTCAAACAGTTTAATGATGATGATAGTCATCGAGCAGCTTCCTAATTATTCGTTCTAGTATCCACGTGTCTATCTTTTTTTACGAGAATACAATAGAAAAAAATATTGTATTTTCTTCGTCAGACAATTTGTCTTTAAGGGAACTTCTGATATTAACGCGTATTTGTTAACGAGTGTAATAAAATCGACGAATATGAACCACTTGTAATAATTGTATACTCATTAAACTTGGCATAGTAAGTAGCTTAGGTGACAATACAAAATTATGGTATCGACGAGCTGGTGTGACGACGGCGCCAGGATCTGAATAGTGGAACTCTTCGAAGCGAGTTTAAACTAGTATCACTATTTAAATAGTGATACTAGTGCTAATATGCACTTGTATATTCGTGTAAAAAAATATGTTATTTTATTTTTTTTTTAATTAAACTTTACAGTCATTATGACTGCACCTTATAATATAAAACATTTTATATTAGAAACTCAGACGAGGTATCTCCACTATATATACTACCACTATATGTATATAGTCTTAAGATAAAACCGCCAGAGATGCACCTTTATACCGTTAAAGTTGAAAGGAAGTCGTACATTGGATAATTGAGCACTGTCGGTCGACTGGAGACGACTCGCAAGGACTTTGTCTGTGAACATGTGACGAGAATACTTAAACTGAGATAATATTAAATATGTATATTGGTAAATTACTATTAATAGAATGAATATTATGTTATGTTTAACGATTGATATCATCTTCATATTACTAAAATATGCATAGAATTATTTTTGAGCTTCACGTTGTATCTTAACTTAACTTAACAACGTAGAACGTTAACAACGTAGTGTTAAGACACTGCGTTCCTCACTTTCCGCCGAATTCTGGAGGCATTAGGTATTGAGAACTGGAGCTCAGCGCCGCGCTTTACCTTGCTATAGACTGAGCAAATGAAAATATTAAATATTTCATTCCGCCGAGTGGGTTCGAACCCACAACCTCCGCATTTACGGTCACACGCTAGTGCTCCTGCCTCACGACGGCATCTAGATACGCTGTATCTAAAATACATACTTACATATATAATTTTCTGATAAAAGTAGAATGGCCACTGCGTATATGAAAATTATAATGTTCGATACGATTTCCAATTCTAACTTCTAACTTTCTCCAGTAACGTGTTACGTTTGCTTTTCTCACTAACCGGATAAGCAATTTAATAGGCTCCAAGCCTAGATTTTTAATCATAATATACTTACCAGTATATATGTATAGTATTTGCGCTTCTTAAAATTTTTAAGGAGACTCAATAAAAGTTTGTAAATAGTCTTTCCGCATGTATGGGAATATTTCTTCCTAATTTCTCTAATATATAGAAGATGCATTTCGAAATAGTATTAATAATATATTTTCCAGAATTCGGCACAAAGTGGGGAACGGAGTGCCTTAACACTAGGTTCCCTCTGCCTACCCTGCTGTGTGCGGGATACTGCGTGAAGCTGTTTTTTTTTAATATATTTGTTGTATTATTTGTTACAGATAACAATATGGTGGTGTGTCACGGCGTTCCTGTTGTCTCGAATGGGACTTATAGAGACGAGGATGGAGGAAATCGATCCCAAATACAAAAATTTAGAGGTAAGTAAATACCTATAGTAAATATTAGCTCTTACTTAAGCCACATTAAGATATTTGATTTTCGCAATTTTATTGTTCTTTGACTCATGCTGTATGTACCTACGATAAAGAGCCCAGTAAGGAACCCAGTGTTAAAATATCTGGTTCCCCACTTTCTAAGCAATTTTTGAGACTGAGATTTTTGAGAATTTTTGAGGATTAATCGCGTATATTTTTATACATTTTTGGAAACCCGACGTTTCGAATACTTTACACAGATGACTGATAGACTAAGTTGGCTTTGGTTTCTCATTGTGTAATACAGATAGATTATCCTTGCCCGAGTTAAGAGCAAAGATTGCCATGTTTAAAGATGCCGCGATGTTCGAGAGCGTTGTTAGTTCTCATGACGTTAGCGAATTCCCTCGAACAAGATATCTGGTATACATCATTTGAAATAAACGATTATTCATATGTGGTCATTCCTATAATTAAGAATATTATCTTCACACTTAATCTCTTGACTGTTATCAATAGAGTTGAGGTACTTTTTTATGTTTTCGACGATTTTTAATACCTTTTTTTTTCTTTTTTTATTCAGCTTCGCGCAGTATCTCGTATTTAGTGCGGTAGGAAGGGGGAATCTAGTGTTAAGATACTCCGTTTTCCACTTTCCGTCCAATTTTTGAGACATTAAACGCTAAGAGGAAATAACAATAATTTATACAACAATTTTCTCGTGTCCATAATATGTTAAATAAAAATGTATTTATGATGAAAGATGAAAATGTTAATATACGTAATAGGTGTACACAGTATAGTGTGCAGTTACCACACTTCTGCCTTTATAATTTTAGCATAGCTTGCTATCTTCACTGGAAACCCTCAGGCTAAGCTTTTGACCACAATTTCGAGTATCATGCTAAGATTGGCTGGAAAGAGAATTTAAATTAGTTTTCTAACAGCTTTTCATATAAAACAATCTTCATCTCGTGACTTTCCTTTGATATTTTTGCTCTCTTTCGGTTTACATCCGGTAAAATGGATGCATTTTGTTAAATAAATTTGAACAGTATATATTTCGTAAAATACCTGACCAAGACAGGGTATTTCATGTCATTGTCACTACCTAATTATAATTTTTTGAAGTTTCACACTTTATTCCTAGCCGGGTAGCCAGAGAGAACAGAGGGCCAAACGCTACGGTCTTACCTTATCTGTTTCGCCGCGTCCATCCTTATCAACCTCTTTTTACATGCCCTCCGGAGAGTCCGCATGTATATTACAAGACACTCCTCCAATATCTCACCTCTCTCACCACCCACTTTTGCTTCATAAATCTACGTTTTATGTACCTAAATAACGAATGTTGATTTCATTTTCATAAAAAAAAGTTAAAGCTTTTAGAGTTGTCGCTAGATGTGGTGGAGGGGCACAAGCGTGCGAAATGCGCCAAGTTGTGGGTTCGATTCCCACTCGAGGAAATTAAATATTTCATATTATTTGCTCGCTCTGGTATCGAGACAAATCGTGGCGTTGAGGTCGACCACTAAATATGCAATGCCTCCAGAATTCAGCTGAAAGAGGAAAACGGAATTCTTAATAACACGAAGTGTCTTAGCACTAGGTTCCCAAGTTCACTATGTCAACCGTGCTATGTGCGGGATACACCAGGAAACTTTAAATATTATATGTTTTTCTATGCTTAAATTTACATTATACTCGTACATTTGTGTACTATGTGCCGTGTAATTGTGGATACAACCGTTAACCCTTAAAGTAAGTATAAATGCACTAGAAAGCTCTTTTCAAGTTTAATGTAAAGCTTTTTTAATAAATATTCGCAGAACTCGGTAGTTTTTTCCTTTTCATGGAATGTGCTGAAAGAATGTAATGTGAAGATTAATCTCCTTAAAGGCCGTCGTCTGATTGTACGAGTATATGCGACGGTCGTACGTTCGATCTACACCATGGGGTATGAATTATTAAGACTGAGAAGCACGCAATACTTCAATATCGTTTCTCGAAAATAGCGAACGAAATATCTTAACACTAGCACTCGCCTATCCTGCTATTTATGGAATACAGCGTGAAACTTAAAAAAAATGTAATTCTTTCAGCCATACCCACCATCTACAGAGAAGCCGAAGCCAGAACCACCGCGGGTCGAGCTGAAGATGAACAAATGTTTCCACATGTCCCGCGACCACTGCCCCACTGACGGGCAGAAGTGTGTCCGCGTGGACGCCGTGTCGGTGTTCTGCTGTGATATTGATAATAACTTTAGACTGAAAGAAGCTCTTACTATGACCAGTGAGTACTAAAATGTTTTTAGTTTTTGTAAGATAGAACATTTCGCCATTTCGCACACAAAGTATCTAAAGCTTGCCGGTGTGTGGGGAACGCAATATCTCAACACTAGGTTCCCTCTACCTATCTTTTTATGGGCAAGATACAGTGTAAAGTTAAAAAATAAAAAATACACTAAGATGTAAGTTCAATTTATTTTGTCATAAACGCAAAAACTGTCATTGGAACTTTCGTCTCATTAAAACCGGAATTTCAAAAACAATGAAATACGATATATTTATTTTATACCTAAAAAAGTGAAAAGGATCGTAATTTTTTTAAATTTATACAAGATATTTTTATCCGGTGTTCCAAAGGTAACCAATAGGTACTGAAGTATTTTACTCATCGTAAAAAATGCATGAGATGGGTGGATAGAATGGAAAATTTTAATAGATTCTTACCTAGGAGTAATAAATATGTTTATTGTTATTGCGTTATTAACGTTCGTTTGTGTTTACTATCGAAATAAAGTAAGCAAGGCGATAGCTCACAGTAAATGTCAATGCAACTGGAGGTGCAAAGGTCAATTTCGACTCGAATATCAGCGACGTAAGAATAACTGTTGAATTAAAAAATATATCAAACATTATTAAACCGATTTCCTATTATTATTTTCGAGTTCTTGGGATTTTTTCCTTAATTTGTATTGAAACTTCTCTACCCTTACACTTACCCTCTACATTTACTTACATTGCCGTATGCGGGATACAGCGTGGTCTACATACAAAAAATATGATTATAATACAATAACATAAAAAATACATAATTCATATAAAAAAACAACAAAGACTCGATAGAAATAAAAAGCATATCTAATAGGCGTTACAAATGACGGAATGCGCAACGCTAGACCACGCGGCCGTCGACGTAAACATGTGCATTAACACGGTCAACCATCAAATTAACAGTCACCTTCATTTTCCGAGTCCTCTTTTTGTGAAATTTGAACGCCGCTGATTAAGTTGTACAATTTTTGTTCCAGAAGTTTTTTAAATTTTACGCTGCATCTAGCTCGTAGCAGGGTACGCAGAGAGACCGTTTCCATTAAGCCACCCCCGTGCCCACCTTCAGCCGAATTCTGGAGGCATTGCTTGTGGAGTGGCGGAACTCAACGCCACTCAACATACTCTGTGGAGTTTGGCCATTGAGAAAATTTATAAAAAACTTGTTTAAGAATCGATGCAACTAGAACATTGCGAAATTTGTAAATGCGCATAAAAGATGAGTTATTTGTTTATCTCCAGTTGTCCTTGATAGCGTTACCTGTAGTACCTGTTGTACGTGTATTTACTATGCAAAGAAGGTACAGTCCAAGGAAAATCACCTTAACCTCTATAATTGAATAGTTAGTAATATTATGTAATTTTATTTTAAAAGAGACCAACAGTAAGGGGCAAGACTGTAAACACGACGGTTGTAAGTTCGATTCCCACTCGAGGGAATGAAATATCATATTATATGTCGGGAGGCATATGAAAATATGCCGTAAAATATAATATAGTATGTTTGGCGTAAAATGAGTAACGGACGTAAAGAGTTAAGACACTTTCTTATACACGCAACGCTCCATTGTCGAGACATTTCGTATTGATTGGCGAAACTCCACACCACGCGTTGACATTTTCACTGCGACTGTAAGCGCGACAGGTTGTGGGTTCGATACCCACTCGAGGAAATAAAGTTTAAAATCAATTTCGAATTGAATTCCGCCACATAACACACTCAGAATTCGGCGAAATGGAGTGTCTTAACACTGGGTTCCCAGGTTCCCTCTCCCTACCTTGTTATGTGCTGAAAATACCATATTATAAGCCTTATAATACTTTGTAGTGTATACAGTCTTCCTCATAGAACTAGTTTAAGGAATCTTGTCGGTAACGTGTTTCTTAACCGCAGTTTGTCTATTTATAGCCATTCTATATTAGCAATATCTATAGGTAGTTTGGCGTGCTGCAGCTATTAATGTAATGTCATCGTCTCTACTCTACTAGATATCATATCCATATTATATTAGTACTGGGACGGCGAATTACTGTAAACGTGGCAGTTGTAGGTTCGAGACACGTTTGGGGGATTGATTATGTATATTCATTTTGCTTAGATTCTGGTGATAAGACTAAGAAAAATTAACATAGAGTTTCACCACCCAACACTTCGCAATTTATAGGAAATTTAGCTTAAATTTAGCTCATGGATTTATTTTAAGTTTTTTAATTACTGTTACCATTGGAGAGGCCTATGTCCAGCAGTGGACGAGGACAGGCTGATGATGATGATGAATTACTGTTTTATCTAATCATTAAATTATTTATTTTTATTCGGCTACATAAATTAAGCTTAGAATTTATCTCTAGATATGTAATTCCTAAGGGAGTCCTGTTAATTTGTTTGGTTTACTTGACTCTTTCTATGTAACTAACTCCCGCATAGCAGAACAGGGGGAACTTAGTGTTATGAGAGTTCCCCATTTTCGTTTCCTCCATTTTCCTGCATGGAGTGAAGGAACTTAACATCAAATCAAAATCATTTATTCTCCAAGTGGGGATCGAATCTACAGCCGTTGCGTTTACAGTGATATACTGTGCCGCTGCGCCACGTTTGTCTCAATATTACTTAAATAATTATAATAAAATTATATTCAAATTTTTGAAATTATTAAGTACTAACGACCTGCTCGTGACTCGCGCACTTGAACTAGATGTTTTTATTAATATACTAATCTGCATTGCTTTCGTTTTCTAATAATAATATCATTGAAGAAGGCATATATACAGAAGGCAGTATTACTTGAGACGGCACGTATTGTGCGGAGGTTCCTCTCTCTGGAGGCCTAGCCACCGATGGCTTGGACCCTTGTCCCGCCCTCGGAAGAGTGGTTTTTTTATATTTTTAAATGTATCTTTTTTATAATAATTTATATTTAAAAATGTAAAATTGATTCACTAATTTAATAAAAGTATATTCTGTATATCATTGTAAAAACAATATCTATAACCATATTGAAAAGCAATGTTTCAGCCAATTCAACAAAACAGTTATTTATAGCAATTCTCAAACAACATTCCTTGGAATGGTATATTATTATTAACCGATTGAAATAAAACAAACACTTAAGCTTCCGAAAATACAATAGTTTTTCGTTGTGTTACGAAAATATTTTTTTTCAATATTTTTTTTTCTTGTTTTCCTCTTTCTATATAAAGACACAAATCCGTTACCACTCTATTATAAGTTTAGACCATATTTATGAAGCACAGCATACCGCGGTTGTTGGTGACATACAAACACACGCTGTAATTGTTAGCGCGACGCAACCTTGATCGCAGAAATAGCTCGTAATCAGCGTAAGAGCCATTGTATGCGCGGGCGCACATGTAAATATGTTTTGTGATTTTTTGTAATATTAAAACGTTTGTTTTATGGATTTTTGTTAATACCTAAGTAGAAACTTAGTTCAAATTCTGGAGTAAGTTCGTTGATTCTCAAAGCTATTACCAACAAGACCAAGCGCCTATATTTTTGACTCCACAGCCTCTTGAAAATGAAGCATTCAATTACTATTTCACACTTAAGAAAAAATATATGCTATAAATATAACTTTTATAATTTACTTTAATTTAGTTTACTATAATTATATTATAATTAATTTAATTTACGTTCGTAATTTGTGTATTTTATTTCAGTGACACAAAAAACGACAAATCTGCACGTCCTGAACGCGACACTAGACGAGCTCGACGTGTCCCAGTCGGTGTACAGGCGACTGACTTCGATGGCCCTTACCGATGGAAACATAGGCAAAATTATAGGTAAGATTATTAAAATAGAAGATTTAGTTATACATTTAGACCATTTTGCTCTAGAATTTTCATTCGTTTTTGTATCTTATAACTTTGTAGCCTCGTATGTACTGATATTATTAGATAACACAATTAACACTTAACAAGATGGCTGTTGGTTCGATTCGAGCTGAAATGATTATGTTTTAATAATTGTCATTTCCCCGCTTTTGAAAATGAAGCACGGCGTTAAGTTCCGTTACTCATCACGCAATGCATGTAAAAGCTTGAAGCTGCTTTTTATAATATACTACTGAAGTAAGCTTGACATGCGTTGGAATTGAATTCGTCACCTTGTGGTTATCCTGATAAAGCCTGATCGAGGCCGAGTACGAGGACGTCGTGGCTGGACTTCACCGATGATTGTGAGTTCGATTCCCTCTCGTGGAAATTAATTATTTTAATTTCGTCGCTCTGGTAACCTGATAAATACTTACTCGGAGTAAGTTCCGCCGCTCAATACGCAATATCTAGAAAATTGTGTGATGCCTGGGGAGCTGATTGTCTTAACACAAATATCATTCTGCCTACCCTGCTACGCGGGAAAAAGCGTGAAGCTGAACTGAATTATCCCTTTAATAGAGTGGATATGTGATAATCATCATTATTTGACAAACAATACCACAATTAAGGCCTTCATTCTATTATTTCACGCTAGTCGAGGATTTTCAATTGGAGCTTAAAAGAAATAATAGCAGTAAGTATAATTTAGTTTTGAACAGCTGAACAAAGCAGCGTTTAGCTATCCTAATGACGATACCGTGGAGCAGTTGACACGTGTGCTTCTTATGATTGATTATGAGTTCAAATTCAAATTATTCCCAATCCCATTTGAGGGTATCTAATCAGGTTCACTTGCACCTATAAAATAACTTATATATAGAAATAAGTGAATATGAAGTGAAGGAAATAAGTGAGTGAAATATAAATATAGAAATTATATTACCCAAATTAAAAATATTTAGTTATGATTGACCCACGATGGTGTTTTATGCTATGTGTTACAATTTTAATTGGGCACACAGTCGCTTGACAGAAATAGAGTTATCTCCTATAAATAGGTCGTTAAAAATACTTTATAATTAAAATATAAGTCAAATGTTATGGAATTTTGCAGGCCAGTTCCCAAAACACTCTTCCATAGCGTGTCTGAACATCTCAAACAACAACCTGAGCAGTGCGACCCTCCAGCCCTCCATACAGAGGCCTTTCGCGTACCTCTTCACGCTGACCGTCTTGGACGCTTCCGCAAACAATTTAACGGAATTTCCGTTGAGCTTGGTGCAGAGCAATAGAAAAATATCTGTGGATTTATCTGGTGAGATGTTTTTTTATGTCTGTTAATATAACAAAATGTCCGCTTACTATGTACATAATAAAACAATGAAACAATAATTAACTATTTCAGGTAACAACTACCTCCCCTGCAAGCATTTTCTCAAAGCAATGGAAACCAACAACAGTTCGCTAATAACATTCCTCAACTACAACAAGACCTGCTGCGCGCTAGATCTCAGCTTCAACTGGTTTAAAGACGTCAGGATAGTTCAAATCGACTATTTACGTGTGCAGAAAGAGGTGAGAAACTTCTATAGTCATTCATTTTCTCGCCGTCTCGCCTCGCCGTCAATTGCCCCCTGAATCGGTTATAGCTGAAGCCGAGACATCTCTGTTAGCTAACCAAAATGTGCTACTTTGAACATGCCTACAAGACTCTCAAATCTCGTGCTGTCTATAAATCGTGCATTATTAAACGAATAGTGTTCTCCTTATTAAAAGTTGCCTTTAAGAGATTCTCGTACATAGATATCGACGAATTGACTAAATATAGTCGACGACGATTCGACTGGCTGAATAAATTGAATTCGGCGGAAAGTGAAGGCAGAATGTTGTATCACTAGGGAAGCCCTTGCTAAATGCGGGATACAGCGTGAAACTGAATAAGAAAGATCTTTCATGTGCACCAATAACAAGTTATATTAATCCTACAATGTCTCCAGCTCAACGCTAGCTGCCGCAACATCAGGCCCGCAAACGCGAACTGCACGTGCATCGGCGACCGGCTCGAGGTGGACGGCGATGGCGAGGTCACCAACACCGTGGCCGTGGACTGCTCCATGAGCCACCTGAAGGACTTGCCCACCAATCTACCACCCAACACGGTCAAATTGAATGTCTCTTATAATAATGTGAGTATTATTTTATTATAATTATGTATTATACCATTATTATCTCATTAGAGGCCAGTCGTGGCACAAGGGCACAAGCGTGAGACTGTAAACGCTACAGGTTTGTGAATTCAATCCCCACTCGAGGAAATATAATGTTTAGTATTTTCATTTCCTCGCTCTGGTAACGAGCCCAAAGCGGCGGTGAATTCCATCACTCAACACATGCCTATTAACACGTACCTAAGTATCTTAACACTGGGTCCCCAGGTCTTTGGCCTTGGCCTACTCCGCTATGCGCGGTATACACGATGAAGCTAAATAAACACTGTTACATTAATAGTTATAATTTAATACTTATATTATTATTTTCCAGATAACTTCCCTCCAAGCTGTCTCAGACGACCCCACGTACGAGCACATCAAGTATCTCATAGTGGACCACAACGACATAGCCAATATAGTTGAACTGGAAGGCACCAAGTTTATAGATAACTTCATGATATTCTCTATTACTAATAATAAATTGAAAACTGTAAGTATTTTTTCATTGTATTTTTTATGCGTGTGTGTTTGAGAGAAAGTTTTTTATGTGTTTATTAAGATTTACTGTAGTTATCATGGCTATTTTGATATTTCTTAAGAAGTTGATGCGCAGCTACTTCATGAATTAATAGTCGATCTCATTAAGCTTAATCGTAAAATAACAGAACTTATTTATGTATGTCTACGTAGACGAAACGCGATGTTGAGTTCCACTACTCAGGGTGGAACATGGGGACGGAGTCACTTAACAGTAGGTTCCCAAGTACCCTGCTTTATGCGGGATGCGTGAAGCTAAGAAAATGTATCCTACATTATATATTTAATATTTCATATTACTCTCATTCTCTTACAGATCCACACATACGTAATGTCAAACAGATTTGTGACAAAAGGTCCGTCGTTTTCAATCGCCGGGAACTACATACACTGTGATTGTAACACTGAGAAAGTTTTGAAGGTATGTAGAAAATACGCATATATGATAATTTTATTATTACTCATTAACAGAGTAGATACGTTAAGGCATTCATGGTGCACTGTGTCAGCATATCACTTTAAACGCGACGACTATGGGTTCGAATTGAAATTAATTTTAAAAATGAAATTAAATTAATAATTTTATTATATAGTCCACAAAATAATATT
Source organism: Heliconius numata (assembly GCA_016802625.1). NCBI lineage: Eukaryota > Metazoa > Arthropoda > Insecta > Lepidoptera > Nymphalidae > Heliconius > Heliconius numata. Next base: position 521,738 of record JAEBDU010000099.1, read on the forward strand.
ATTTTTATATTTTTTTAGCCATGGCTTCTGGAAAACTCCAAAAACATCCCCGACTTTAAAATCTTGGCGTGCGAAGACAATATGGGATATGTTGTGGATCTTAAAGAAGTTGAGGTAATTGTAACATTTCATTTATATTTTGGGGTCGTCGTGGCGCAGTGCTACAGGGTGTGACTGTAAACGCTGCGACGGTTTAATCAATCAAAAAGGAATGAATGAATTAATATTATCATTTTCACGCTCTGGGAACAAAACAAAGTGCAGCGTTGAATTCCGCCACTCAATATGCAATATCTTGAAAATTCGGCGGAATGTTGGGACCGAAGTATTTTAACACTAGAATCCTTCTACCCACTTTGCTAAAGTACGAGATACAGTATGTTCCTAAAATATATAGTTATATTTTTATATTTAAATAAAAAAAAATAAAGATTGGTGAAGAATTTTAATTATTTATACGTATTAATTTCCAGGTCTGCCACACACCAAGAGACTGGACGGACTATATATACTATATAATTGGACTAGAGGTTCTAGTCCTAGTTCTTTTAATAAGTAAAGTGTCATATGACTATTGGGTGTTTAAAACCGCGGGCTATCTACCTTGGCCGGCGAATAAAATGCCAAGATTGCCTTGTGATTGGTTATGTGAGTGATTTTAAATACAGTCCAGTTTATACAGACTGTATTTGGGACTATATTGTACTGTATTCTAGGTCGGATATGATTATTAAATAAAGTTCATTCAAAAAAAGATTATACTATGAAGACTTATCGGATTTTGAAAATTATTTGACATGGACACAATATAATGTTAAAAAAATTATGAATTAGACTATATTCAGATAATTGGACTATACTCAAAATTGAGTTAGTACGTTTGCCATGTAAAAGAAGAGTTGACTGATGAAAAATTATTTTATGATTGGTGGTTTTTTCTTTTACCTGAACAATGCTTATAGGTTTATAACTTACGTGTAAACAAAAACTTTATAGTGTTATTAGACACTTAGGAAAGAAAAATATTTATTTAGAAAACGTACAAAAATTTGAACATGCGGGATTTGAAGCTACGCCTCTTGAACCATCCAAGAGACGCGGGTTCAAATTCCGGATTACGTTTCCTAAATAAGTGACTCGAAAAATGTCTAAAAGTGATATAAATTTAATATAGTAATGTCTAGTTGAAGGACAATTGTGAAATAACTATACGAAAAATATAGCCTAAACTCAACATATTTTTATGATTATTTAAAAAATCTAAATAAGCATTACGATATTGTATCATGTTAAATGAATAAAAAAAGTAAAGTTATTAAATCATTAAAGTATAAAAAGACAGGAATGAAAGAAAATGAGACTATAAATAGTGCCTTATGTGCTTAGAAAAATGTAAACAATTATCAAGTTCAATTATTTTATTAATTAGAAGTAAATAATACTTATTAACATAAATCGTCAACATTGTATCGTATCTCACAATTTTGGTCAATTTTTTTTCTAAAATCTTATAAAACTTACTCTAAGATTGATTATTTTCCACAAAATTGGAAGTCATCGTGATTGTAAACGCGACGGTTGTGGTTTCATTTAATACTTGAAGGAATGAAATGTTTAATACTTAAATTTCTACGTTCGGGTGCAAACTCAACAGGCAATGTTGAAACGAAAGTTGGGAATGGCAGTTTCTTAATGGGGAACGGAGTGTCTTAGCACTTAAATACTAATAGTCCCCATGTTTCTTCTGCATACTTTGCTACGTGCGTGCTTTGGTCCAGCGTAAGGCTAAAAAATGTTTTTTTTTCGAGATAAGTTTTTTTTATTCTGAGGGTGCTATACGATTTTTTTAATTGTTACTATTATTTAACTTAGTTTTTACGATAAATATATATTAAAATCAAAGATTTTCGTACCTATTTTTTATATTAAGTTTTAATTGTATTTTTCTATTTTGTGTTATAGAATGATGATTGAAATGAGAACGTACATATAATAAAGCAGAGCGAGTAAGCAAATTACTTATTAATTTGCAACTTTTAAAAAAAGTTGTACATAATTCATAATAAATGTTTTATACACTTTAGACAGAATAATTTAAAACATTTGCCATTGTTCGTTTTTTAAAAATTTATTTTAGCTATGTAGGTACAATAATGAAATAAAATAAGAAAAATAATATATAATTTAGAATTCAACATATAAATAAATGTATATTAATGTATAGTATAGAAATTTATTTAAGTTAAAATTATAAGTAATCCATCATGACTAAACGTCATGATCGTGGATGTGAGCACCACTCAAGGAATGTTTGTTTGTTTTTTAGGCCCCGTCACTTAATACGCAATGTCTTTAAAACTGCGTTAAAAGTGGGGAACGGAGTGTCTTAACACTAGGTTCCCTCTAACATATTTTGGAATCTCTGGTGTTCATCTATAGAGGCTTATTATTTAGTTACTTATAAGCACATTAGTTTGATTGAGTTCTTACAATTTATAGTAAATAATTAATAAAATTTAAGTTTTATTATGATATGAATATTGAATAGGTGATTTAATAAGTGTATAAATAAAGGTAAAATAAAGTGCTAAATTAGAGTTCTTTCTGCATATACAATATTTACTAATGATTTAAAAATTTTATATTTATTAAGAATAGGCGCAGGACCACAGCGGACGCAGCGTTCGACTGTAAACGCGAGAGGTTAAGGGTATTTATTATTTTAGAGAAAAAATTATGATTGTAAGAACACAATCAAAATAAGTAAACTTTAAAGTTATGCTCGAGGCTTTTCACAAAGTGCCATAGATTGGCATAAGATTAATTAATTAATTATATAATATATTTGTATATAAATACAATGAAGACTGTATATTTTGTAGATGTTTTATGTTTAATATAAAATATATTGTAAATAAATGGGTTTTAAGTTTTATTATTGTTTTATTTTTGTAGGACAGTCGTGGCGCAGGGACACAAATGTGTAACTGTGAGCAATATTAAGAATATATATTTTTTAGCTCCAGCGTAAATCTATTCCGTATACAGGGTGGAAGAGGCAGCGCTTCTTTTATTGAAACTGCATATAGGGTAATATATTTCAAACCCACACCTAAGAAATTAATCAAGGTACCTCAACAGTTTGGACGTAGGAATTTTTTTTCGTTTCACGATTTTTATCCATACCTGTATTTCGTGTGACGCACACATACGTGTGCGACGTTTCCGATTTGACAGGTAAGTGTGTGCGTGCCTATGTTATACTTTACAAATGGCGTTTTATTTTAAAACGATAATTTTATTATTTATTTTGTTCGAAAAAATAACTTTTTAATTTTTGGGAATTATTTTTTTCCGAATTATATTAGGCTTTTATAGAGTAGTTAAAACTGTGGTTTCATTTAAAGTGGCGCTGACAATTCCACCCTGTATAGAAAGAGTGCTAGACAGAAGTTTACCACTTTATTCTCCACGAACCGCCCAAGTTTCGGGACATTACATATGGAGTATTGCAGAGCGAGCTAATAAAATTGATACATACCCCCGACTAGGAAGTTTACAGTCAGACAATGTGCCACTGCGCAAAGATGGCTTCGTCACATTTTGATTCATATTTTTTTTTGTGTGAGACATAATGCGAATAAGTTAAGGGTTTATATAATAACAAAGGAGGAAAAAAATACCAAAATGTTTAATCATAAAAAAAACATTTATTTCTATCTAAGCTCCTCTAGGTTTAGCAAATTTCTTTTTTCTTTTTACTTTGCCTAATTTCTGAGATTTATTGTTATCTTTTGCCTTTATTTTCTGTTTCTTTCCTTTTACTGGACTTTTGAGGTCGCCATTTTGAATTTTCCTTTGTTTTTTCGGTTTACCGTTCTTTACTTTATCTGTATCTTTAGCATTATCTGTTTTCGTTTCATCTTGACCTTCGAGTTTTCGTCTGAAAAATAAAGATATTATTAACATTTCTAGAGAAATAAAATCTACAACTGACTGTAAATGTAACGGCCGTGGGTTCGATTCCCATTTGGAAGTATTAATTAGTGTACTTTCCTGGTTCTGATAACAGGACCTTTGTCCTGTTGCGCGGTGTTGAGTCCCTCCAGTCAACACGCAATTTTTGGAAAGTGGAGCGGAGTGAACGGATATCTCAGCATGGTTCCCTCTGCCTACGTTACTATATTTGGGATACAACGTGACGTTATAAAAAAAAATAAAAAACATACTTCTCAGGTTTCTCCAAAATGGTAGATATTTTATCTCTCCTTGGAGCTTTCTTCAATAATTTCTTCCTCTTATTTGGATCCTGTTTTAATTTCAACATGTATTCGGGAACTTCACAACCTGATTGTTTCATTACCGATGCTATACTGTAATTTAAAAGATAAAAATTTAATATCAAATGAAAACTTTTTACTGTGAAATATATTAAATAAAACACATGTGTAATCTCACATCCATATAATATATAACCTCACATCTACACATGTCAGTGTAAGGAGAAGGAGTGTCTTAACACTACGTTCCCTCTTCGTACCCCACTGTATGCAAGATACAGCGTAAATGCATCTATATAAATTATAATTTTGTTACAATCAATTTACCTTCTAAGATTAACAACGTCGTCCTGAGTAAAGAATGTGATAGCTCTGCCTTTCTGTCCCGCCCGACCTGCTCGACCCACCCTACCAATATAAAAAAATATTATATTTCTTTAATTTATAAACGAACTATAATTTAAACATTGACTTTGTAATCTTTAAAAAAATATTATTTAGGAATTTTCTGTCACTTAAATAATAAGGATCCATATGCAATACTAGTTTTGCAATTGATTGCAAGAAATAAAAGACGAAAAAATTTGAGTTTAACTTACTGTTGCTTAAATATGTTGCGCTTAACAATAAACTACAATTCAAAGGCACATTTCAAATAGAAATTTCTTTGATCACAGAAAAAAAATATAGATCATGGACAAGATAAACTTTAGTAGCTTAAGATCGGTTTAAATTAAATTTTAAGTGAAGTTTTTATAACTATTAATATAATATGTATTTCATACCTATGTATATAAGCAATGGCGGACGGTGGAAAATCATAATTTATGACCAAATTGACACCACGGAAATCGATACCGCGACCCATCAGTTCAGTACATATGAGCACCCATATACGACCCGTACGGAAACTACGTACTACATTATCTCTCTGAAAACAATACACATATGTACAAAAAACATTAATACGAAAAAGATTCTTTGTTTTAATTTTTTTCATGTTTTAAAAACATACAAATATAGTTGTAATTAATGGTGTATATAAAATTAAGTTTCAAATTATAATATTGTATAGTATAGCAAATATAGTATAGAAAATATTGATTTTTATATATATTTTTCATAAATTAATTAAACCAAAAAAATAAGGAAAAGTATCCTACTTGCGTCTGCGTTCTGTCCGCATGTATGACGTCAACGTTAATTCCATCATATATAAGCTCTTTAAATAATTGCTTTGCCCTATCCTTACTTTGGACAAACACTGAAAGAAAATACATAATATTATATAAATTTTAGTGACGCACTTTTTAAATATAAAGATGTTTTCTTTTTTGAATAATTCACCTAAGACGGGTGGTTTCAATCCTTTTTGCACTAACTGTCTGAATGCTACAAGTTTCCCGTTCTCATTGCCGCAGAACTTTAGTTCTTGTTCTACTGTACTCGCTGCTGCATTTCTAAAAAATAAATAAATAAAGTAAAATAAAAATTTATGGTTCCACATTCACGAAATACTATTGAACGGATTTAAATGAAACCCGTGGAGCACCATACACGGGGCCCACAAAGGCGACAGGTTGTAGATTCGTTTCCTACTTGAGGAAAAAAATATTTAATATTTTCATATCCTCGTTCTGGTAACGACGTAAAGCGTAGCGTTAAGTTCCGCTTTTAAATTCGGCAGAAAGGCAGAAAGGCAAGACAGTGAATATCAAATAATTCATATCTTCTAGTTGAAAACTAGGCCACAACTCGTCAGGTTAATAATAGTAATAAAAAAGTCTTTCTTAAGAAGTGTGTGTGTGTGTTACACTACCTCAATCCAACAGTAATATTGATCAACCCTCTCATATTGTTCCGCGACCATTTACCTATGACAGGTGTGTGGGTCGCACTGAACATCGCTATTTTAACTAATTTTGTATTAAATGAACTTATTATGGCGTCCAACTGTTGTCTAAAAGTATTCACTTCTTCTGTTGTACCTTCAAATAGTTTGTCGGCTTCGTCAATTATTAACCATTGGACTCTAGAAAAAAAATATGTTAAATTAGTATAATATAGTTTTATGTTGGACTTTAGTGTTTGGACAACTTTAGGAAGGAATAGGGAACTTGAGTGTCAAGATATTCGAGATATTGCATATTAACTAGCGGAACGTAACATCGTTCTTTGTTCAACCAATGAATAAAATCTACAATTTTTATTTACAGAAACGGTCACACTATGTCTCTATGAGCTTTGTCCAATCCATTATAATAATATGTATGATCTTCAAAATTATCTAACTCACAAACTGCAAAAAGTTCTAAAATTTAGAAACTCAATGTAAACTAATTGAAAAACTCGAAATAACCTGTAGTAAATTTCTTAATGTTAGTATAATAGAATAGTTCTAGCAAGTAGTAAATGTTTTTGTACATAAAACATATTATAAATAATTAATAAAAGAAACTCACTTTTCTAATGTAATGCCACAATTTTCTTGATTCAGTAGATAGCATAACCGATTTGGCGTACTTATTACTATATCTGAAAGGAAAAACAAAATATTTATGTATTTTCCTTTTGGTGGCAATGGAGGTTCCTTTCCCCACTTACCGTCGTATTCTTGTATTGTGTGTTTCTGGGGGAATTCAACGCCGTGCTTTGCCTCGTTACTAGAGCCAGGAAATTAAGACATTAAATATTTACATGTTATACACTTTATACGTTATACACTTTAACTGTGGAGATAGTATCCATATAAAATTATTAAAAAAAAATTCAAAAATCATACTTCAAATTAAGATATTACTATAAAAGTTCTTTAGCAGAGTAGGCAGAGAATATATATTCAACAGTATAGTACATTACTAACTTCCATCTAGATTCGGCATAACATGTTAGGAGCGAAACTGACTATTAAAACCACATAAAACACGACAATCTAACGCAGTTATATATTACTGTTGGTATAAAAGGATCTAAAAATTGACATACCACTCTTCCTAAAAGTAGCCTCGCGTTCCTTTACTTTACTTTCTTTCACACTCTTTATAACTGTACACCTTAATTCAGTACTAGCGGACAATCTCAAGGCCTCCCTATATATTTGATGTGCCAACTCCCTCGTGGGACAAAGCACAAGGGCTCTAGGACCACCTTGAGGAGCCCCAAGAAGGTGGAACAAAGGTAGGAGGAAAGCCGCAGTTTTGCCCGAACCTGTTGGTGCCGTTGCTACTATTTGACGACCCTGTTGATTATTTTAATATGTTCACTAGAATGTGATAGAATAAACATTTTGAGTCTGCTAGTTAATAATAAAATTTTAAAAAACCATATAAATTGTAAAAATCTGGTAGTCTAATGGAAACTACTAAGAGTGTTTTTTAGTTTTGTGTGTATTCCGCACATAAAATTCGCCTAAAAAGGAAGCCTGAGAACCTAGTGTTAAGATACTTTGTTCCCATCAAGATACTTGCCTTCCTCACTTTCCGCTGCATTCTGGAGTCACTGTGCGTTGTGTGGCACAACTCATCGCCACACTTTACTTCGTTACCAGAGGGAGTAAACAAATAGATTACCCTGATTGGGAATAAAATCCACAACTGTGACACATTTGTGCCCATGTGACAAACAGGTCTACCTATACACCTTTAATCTTAGTTTCACTAAAAAAATTAAGATGAAAGACATATGTGGTATTATATTCTGCATAAACTGCTATATTCAGGTAGGCAGTGAGAACCTAAGATTAAGACACTCAGTTCCTCACACATGTTAACTATCAACACATTGTGTGTCCCTGATAAGGGATAAAGATTGAGAGAAAATACATTTAGATTCATATTATTGTGTTAACAAATAGATAATTACATTTTAGTCACAAGTAAGATGTGAAAAACATTTTTGATGACAGTATCCTACAAGTTACAATTAAAAAGTATAATTTAATATGTCATACAGTAATTTAATTACTTGTAACTTATTAATTGAACTTTCTGGAGCATCATATAACAGCATCAAACAGTGGTAATTATATTCAAATCATATTAGAAATTTAAAAAATATATTATTATTTACCTCCAGAATACAAGGCAGAGCTTGCCGCTGTATTGCAGTTGGTTCTGTATATCCACAATTTTTTACAGTATCCACTAGTTCCTTTGCCACATTGTATTTAGATACTAATTCTGAAAAATCATTTAATGCACCAGGAATATGTCGTCCTACTGCTTTAATGCCATGTGCATTTCGAAAATGATTTTGCTGAAATATTAAAAGAAAATATTGTTGTTTATTCAGTAGTCAAATTATTTACACTTTCTAGCATTTGTAGGAACATAATTTTTTTATTCAATTTCCCCAATACCAATCTTAATGAAAATTGACTCAGTCAATCGATGTAGTTCTATAATATTTAAAAACAAATGCTAACAATAAAAAGAAGAATAAGAATGTTGATTTGATACATATGTACGGGTTAACTGAAAGGACTCTTGCATGGTTTCTGAGAGGATTGCTCCTATAACATTAAAATTTTTGTTCCTAATAAAACAATTATTTACTTTAATACTGACCTATTTATTAAAATATACAATAAATAAACCTACAATTACTTGTAATAATGTAAAAAGTAATAAAATTTAAATAAAGGACTATTTTATAAACAACTAATATACTAACCTCTTCTAATTCAAGTTTCTTTTTTAAATCTTCAGAGGAAAGTTTAGATTTTTTCTTCTTCTCTTTCTTTTTTTCTATATTCTGTCCTTCCATCAATTGTAAATCGTCTTCACTGTCTGAGCTACTATTTTCATTTTCAGATTCTGATTTTATTTGAGAATTGTCATTTAGCTCTTCTGGTTCATCTTTTATGTGTCCAGGTTCTTCTTTAATTTGTAACGATTCTTTCTTTGTTTCATCCTTAAGTTGGCCCTGTCAATGTCTAATTGTAAATATACGAAACATACTTTGATTCCCTGAATGTGTATAAAATTGTCTAACATAGGTATTTTTTTAAGAAACGAAATAATTAAAACATATGTAGACTAATATTATACAAATCTTTATATTTAAATCTTTGTTTTATAAATCTAAGATAAAAATCACTTTTAATAATAGCTCTCAAAACCTGCAAGCTAAAGTGGCAATGGGCAGGCCATATTATCAGGAGGATCGACAACAGATGGAGAAGAAAATAAAAATAATCAAACTGTAAAATCTACTAAGTGTTAGGTTATACTGTACTTACATTGTTATTCAAACTCAAAACACGCCGTTTAAACGTAAGACCTTTTGTAAGTTTCTTAAAAATATCATATGCATCCATTTTTAATATAAATCATTTAAAATATCTTAATTTAATAATAAAAAACACATGTGAGATCCACGATACCGCCAGATATACAGTTCACTTCTTTATTTACGGCGCTTCGAGCGTGCCAGTTGAACCGACAGATATAACAAATATGATTTTGACAGTTAGAAAATGACGTTGTCAAATTGACATATAATGTTACGTTCATAAAAATAATGTTATATTGATTAGTAAAGTAAAAGTATATGTATATAAATAAGATACTAAAATCTACATTTCATATATGTCAATATCGACCCAGACTTTGTATTTAACATTTTAGGACTGACGAGAGCACTTCCACTCGCAATTACATTTAGAACTCGCAAAACATTAGATATTGGAGTGATCAAAATCTATATCTAATTGATCACTTGATTCTTGTTGTGGGAGCAAGTAAAAAAAATAAGTTTATGTGTCAGATGTCCAAACAGAAGACGAGCTTCGACAAAGAATTGCACGTGCATTTGATAAAATTAAAAATTTAGTCGCAGACGGATCTACTGAGTAAAGAAAGACAATATGTTACTGAGATGCAATTTATGTATTAATAAAAAGGGGGGGTGCGTACACTTCGAAAATTTATAACTCTACCAATTAATAAAAGGACAGATAAAAGATAGATGTTAAGTGTGTATAAATGACAATAAGTGTTGCGTTGATCATTCTTTACAAATGGTTTTTTTACGTTTTATCTTACAACGATTACTTTATTATTTATTTAGTTGTGGGCGGAATTCAACGCCGGCCTTTTCAAAGACGAGCGAAGAAATAAAAATATTCACAAATAATAATTCACTCCCTTAAGTGAGGATCGAACACACAACCCTTGTGCCCTTGCACCACGATTGCGAGTTGCAATCTAGGCAATCAATGCAAGCATATGTAATAAGCGATACATTAAAATTTAAAAAATCTTCATACTACAGTAAATCATACATAAAGGATTTAGGCGCGAAATAAAAATACACATCATCAATGGAATCACTGCGAGTTTATTAAATTTTATATTTTCATTACATCCAACTGTTCATATTTTGCATAATATATCAAAACAAAGGACCGTCAATTACAACCCAATTAAAATTAATTCTGATTGTCAGATTCAAAGATACTTAGAGTACTAGTTCATCCGACTTTGATATGTTCCTACTGCGCAGCCCGCTTGATTCCTTAATCACATATATCAACAACATCAAAACAAGTAAAGACACCTCCATTTAGTAAATATTGAAGTCATAAAATTAATAAACTTTTATTTGTTTATGAAAATTTCTGAACGAACATCAATTGTTTCAATAAACAGCGCCAAATTTGAGTGACAGTTGTAACTTAGCAGAATATGTCGCAAAAAAACTTTATTGAAATGTTTTTATTTCTTCGCGTGTTCTCAAATTCTCTCTGTTATACAGTGATTAGTGCTCAAATGGAACGCTCGAAACGCTATAAACTAACAACTGAACTGTGAGTACAATTTTAAATATAATTTGTTTGTTATTAGTTGCTATGACTTCACTATCTATTAAATAATCTCAATTCATTATAGTCGACTTTCATACAATCTACAACAAGTAGTACTTTAAGTGTCTTGACTGAGGATGTTCCAACTTACAACAATTTTTCCAAGAGGATTTCCTAACTCACTATAGGGCGATCAGCCACATCTAGTACCTTATCGATCATTACACAATACTATGAAACAATTTTGTACATCCCGCTCCAGAAACTTTCCGAACATGTAAAGTATAACAAAAGTCACTAACTAAATGTATTTAAAAACATATTTCACCTCTTTGATCAACGATGGCAAACTATAACTTTTACAATAGTAACACAATATTAGTTTAGGCATAATATAAAACGGCCGTAAATGTTACCACATAGGTGCGCTATCTCGCGCGTGCTCTGAGTAAAAATAAAAAATAAATTAATAAAACGTGTATATCTCCACAATGAATCGAGGGTACGTATCACTTAGACGAGAAACCTTAAACAAAACGTTGTTACTAATAAAAACGCAGATCGTGCATATATTAAATTACGTAAAAAAAAAGAAAAATCTAAACCTAAACGTGTCAGCAAAAATATAGTGCAGTTAAAATTAGAATTGCCACTTAATTAACATTGACATATAAATTGATTTTCTTAAAAAAATATTTCTGTGTATAAAATGTGTCACCCAAGCGTAACAAGTAGCGCGGGGGCAATTCCGCTAAAAAGTCGACCGGGACGCGCGTAACAATACATATACTACCATATACTTGCGATAGAAAATATCTTAAATATATCGATCGTGAATACTTTTCTCAATAAATAACGCCCCTAATAGGCATAAAAGGGAAAAGAACACGCACCAGTCGAGTTTTTAGCGAAATTACTCTCGCGCATCCTCATTTGTAGATAAAAAGTTAGTTCTATCAATATATTGTATGTCGTACATAAGTGGGGTATATTGTAAATACTTTTAATATCAGCAGACGGGCTATCAACGACGTTGCTCGACAGGGGAGGCGAATGAACTACATAGTAATAATATAATACTTCTTATTTTTATATAAAAAGACGTAAGTGCACTTTGATTTACGGAACTATGATTGTTACTATAGGTAGATAGGGATCAGCAGATTATTTATCATCAACAGCGCTCTCTGGTTCCGCACTCGTCTATAACTCTTATTTAACAGTAATAAATCTTTATCCTTCTATGCAAAGTCCTCTAGGACCTCTAAATATAGGAACACTGCAAAAGTATAAAGAATAGGTACGTCAGAGACACTTGTTAGGCGGTTGCGACGAAAATAATAATATATTGTGGAACTGTAAAAATTGAATGATCGGCCAATTTTTATTGTGAACCGAAAATCTTTTGATACTTGGATACTTTAAAAAATCTTAAGATAATCTGCAATTGATCTCTTCACTTATTGATAAATATGTGTATAATTACTGAGGTACTGTGGCAGATTGGAAACTATTGCTATAACTGTATTTATAATAATTATATTAAGTGGAAGATACTGTATATATTAAAGCTATTGACTTAAGAATATAGCGACTAAATGTATATATTTTCATCACGACCACAGACAGAAACACCAACGACTTATTCACCGAGTCAAATAATAACAACGAACAAACCCGTGGGACATGACTAACATCACACTGCGATTGTTCTCGAAAAATCTGTATAAAAATATAAATAACTAGAATATAAAGTATTGTCGAAAGAAAACAAATAGCAGTGATAGTACATCGGGATATAAGTCGGTGCCATTTTATCCTGCTAGCTTTAGGTGAAGTCGATTTATTCTCAAAAACGGCTTTTGCGTCCCCGGTCGAGCAAATTTAAATTATTTTAAATAATTATCTATTGTGATCTGGTGTCCTACGTTTCTGTTCCGGGACTCCCCCCAGAATAGAAACGTCGAACGATAAACTATTGCATTTTAAATATGGATATGGTAACAAAAATAATGTATGTATGGAAATAACTATGTAACAAGTGCTATAGTTTGACAATATCTATAATTATTGTATTTATAAATATAAATGATCACGATTGTTGACTTGTCCTGGATAAACAAAGTAACCCATGTCCCTGTTGTAAAACTACTTGGGCCGACGCCGCCACCACTTATTCTACGCGTATACATTTATTAAGTAGGTATATCAAGCAAATTGTTTGTCAGGAGATATTTTGTTACCCTTTCGGTAGACCTCATAATACAGTTTGTTTAAAAGGCGGACCAATTGAAGCTCCAAGTGGTTTTACACAAAGAATTAACTATATTAAGATTAAAAATTAAAAGATTTATCAAAGATAATACTTAACATTATTGGAGGTAATACTTAGATTTAAAAAGCAAGATTGTTTTGTGAAACCGATTTGTGAACTATTTTATTGTTAATGTCATCTTAATTACGATATTTACATTTAGCATTTTCAGTGCCAATTTTTGTCTGTAAATGCCGTTAAAATTTGCCCTGTGTTTTATTCTATGCCGCTTCGTCTACTCTATCGGCAGTATAAATGGACAGGTTTAGCAAAAAAAAAATAATAGAATTTCCCACATGGCACCATGTAAGTAACTTTGTCTTATATTGATAGCTTAATAAATTCGAATAATATAAAATAAATCGCTCGTGCAGCTATCACTTACTTACATATTGCCAGTTTGAACATCTTATACTTTACTTAGTGTAGGCTATTGTAAGTTGTACTGTTACGAAGGCATCCCGTTGTTGATTATTTTGTGCATTACCTACTTTAGTAACACAGTCGGTTGATTAAACGTATTTGTTAGTAAACTTAAAATAAACTATGTTGACTAAGCCAAACGAAAAAAGTGTAGTAATTAATCGAGATGATGAAATAGTTTATAAAAAAAAAGTTCTCTCACTTATCATCTTACTATTTAAAAATGCAGTATTTTGGTATACATTGCAAAATAATATTCTTTTTGTTTCGCTGTTTTTTTGTTTTAATTTTCTTTAGCTGCGATTGCTAAAAGTGTTTTGCCGACACATCCAAACTTAACCAAATGCCCTATGCCTAATAACAATCACCAACGGCTGTCTCCGATCTGATGTAATTCGCAGCTGTCTACTGAGATCAAAAAATTTTGAATTACAAAATATTTTTATATTTTACGAACGAAAAATTGGTGGGTAAAATAATCCAATTTTTTTCTTTCAACAAAGCAGTCAACAACAAGCTTTCAAACGGCCGAACGAATGAAAAGATTGCACAGCGAAAACAACAAACGCAACACTAAAAAAACATTATAGAAAGACTAAGTCCTAAGTTTCACTATTAATAAATCCATTAGTAGAATATATATAAAAATCCTTTCCGTTAATGATTTTATCTATTCACTATTTTAGTTAATAATATCACGAGGCTTTATTCCCGAATGCCGCGATCCTTCAATTATGTATTTATGTCTAACTTATAACATATTTACAATTCAAACTACCCGCTTGCTTTTTCTTCTAAGCTCCCTAAGATGATACTATGACGATATTTCCGAACCGATTACGCTCTCGGAATCTAAGACAGCCAGTTTAACATTCAAATAAAAATTAATATATATAATAAAAAAAAAAACAAAATATGTGAGGTATTACGAACATGGAGGTACGCGCGTTATTACCGGGGAATACCACGCTTTTTATAAAAAACCCGAAAATCATGATAAAAATCAATAATAATTTGTTTAACAAATTAATTTAAGCTGAATATAAAAACTTATTTAAATATATTTGGAATTATACCAAATAACATTCAATTAAAACTCATATCACAAAGTACGAATATGTAACATTCCGAAAAAAGGAAAAAAAACTTACATTATATATTCTAATTAAAAAATTTACCCTAACATTTAAAATAAATGCAATTCAAAATAAATCTTAAATGTTGCTAAACTTTCAGGTTCTATTGTTCTTGAAATTGATGTTATAATTATATGATATGATTGGAACTAATTATATTATTTGTATTTTTCATAAATTTCGATAAGATATGGCACAGTTCAATATTAAAATCATTTTTCAGAATGTTTTTATTCTACCCAAAAATAAATGCGTATTGGCAAAAATCCCCATTTTATCTCTTTGGCTTGTGAAATATCACGGCGTAGAAATGTTTAATTCCTGCATATTTATAGATATTTGTGTGATATGTTGGGTTGCTTAAATGCAGATTTATTTATATTATCAAAAACGAATTCGATAACACCCTGAGAAGATATGTATTTAGCCAAATGCGGTACCCAAGCGATTACCTACGATACAAGTAAATAATAATATATTTTTACATCTGCAGCCATCTTATGGTCAATCCTAAGACTTAAAGAATTTTGAGAATATAATAATAATCTAATAAATTTTCAATAACGAGACGTCCGCTACGTTGGTCGACATTTGAATAAGAAACCACTATACACTCATAGAGAGAAATCCGAAAATGGATACAGATTAAATATAATTATGTTAATGAATACTTAATATCTACGTGATTTATACAGAGAAAACGATATTATTTCAGTTTCGCGATTTGAAACCACGAACGTATACGATCGTCAATTCTACAGCTTTTCGAAGACCCACACAGTTGGCTCGCTAGCTTATTTTTGTCATATAACCCTGTAAACAAGGATTTGCCAACGGGCAACTCCCCAGCATTTACTTCTCAACTTCTCCCACCGTCAACTCGTTCGCCAACTCTTACTCATTCTTTGTCAGTTCGGAAATCTCAAACCATTTAATAATCGCAAGACGAACGAAGGCACGGCTACTTATACATTGATCAAAACGTCTTTATTGAAGCCAAAACGCACATAGAATACACATATTGTTCGTAGACGTAACACTTTGTACTTTTTAAATCAGATTCTAAGTAGTCTTTTATTTTTTTAAAACATCAACATTTTTTTTTCTTTATTTTTTTTATCTAAAAATTTTGGTAATTAACTCCTAAATAATCTGTATTTAAATTTAGATTTGGCGTTCCGAAAAAAGTTTCTTTAAAAAATATTTTCTTTCAATATTTTAATATTTACTGTTTAAAATTTGTACGATTCCGTTTGTACAGTTACCGATTCTAATTTGACACTAGACATTTATCGAAAAGTGATTTTAAAAATGTAATATCCTCTTTAGAATAGAGTTGGCATAATTTTGGCAGTACTAGATATAATAATACTTTAGTATTGCTCTGAATTACATTGTCATTTTGAACACCGTTTGACCATTTACTAAAGGTCGCCTTCGCCTCTGTCACAGAGCGGAGTCCGACCGAAGCGTAACACTAGATGACTCCTACGACAATACTGTTCATTTTTAAAACTAACGTCAATATTTTACTACCATTATAATACAATTAACCATTAAAAAATGCGGCAGAGTCCTGCAATTTTGGCATAGTCCGTATATTGCACACGTACGCTATCACTATCGTGTTCGAGTTCCGTTTATCAAAATTCAAACAAACATTTCGAGTCCAGCCGGGGGTGGTGAACCATGCGTGCCTTGTATGTATATAAAAAAAATATTCCAAGTGTTTGTTTTCGAGGACTTTTAAAAACCAACCCCGGAATTTAGGGCACGCGCGGTACGCCAACCCTGGTTCAAGCCATGGTTTGAGGTCATTGAAGGCCGGGTGGAAGTTGCGGCGTGTGATCAGCTCCCAGATCAAAGAGATGATGCGGCGACGGCGCCAGAGCACTGTGCAGTGCCGACGTCTTGAGCAGCCGCTTGAGCATTCCACTCGATCCTCGATGCTGAAGACTCTTGTGGGTTGTCAAGGAGTTCTTCGTTCTGTACCTCCGGTGGCAGAACTCGCACACGTACAACGTGTCAGATTGCTCGTGTTTATCTTGAAAATGTCGTTTCAGGGAGTAGTAACAAGAGAATGTCCTGCGGCAGTAGGGACACTCTTGTGGCTCGTTGATACCGCCAGCTGTCGGCGGGGGCATACGGAGGGGCGGAACAGCTGTAATGTAAAACAATTACTATACTCTCGTTACTATTGGGATTTCTCCTCGTGTTAGTTGGCAATCTTGCTTTCTATAGGTTTAATAGCGTTTATATATTATGTATGTTTACATGTATGAGGTTTTTATAATAATACTAATAGTATGCACTGTACACATTGACTAACTACACAATAATCACGAGTTTATTTAAAATTTAAGGAAATTCTTTCAACCACAATGACACAGAAACACGTGATAACAAAAATGATAGAAGCATGCTCCAAGCAACACAACAACGTCAAAACTGCGTAACCCGCTGGGATGGGGCCTTTCGGGGTTTAAATTGGAAAATAATAAACTTAAAAGAAATTAAAATAAAGTAACAAAACTGAAATAGAAAAGGGACCCTTAAACCTAGATCGTCTATCGAGAATGCTGTTAATGGATCAGCGGTCAGTAGTAACCCTAGGTGGCTGTCTATAAACAGATTCTAACCTTTGTGAGTGGTGTTAAGTACGGCCGTGGGGTTGGCCTCGTGGTGATTCTCTTTGCTAGATGAATGCTGCCGCACGCCGCGCCAACTCCGTCCCAGTAGTCACTAAAAAAACCGGATTTGATCCGTTTCCCCCGGCCTCGATTTGTGGTAGGTGTATATGTGGGTCATTAGGGAATTCCTCGAGCAGTACACCCTTTCACAGATAGTGCACCTGTACTCCTCTTGTCTCTCTGCATGTTTGTCTGCGATATGTCGCTTCAAAGACGCCTTTGAGCACAATACTTTCGTGCATTGCATGCAGGTGAATAATTTTTTACCTGAAAACAAATCGAAAAACAAAACAAATATGGGGTTGGTCCCCGGACCCGATAAAATAAAATAACACCTTTATAACCTAGCTGTTATTCTTTTCTAAGTAATCATATTTTCGTTTTGTGAACTAAATAAAACATTGGAAAAACAAGGAGTGAAAAAAGTGATTGAAATCATTATTAAATAAAAATAAAATAAAAGTAAAATAAAAAAGAAATAAATATAAATGATTGCGAAGCTACAGTGGCCAATGAAGTGTTAGAACAAACACATGCAGATGGCGGGAAAAATATATTTCTTTGCAAAACGGGGCGTGAAAAGCGCTCAACAAAAAAACAAGTGCACTACAGCTTTATACTACTTTGAAGCATTTATCTAAGCGAGGTGTTCAATAAAACTAACATCAGTTTTTTTTGTATATTTGTTTTTATTAAAAACGCCATTATCATCAATATTAGGATTTATGAAGTTCGGTTTAACGATTACAATTACATTTTATGAGTAGTTTACGTCAAGGTTTAAAAGTAAGAAAAGAACTATTTGTAAATATTATAGGTGATGTAAAATTAATTGAATATTTAATTAAGAATATAACTCTAGATTGGTGCAGCCCATTAAATAGATGTTTTGAAATGTTCCAAATACATTCGCCAAATCTTCGTTTAAATAATAGCGTTTAATGGAAGACAAACTTTTTTTTTTTTGGCACCATTATTCCCACAATAAAATGGGCTGCATTACATACACAGATGCCAATTATCAACAAAATACTAAGATCCAAGGACAGTATAATAATTTAAGAAGAAAAAAATAATAATAAAATTTTCAATACAACAACCAATAAATTAATTTTGTTTCCTTATAAAATAAGTAAAAAATGCCAACAAGAAGTATAAGAACACATCGTATAAGGTGATCACGCCTGCACGTGCGGGTAGAGAAAAAAAATAATTACCTTAACACGTAGAAAGATAAAAACATAAACAGGTCACAGAAACAGTCTTAAACTTGCTAAGATCCTAACTAATGTAGTTTCGACAGGGATGTGTTCTGCTCCTTAGAACACGGTGTAGTATCGCCCTCAAAACATACCCATAGATCTCTTGAGATCCCCAGAAATAAAACTTAGCCGCTACGAGACATTATAAATAAAAAGATCCTCGAATCACCAAAAATAAATTTTGAATAACACCGAACCGAAACAATCACGCTTCTGACTTAGTTTCTTTTTTCTCTATAAAATTATCAATTTAGTAAATAATTGTACATTTTATTCTAGAAAATACGCCTAATAGTGTACAATTAAAATGCGTACTTAGTCTAATCAGTCTATAGCGCTTATTAATTTTGGCATAACGTTTTTTGAATAATTTGTTGTTTCTAAATAAAATAGACAAGATCTTTCGACTGTTACATCGATAGCCAAAGTATTACTGACTGCCACACTTAGCAGCACATCCCTGTAATCGTAAATTAAACATGTAGATGCTATTACCGCTACGAATTCAGATAAACCTTAATGTCTAAATAGTCAACTAACTTAGTTCCCAAACCCAAATTAACAATAAAAACTATCACTAAATTACTACACAAAAAACAACAAATCTACGTCTTACGTTCAAAAATCTTGCAATAGTTTGTTTTTGCAAATAAAACTTAACATTTTTTTCCCTCTCATTGTGCACGGAATGTTGCGAAAACAATTTAGATCCTTTTTGGATAATCCCATTTTTCCTAATTTCACTAACGAACATCGTTCCAATTTAGCACCAAGTCTCTAGTCTTCCAATTGTTTAAAAGTATCGTAATAAAGCTTATCAAATAACTAAACAAATTTAATGGCTAAGCGTTTATGCATTTAATAATAACAACATAATCTTAACGTATATTATTAAAATTTACTTTAGGAAGCCTCATACGTTAAAGTAGCGATACCTCATAGGCAACGAGTGTTCCGAACACTACTCCTAATGTTTTTAGAAGTTTTACTCAAAATATGTCTTTTGTCCAAAAAAATGTAAAGCAGGCACTAATAATATTACTTAGTGTATATTGTTACAATAAATTATGTGTTTACATTTACACTTAGATAAGATCTCTTATTGCTATAAAAAAAGAAATATAACATTGATTTGGCGAAGTGACTCGCCCAAAAATAGTGATGTTTATTTAACTAGATAGATAATTAATTATATTAAAATGAAAAATAGCCTGGAAGTCTAGATTCAGACAATTTGGGTTTTAAAAATCTAGTACATTTATTCTCTACTATATGTTTAAACAAGCCAGCACTATGAACTATTTAAATCAGGAGCCATCTTAACGGATCTACGTACACGATTGAATAACATACATTGATATGATAAGTTAGGAATTACACGACCCAAAGTAAGCTGTTCTGAATCTAGACAGCAATAAAAACGTCTAAAATTTTGGCCTAAACAAAAATATTCGTTTACATCTATGTATGTATGTATGTATGGCAAGCAGAAAATTGTATTATTTAAAAAATTCACACTGTTGAAATTTAGGAACATTTAACACTGAGAATTATTAAGATTTAGTTATTACCTATTAAGTATTTTAATTTTTTATTAATAAATGTGTTGTTTATTTTACACAAAAAAAGGAATAGCTAAATCGTATAATAATAATAAGTTTAGAAATGTTTACAGTATGTCGAAAACGTAAACGAATAATTCGACGATAACAAATAACGAACACAAGTTAGTGATAAACTTAAGTTGGAAAAAAGTAACTTAAAATCTGACTAAACTAAAAAAATATATATTATAGCCATAATGATTCGCTTAAATGGCACCTTGCGATTCACTTGCTTCAAATGCTAGTGCATTTTACAAAACATAACTTGGAAATAACTCAGAAAAGAAAAAATAAAGAACAAACGAAACAAATAGTCGACTAGATAAGATAGAATAACAGTAAAATAAAGTAAAAATAGTCGACTTTAATAGTGATATGAAGTTGGTTGTGATGTCATTATCTATTTCAATATCCTGGTTTTGTCTATATGGTATGTTAGAATTAATCCTGGGGTCAGCGGGACGGCTAGGAAGGAGTGACTGACATTCTCTATGATGGCCGATTTAAAAAGAATATATCTGCTTTCAATAATAATAAGGTGTGAAATATATGTTAAATGGACTCACCTTGCGTTGTTGTTACTGTTAAAATTAAAAAAAGATTAAGAGGTAGGTCAGTTCTCTAAGCCTAGCTGCCCCCGTGACTTTGTCTATTACTTGTTTGGTATTGTAATTAGTACTGTTATGTAGTGACAGTGCTGCGTGGCTGTTTAAAGTAATTTCTCGGTTCTATGGTGCTATGTGTTCTGTTTCAGTCTTACAGTCAATGAACTAAAACACCTAAATAAAATAATAAATTTGAAAAAGCCTCATTAGCCAATTATATATTTGTGTATATAATTTTATTTATTTTTAAAATAGATTTTTTTAGTAATCTCGTATAAATATCTAAGTGTGAGATCATGAAGGTAAAAAGTACAGAATAAATTATAAAAAAAAAACGAATAATTGCAAAACGCCGAAAAATGAACACAACGTTGAAAACAATATGCCTCTTTTGTTACTTACAACGAACACTGTTCCTTTTTTATAAATTTAAGCCTAATATATAAATTTACAGCACCAAGATTTTTCTCTTTTCTCAAAATATTAAAATTTACTCTTTCGCCTTATTGTCACACATTTAACATAGTGTAAAATTCAGGAATCCTCTTACCGCAGTATTGCACTTAGCGGGCGTTTATTAAAACTTTAACTTTGACCAAATATCGCCCTCCCTTGTTTAAATTGGAATGTTAATTTCCATAAAATTTATTAAAATGAGTCAGTGCCAGACGACCGGATCGCGTCTACAAGTCCCGAGATAAACATTTAAAAAAGTAATGTAAATAAAATAAATCGACATTAACACGTCAATAATCTCCACGCGGGATAAAAAATATAAAATCATCTACTATATAGAAAATGAAATACCCAGTACCCGCTTTAGGTGAACGGCTAAAAGTAACGCCAATTGGTATTCTAAGTAAATTAGAGAAATGTTAAAGTTAAAGAAATAAAAAACATCTCTAGATAATTGTCAAAGGGACAACTAAAGGCGGTACTGAGCTTCTGAAATATAAAAAAATGAATTAACTTAGACGTTAAACTGATCTTTGAACTTGTAGAAGTCGATGTTAGGTTGGGCGGGCGGCAGTTTCGCCTCCGCAGAGAGGTTCTGCGGTTGCTGCTGGGTCGCGCGCTGGCGGCGGTGGTAGATGCTCTTGTGGTTGTTGAGGGAGTTCAGGGTGCGGAACACCTTGTGGCAGAGGGTGCACCGGGCCGAATGGAGCGGCTGCAGGTGCTGCTGCTCAGTGTGACGCTTGAGCGTGAGCCTCGTCGACAGCAGCTTGCCGCACACCTCGCAACGGTGACCCGTCCCCAGCGGCCCCACTGCGCCACACATAACGACCAACATTAGCGCATTAGTCTCGGGTCTAAACAACCCTACATACCAACACCACAGCGACCGTCTCGACGGGTCCCAAGTTTGGAACCAATTGGCACAGTGTGCCACTTGTGGCAAATTTCGAACCTGTGTAGAGGCAATTCAACACGTAATCGACTAATGCGCTTTAAAGTTGGTTGTTATGTGTACCGATCAGATGTTCCAATTGGTTCCATGTGTAAACGCACCGTCGCACGACGGCGGACGCTTACACGAAAGCGTTTTAGTAACAATAGATACATAATATAATCTGGCGATGCGCATGCAAAGTACACGTAAAACTATGCTATGTACAAATGTTAGGAACATATCGCGTTACATTTTTTTATTAAACTTAACAAAAGTCTAGGGGCAAGACTATGGCTATGTAGGTGGTCGGGATGGCAGCTTGGTTTCCTCGAATGGCAACGTGTATGGCAAATCGCGGGGGCGTCAATTGACAGGGTAGAAGGGGCCCTGGCCAGAGGGCGGTTGCTGCTTGCGGTGGTAGATCGACTTGTGGTTTCTGAGACTATTCAGGCTGGAGTAAACCCGCCGACAAATGTTACAAACGGGCTCCCTGGAGGGTCGCATGTGAACGTTTTGAATATGTCGTTTGAGCCGGGTCAGGGAAGACAAACTCTTGTTACAGGGCTCGCATCGGTACTCTTCCTGGGGGGTGCGGGCGCCACCTGGTCACAACACAAGCATTTAGCCCCATCGAAGCTTCCGAACGCACTTTTAATGCACTCACTATCGTAGCCTCTTTACTCAAGCACCGCCACCCCCCTTTATTGATGATAGCCATCCGACGCGTCGATTATGCCAAGCGGTATTAGTATATTTTTTCCTAACTCGACCTACTTAGTTAAGCTTGATGATTGTGTAAATCTGTTGTTTTCGGTTTTGTGGGACGCGATCGGTGGATGGTTTCAAATTTCTCGAAAGCATTAGTATTCTTCAATGAATTAACTCAACTAAAATTCCATTGTCCAATCTTGCGCGTCCCCAGCGATATATTTCCCAAGACAATAATGAATAATTAAGTAATGCGAGATTGTTTTTAGAAACATGAATGATTCATGGGATCGCGTATTTGGTTGAATTGAGACTCGGTCAGATTTGATCACAATTAACAAAGTCTTGAAATTTTGAAAGCTAACAACGTAATACCTCCGTTATATTCTCTCCGTTTTCTGTTTATTATTATTATTATTTATAGCCAATTGAATATGTAAAGTGCGTTTCGATGTTCAACGATTAGGGGTAACTGAATGAAATAATCAAAAATAAAAACGTGGAATAATTGAAACATTGTAAGTTAATAGAGAAATGAAATAAAAAAGAACTAAATCAGGATAAAGGGGACTAGGAATTTTATCCTACCGTTACTTCAATATATCAAGACACATCTAGAAAACAAGCTAGCAACCTTCGTTGTATAGTAAACATTAAACTATATATAGTAACAATACAGTAACATGCACGCCACGTTGCGTTTTGGTTCAATGATCAATTCTCATTTCCACAGAGCGGTCATATCTGACAAATGAAAAAAGATACACACGAAAGTCCATCGAACCATAACACAAAAAGCTAACATTAATATTGAATACAAAACACAGAGCATAATGAAGACATATACAGGTTAGGAGTAGATATAAGTATAATACATATATTATTAATATGTCACGTGATAATTGCCTCATACATTTTAAATATAAAACCTATTAATGATATATAAACCTAATAATGACAGAGCAGAGAGGAAGCGGTGATGGTGGCATACGACAGACAGTGCATTAAAAATATCGTTTGTTCAACATATGTATGCATAAAGTAAACTTGTTGCTAGACAAGCCGCCACTCACCTTGAGATGTGCTCGCCATTCCGTCAGGCGCCAGCGGGCTCGACAGACCTGCAAGTAGCACATGGCTCTTAATCACTCGATAGAACCAATTTGCTATTTTTACGAGTAACTTATCGCTTAAAACCATTTTATTGACCACCACCATGAAAAGCTATTGAAAATTATTTATTAATTTCTTTAATTTCATCCTCATCAGAATCTATTTAATCGTGTTATTGTTATATAAAGTCTTATTCTATATTAGGATTTCGTATATCAATATAATAATAGCATAGCACACATAATACTATACATATAGTAATAAAAATTCATACCAGCCAATGCAGATGGATCGTTCAGTGCCGTCATGCCGTAGCTGTAATTGTGAGATGTGAAGAGCTTTGTGTCGGCGGGTGTTAAGAACGGGGATGTCGGTAGCTGTGGTGGTGGTGTGCGGTCGTCTTCAGCAGAGCTCGCGCGGGATGGTGGGCCTCCCTGAGACAAAGTTAATTAGGTGTTAGCAATACTCAGTTTATAATTAATCTTTGATTCATAAAAGCTGAATTTTAATCTTTTATTAGGCTCTTCTTTTGTTTCATTATATGCATGTTTCTATAAATTTATCAAATGAAAAAATATAGAACAATACTCATAAAATATATAAAAAGTGATTTGGTAAGAATTGCATTCTTTCATATAACATTTTTGTTTTACCGTACTGGTGACAATCAGCACGGTATTGGATAGAATCCCGGGATATCTCTGAAATAACAGAGAGTTGTGTAGATTCACGCTATATCCCACGAATAGCAGGCAGAGGGAACCAAGTGTTAAGACATCTCGTTACCAGTTTTTGTCCCTATTTTTGAAATATTACTGGTTGAATGACGGAAATAAGCGCCGCGCTTTGTCTTGTTACTGAAGCGAGGAAACGAAAATAATTCATGTCAACGAGTGGACATCAAACCCCACAACATGGCCATGGCACACGCTGGCCGCTGCGCCGCGACAGAGGGCTGTGTAGGAGGACTGTGTAAATTCTTCTAATTTATAGAAATATAAAACCTAACCTTATAAAAATAGATATTTTTTTCTAAAATACAATACAATAATCTCAACTTACCATAATATTATATACTTTGTTTATATAAATCTTACAAAATATACAAGTTTAGACGTTAATAAACTCGACGCTGATACGAATTAAAACAAGCCAAGTACCAACTATAGAAGTTAGAATGCCAATTTAACTTTGTAATAACGGAGGTTCTTTTATCATACGATATCTAAGAGAGGCTGACTCCGGCTAGCTCTGGCTCTGTGTGACGGCGGATAAATGATAATTACTTACTTATTACTTAAATTTAAGTTAACTGTTGTTCTTGTGAAGCTAAATTCTATTACATTTTATAATATTATTACTAGTTTTTACAAGCGGCTTTGGTCGTCAAAAGGAAATGAATAAGAGTTGAGTGCAGTAAATGAACTATATAACGCAATAAGATTTTTTCAAATCGATCCAGTTCTTCCTGAGATCAGCGCGTTCAAACAAACGAACGATTCAGCTTTATAATAATTTAAGTAATTAAATATAGGAAGTATAGAAGTAAAGAAAACGCAACTCAACGACGCACTTTGATTTATTACAACAGTGAGGAAATTAAAATAATTCATTACCCCCAGTGAGAATCGAATCTACAACCGTCGCGAATTAGGAGCTGTGCTGCTGCGAAATAAAGACAATAATTGACTGTCAAGGTCGGTACGTGTACCATATGAGCATTAGCCACACGAGCTGAACGCCTCAGTCGTCGTGTCATACGAGCCTACCTTAATTCCGGGTAATATTCTAGTTACAATTACAAGTCTCTAATACTCAGTAAGTGTCAATGTCACACGTGAGGTGGTTGCGTCTTTATTTTAAGATGATTCTTAATTCTGTCTCTAATAATTTTAGTTTTAAATTACAGTTTGTCTATAATTTTTTTTAACAATTTTTTGGCAAAGCGAAATTATTATATTTTTAGACATATTTATGGTAAGCTAGCGCTGCGCTTTATTTATGACAACAACGAACATCTGTTATGTTATAGCTAGATACCTACACAATAATCTTTTTTGTATTTGAATTTAGTTTAATATATTTAACCTTTCAACCGTGTTTCCGGAATAAAAAAAAACACTTTTCCTAATAACAAAAATATTTCTAAAAATACTTAATTGTTTTCTGGTACTTACAAGTGGTCTGTGGTGGGAGTGCGGCGGTGTATCATCTGTACTCCTATCGATATCTGGATTCGACTGGCACATCAGTTCCAGGGGTTCGTTTTTCACTTCATCAATGAGCCTGGGGGATGGAGACGAGCTCGAATTGGAAATGCCGTTCCCGTTGTTCCCTTGTTCGTGGGCGCGAGTGTTGTTGACCATTGAGTGATTTTTTGTTGAGAAATCATGAATCTGAGGCTGGTCGTTGTTGTTGTCGTGGCGGGCTCGCTTGATGACGTCAGGGGAGTTGTCAGCTGAGCGGGACATGCGGCGTGGTGGGAGATTAATGCGGCGCAGGATAGGGGGAGGATGGAGGAGAGCTTCCTCTAGTTTATCAGTGTAAATCGGAGTGTGAGGAGTTTGGGGAGTGTGTGCAGGATGGGGAGGAGTGTGTGGGGAGGACGCGGCAGCTGCAGCTGCTCGAGCGATGTTCTGCACGAGAGGCTGTAGACAAATGTCAATAATTTTGTTAGCTTTACGCTGTATTCTACATTCAACACGGTAGGCATAGAAAACTAGTTAAGACACTCCGTTTGCCACGCACCACCGAATTTCCGAGACATTGCGTGTTAAGTGGAGTCAGTGAGATTAGATTTTGTTTTAAATGTGAAATGTCGGATTTTTTTTTAAATACACTGTACTATAAAAATGTATTAGTCAAAGTATTATATATTAATATATTGTAAATTTATTTTAACACCATTTGCATATTGAAAGCATAGCTAATTAATTCATTGGTACCGTATATCTAATGTACCTAATAGTGCACACGTCTAGACGAACATATCTAATAATAATGCTACATATTGATGCTCATTGTTTTTTAAAATTTCAGGACAGCGTTTGGCTATGCGGGATATATCCCGCACACGCAGGGTATACAGAGGGAACCTGGGAAACTAGTGTCTATTTTCCTACCCCCCGTCGTCGTTGCGTGTTAAGCGGTCGAACTCAAAGTTGCGCTTTGCCTGGTTTCCTAAGCGAGGAAATAATAATACTAAATATTTCATTTCTCTGAGTAGCAATCGAACCCACAACCGCCGCGCCACAACTGGCTTCAAATATATAGATATCAAATACATAATTAAAAGTATCGAATATTTTAATTAGTGAATTAGGTTACTAAAAATTTGATAGTTTTACTAAGTAGGTAGGTAAAGGTAAACTTACCCCCTGGGCATCATCGTTCTGTGTCAGACCAGACACGCGTAGCACTTCGGCGGTCTTCAAAAATGATGGTAGGCTCTGTCTATGGACATTCACTTCGCCGTGGTAGATGAACTCCACCAGGGCCAGGAGATCCGTGAAAGCGACGTCCTGGAGCACGATGACTGGGTGCTTGCATGGTGTTGACTGGAAGGTTAATGGAATTATAGAAAGTTTATATTTTTTGTTATTAAGACATTGCTTTTTTTCAGGAAATAATGTATTAAAGAAAGAAGTAAAAAAAAAACAATTCGATTCAGTAGTTAGATTACCGTGTTCAACCAAACAAATTCTCGAATTATAATTTTTGTATAGGTCTTATCTTATTACTTCAACTTATTTGAGCAATTATCATCAAGTCAGGTTGGCCGAGTGGTCTAAGGCGCCAGATTTAAGCTCTGGTTCCCAATTGGGAGCGTGGGTTCGAACCCCACACCTGACAGACTTTTTCTTTATTTTTTTTTAATTATTTTTATTATTAATTTTTTTTTACTTATTTTTATATGATATTATGAAACCACACTTTTTATTTAGTTAAATTGTTTTTTTATAATAAACTATTTTTTTAACATATTAGATTTTTTTTTTGTTTTATTGTGCTATTAATACATTCTCATTCATGGCATTTTTAAAATTTTGCCGTCCTTTTAAAAAAGGCATTAAAATGCCACAGGGGGAGCACAGTGTCAAGACTGTTTCCTGTTTCAGCCCAATTATCGAAACATTGCGTGTTAATTGGTGGAACTCTACCCAACTCAACTAAAACGAGGATATTTAAAATAGTATTTAAAATTATAATACTACGATTGGGAGTCGAACCCACATTCCTTGTTTACAGTCACGGTACCACCGCGCCACGACTGCCTCACATTGAGAAACACTTGTGTAATTCGGTACATACGTGAGAATTAAAATGATTCATAACATTTTGCAATATAATATTTAGCTGATTTCGCCCGACGATTGTTTCGTATATTTAAACATAATTGATGAATGAATGGACGTAGGTTTTATGAATAAATTACTACAAATATATGATTTGAGAACTTAGTGTGACTGTAAACGGGCGGGTGTGGGTTTGATTTTCATTCGGGAGACTGAATTATTTAAAATATTTATTTTATCGTTAATTACAAGTGTTGAGTTTTGACACACAATGCCTCGAGAATTCGGCGGTGCCTGGGGTACGGTTTTCCCATCTACCCTTCTATGTGAAGCTAAAAAAATTAAAGTATTGTTTACGTCCAGAAACGCTTATTATCGTTCAACTTATGTTACATCGTATGTTTAACGTCATTTAACCTTTAATTACTCATCTCATATAATAGAAAAAACTATTCTACTTAGTTGATTTTATTTTGTTTTTTTTCCTTTGATTCCAACGTTTTTTTTAGCTTTTTGCTGTAGGGTATCTCGCATACAGCAGGAACCAAGGCAACTACCAAACCTGCTGTACTTGCTGTACTTAGAATGTGTCATGTGTCATACACAACTCTTATTTATTTCCCTTTTGCCATAATCAAAGAACCATACCATACTATATTTCTCTTTTACGCTGATAACAATATACGTACGTCATACAATATCTTATATTACTAGTAACTATATGGTGGTCATACTATACCGACTTATTATTTAAAATATTATGTAAATAGTGCATTGCGCAGTTTTTTTAGGAAAATGACAGCAATTTTGTGAATAGTGAATAGATTTGTCACGTTACTTGAAATATTCTATATTATAGGCACTCATTTATGTTCTGTTGGTTGGTACATATGTTTAATTTATACTATGTAATGTAAATGTAAGTAAATATTTTTTTAATGTCTACCTACATTTTTGAAACATTATTTTGTGACTTTTAATTGAATTTTTACGATATACCTATAAATAGTACAGTGTAGTTATGTATGCAAATTAAAATGTAATAATTAAGTAATCGAAGAAATGTCTATTAATATAACATGTATATATGTAGGTACGTAATTTCCCCGTAACATAAATCGGAGAGATTTCTGCGGGGGTTAACGTATTATCATAATTAATTACCTTGAACTAAAAAAACGTATATGGACATATAAAAAAATAATAATTATTATTATTTTTAATTTGTTTCAAGCAATGTCTCAATGTCTGTCTAAACCAAACAAAAAAATCGTTGAAAGCACTAAAAAGTAAACAAAGCAACTAGAAAAGATCTCATAATCTTCAGACGCTAGAAAATATTTTCTTGAATCATGACAAAGAAAACTCTTGATTAAGTCACATTTCAAACATAAGAAAATTATTAAAACCGATTCATACGTTAGGGAGCTACGATGCCACAGACAGACATACACGTCAAACCTATAACACTGACACTACTAAATAACCCACCTTTAGCAGTTCCCTGAAATAAGGGCTGCAGGCGGACAGCACCACCCTGTGTGCCTTCAAACTCTTCCCATCACACGCGAGGGTGACATCTACGAAGTCCTCATCGTCCCTCAGGTTCTCGAAGGCGCTTGTTATGCTACTCTGATAATTATTCCACCGGAGACAAAAGTGCTGTGTGTCCACCATCTTGTTATCTTGTAGTCTTCAATTATCGAGTCATGTGATATCTGTGGACAATAACATTATTGGTTTTAGAGATAATAGGTTGTATTGTTACATGAACTAACAGAAAATAAAAATAATTCAATCCTTTGAGTGGAAATCGAACTCGACACTGAGCCACCGCGAAAATTTATAGGTAAAATACATTATTTTAGATAATATTATATGAGTATAATTAAAGGATATAAATATTATAATTTTAATAAAATTAAAAGGAAAACGCATTGTTCAATTCTATTCTAATATTAAACAAATTCTAGTAAGTCAAGAAGGACATATTTGATTATGCTTTATATTTAGACACTTTCCTCCTATTTTATCAGACACTAACTTCGCCAAGTTTGCCTCGACACCAGAGTGAAGAAATGAAAATATTAAATATTTTATTTCTTCGAGTGGGAATCGAACACACAAACTCACCACGAAATTTCAGCTCCACTGCCCAAGCATAAGTTAATAAGAGTTTTACCGTCACCAAATTCAAAATGATTTTTTCTACTATTGTAAGTACGCCTTCGTACTTTCTAGTAATGAATGTGATGTAGTTCTAGATAGGCTGAGATCGTTTCGTTTTTTATTTCCATTTTTTTTATCAGTTCAAGTTGTTTGTATAATTATACTATACTAGGAACTTTTGGTTATCTAAACGTGAAAACCATCGTTAGTCAGTTAGTAGAAGTCTTGGTCCAGATTTATCAGGGGTCACAGATTCATTTTATAGGTTTGTTGTGCGAAAGTAATAAATTATTTGAAAAACAGTTGTCATAACACTATAGTCTTAATTATTTATTCGTTATTAAATGACGCCTTCGTGTGCGTGGTTGAGGTCTTAGGGTAACGATTGTAATATAGTCATATTATGATCGCTTCGCTTGCAAGACTAGGCGCGGTGTTGGGTTACACTAATTCGGTCAAAAAACGGAGACAAGAGTATTTCAACTCCAGTTTTCTTCGTAACATGCTATATACTAATACTTCGTAACATGCTAATACTTGACAGAGTGTGAAGCTGAAAGGACTCCTTTGCTTACCATGTTCACGTAAAAAGCAGCTTCACGCTTTTAACAGAGAAGGCAGCGTTAGTGTTATATCACTCCCACTTCCCGCCCAAGTTTTGAGACATTCCGCCCAATTTTCGAGACATTGCTTTATCTACTAAGGACAATTTAAATATAATAATCATTTCCGATTGAAACATACAACCATCGCGTTTAAATTTACACGCTGACCTCAAAAGTTCTTGTTTCCGAGTATAATAGAGCCTTATCATGTCATCCTTAAATAGAAGACATAATTATATTAATATTGTATATTGATTGCAATAATTGCGTAAAAATGGGACATATATGCAATAACTTATAATGTCATAAACAACGTGCTATCTCATTTTTTATCGTTTGACCTCTTTTCTTAATCACTATTTTATAATCTATTTTATACTATTGTTGTTTTTTTTTAATTATAAGAATATATTTATGCCTAAGATCGGAAGATTTCTTTATAACATAACAAATTTGCCATAGTTACTGCAGGCATTACGTGTTGTGAGTCGAAACTCAACGACGCGCTTTGCCTCGTTAAAAGCGCGAAGAAATTAAAATATTAAATATTTAATTTCCTCGAATGGGAAACGAACCTACAACCTGTCGCGTTTACAGTCGCATGCCTCTATCCCTGCGTCACGACTGGGAATGTTTATTTTCATCTCATTTTAAGTAAGCATTGTCTTGTAGGTTTTCTTGAATGTTGTTGCTTATAAGGGATTCAACGAAATTCTTAGGACAATACTACTTAAAAACTTTTGGGAACAAAAACTACCTTCGTTTTCTATTGTTATCCAAAATAAAAGTTTTTCTTATTTAAATCAGTAGCGTAGGCTTTGCGTTAATTTGTTTTATAATTAGAAAAAAATAAAATTTTAGTTCCAATTATTATTTTTTACATTAATATTTTCAAAACTTAATATACATGCAGTTTTTCATTGTCAAGTTACATAGAAATTTCCGTAGTGTTAAGTTTTACGGGTCCTAATTTTTAATTTTGAGATATTGATTTTAATTATAAAAGCATTTCTTCCTCACATTTTCGTTTAGTTAGTATAGTAGGCAGAGAGTAAAGAGTGTTAAGGTACTCTGTTCGCCATTTTCCGCCTAATGTTTGAGACCATTGTCTTATTACCACACCGAGAAAATGAAAATCAATTATTCCATTGACTCGGAATCGAAGCCACAGCCATCGCGTTTACAGATAATTCCTATAATTTTTTCAACAAAACCATAATTTACAGACTTGTACGTGCTACAACTACAAATAAAAATTGGAATTAGAAGTTTTTAAACATTCGTAGACAATAAAGCAGTAACAATGCTGATCGTGTTACTGACGGTATGCAATCTACGAGTCTACATCAACATGCTCTTTTTGTCTTTACTTATTTTTTACTTGGATTTTTTAAGTTATTTTTTTTCTTTTTTACTTCGCTTCACGGTGTATCCCGCATATAGTAGGATAGACAAGGGCAATTCAGTTTTAAGACACTCCGTACATGCGTACATATGGTGGAATTCAACGTCGCTTTTTGAATTGGGATCACTGGGACACTGTTAGTTTCCGCCGCAAGCTTAAAATATAAGTTGTTATACGTTGAGATTTCTAGTATTTCGTGTTTAAGAGTATTAAAATGATTAATCATACATTATACAGATCTAAAAGGACCGTATTGTAGTCTAAATATAAGGGTTGTATAATAACATCAAGCCCCACCTATTTGTTAGACTTCACGAAACTAAGAGACTTTGCAAATTTTATCTATTCAGAAACTGTGAAAAGATTCACTTTGATTTGTGTCTCAAGTTAAAAGATTTTAATTGAATTATTATCGTCGTCCACTAATTTGTTTGTTTGACGTGTAATGGAAACTCCTGCCTTTTCCCTTTCCTGTAGAAATTTCATGAAATCCTTATAACTGTCTAAGCAAGCAAAAATTTTTTCTTCTTAATATTGTCTATCAATTAAAGAGTAACAGAATAATTTTATGATATTTCTTTACCAGATTTTTTAAATCTAAGCTGTCATAAATTAGAAAAGGCAGAAAAAAACCTGGTGTTAAAACAGTCTATTTTTCGCTTCCAACTTGAATTCAAGATATTTCAAAGCAGAAAATTGCCAATAATTCATTCCCCCACCACTCGTATGTTCAGATGCTGTTACACAATGGGAATGGGAAACGTTACTAATTACTAATAACATATTAGGTACCATAAGAATAAATATCAACGAAATTTCCTATATTAGTAGAGTCAGATATAAAATTAATTAATCCAAAATCTTTGTGTTCGCGTTATCTTTCATTATATTACTAAAGGCAGAAAGTAACGAAAAAATATTTGTCATTTCACTTGTACCACACTCTTTAGCGGAATTGTTCTGGACAGTTCGTTTTAGTCATATTTAAAAAAACATCGTACATCCTTTGAATAAATCAATCCTTTTTGTGTTTTTCACACCTCTTACAAAAGATTTACGTGTAGAGATACATAAACGTTTATAATTCAAATAAGTATATAAGGGCTAGGGGCGGTCTAATAATATAATGTAAGCGAATACCTACTTATTTTAACTTTAGTAATTTAATGTGTGTTTTTTTAAAATATATTTGAACACGCGCCTTCGACGCTATCCACGAGATCCAGTACGCTACGTTAAAATTTGGGTAGGATAATAGATAATTCCTACATTTCTAGAATACTTATATAGCGGTTTTAGTTTTTAATGACAGCTTTTAGCTTTTGCTAAATGAAAAACATTTACTTAATTTCATATTTTGGATTTAGTTAAAAACTAACACCGGCCTAGTGCGAGTTGTACTCGAGCACAAAATGTTTGCCTTAGCGGTAACAAAAATACATAATCTGTGAAAAAAACTACTGTCTATTTCTCATGGAACGGTACGGAACCCTAAAAATTTATTTTACCCACCATTATTATCTTTCCTTAACTATTTTTTATATATATAAGCATAAGTGATATACATTTTATATAATACTTATTTTGTTATTAATATATTTTATCAATACATTACTTAGATAAAGATTTAGAAATTATATTATAACGGCATTAGACTATCATATAATGATTAATTATTATTTATAATTGATTCTTTTACGTTGCATTGATTAATGTAAATGATAATGCATTATAATGAAAAATGTGGGATGTGAAGGAGTAGCGGAGCTCATATATCAAAATTATCACTATGCAACAATGAATCAACAATACGGTTAATAACAAAATATCTCCTGAAGCATACGTTTTAATAGTCAAAATATCCTTCCTGCTACCAAATTTATCAAATATTCAAACTATAATTCTAATAATAAATAATAGCCAAATGTAGCTATTTAATAACTAAACTTGGTTAGTTATTTAAAATACTAGAGGTATAATACGATAATATGTTATAGCCTACTAAGTGCTGCGTTAAATTCCGCGAGGGAATACGCAACGTATCTAATCGTCATATTAAACGTATCCACTTTGATTTCTTTGCTCTGATAACGTGGCAAAGTGCGGGGTTGTGTTACGCCATTCAACACGCAGTGCCTCCAAAATTCAGCTGAAAGTGGGGAATGTGTTTTCATGAGAACGAATTGCCTTAACACTAGGTTCCCAGATTCCCTCTTATGTGCAAGATACATCGTGAAGTTAAAGAAAAAAAAAGAATGGGAACTAGGACGCATTTATTATATAATATCACAAAAAATATACAGTAGAACATTTTATATAACAAATTGATGTTGTGAACAGTATTAGAAGCGGGTACATCACCAGCCCGATAGCCGGCTGTTATCGCGTTTTTTTGTAAATTTAGCGCTTTATCAAAAACCTAGGCTACCTGATATCTTATCAGCTGTATAGTTTAGGTTTCGGAATGTTTCTAGCATAAAATAATGAATTATTCGAATCATATGATATTTTTTCGTTATGGTTCGATAAAACATGGACGCCGTTGTGGCGAAGCGACACGAAAGCGAAGCTTCTTCTCTTTACCTAAATTGTGTTATTCTAATGTATAAGCTATATAAAATGATTACTGTAAAATCATACATCATCAGTAGTTTTTACGTGAAAGGGGAACAGACAAACTTTTCCCATTTTTTACCTTCACGCTGTATCCCGCACATGTCAGGGCAGGCAGAGAGAACCCAGTGGCAGACATTCCACTCTTCGTTTTTCTGTTTCCGCCGAATTCTGGAAGGAAGGCTTTTTGAATGTTGGAACTTAGGGCCGCGCTTTACGTCGTTTCCGGAGTGAAGGAATTAAAATATTAAATATTTTATTTC
Organism: Heliconius numata; assembly: GCA_016802625.1. Taxonomy (NCBI): domain Eukaryota; kingdom Metazoa; phylum Arthropoda; class Insecta; order Lepidoptera; family Nymphalidae; genus Heliconius; species Heliconius numata. The sequence goes on from JAEBDU010000099.1 coordinate 557,418, forward strand.
CTCGAGTGGGAATCGAATTCACAATCCACATGCTTGACGCCATGTCTGGTATCTTTCACATTAATGGTATAGTAGGATAAATAGGATATATCGAATCGACATTCATCGTATTTACAGACCAGTGCCGTTTCACGAAGGCCTCTTAAATAATTTATGTCTGAATAATATAAATTTTAATTTATTTTTATTACTTGCAAACGAAATATGGTCTAGATATCATGTTATCTTTTTATAATACTATATTTAGATTTTCACATACATACATATGTATAATGACATATTATTATAATATGCAAAAAATATGTATAAAAGTATAAGCATATCAATAATTGAACAGGTGTTTCTCAAAGAGTAACAATAGAATTTGCGTTTTAGTTTAATGTATATAAAACTCTGTTATTGAGTCCAAATTGCGAGACGGAGAACTCTGAAATTTAGAATGAGGCGTGAAGGCGTGAGCAGAAGATTTTGCGATTTTTTTACGGGGACGGAAAAAAAACAACAATTAAGTTCACGTAAACGGAGTCGTTGGCTATAATTAGTGCTTGTATAATAAAAAACGATCAAATTTACCTGTGTAAAGATGACATATTTTTACATTATCAACTAACCTTCAAATAAAATGAAAATAATAAAAAATTGTATAGACATATGACAGATTTTAAATGCCAACTAGATAAATCCAACATAAGAAATGTTTCAATTGAAACAGTAGTTCAGGATATTCCCGGCAAGAGAGATCCCGGCAAATTGTTAAAAACAATCAAGGGTAACGTGAATTTATAAGAAAAATATCAACTGTCTATCGCGTGATTCTGAAACCGTATGTGTAAATATGGATAGTATTTAAATATAATTAATTATGTCAATATGACATCAGCTGTGAAATAAGCCGAAACTAATTTTATTAAATAAGAAAATATTCTAATAAGTGAATTTAATTTAATTCAGTTTTAAGCTGTATCTTGTATATAGGAGGGTAGGAAGATTAAAACTAGTAGCGTTATATTTTTTCTACATATACACGGACTTCAACGCCGCGTCTAGTTACCAATTATTATATTTATATTTAAATATCATATTTATAAAATACATGAAATATTGAATAATTACGTACGGAGTAAATCCACTTTAGAATTAAAAAATTATCGACTCGAACAGATTATATTTGTCCACCTTACTTTACGGGAAAAAGCGTGAAGCTGCGATAAAAAATATATTAATTTCAAATCGACAGTAATAAAAAAATTGCACTAAATAAGTCTAAAATACAACACCGTTATCACAAAAAGTACTAAAAACTTAGGTTTTATCTACTTATAGTTTAGTGTCAGAGCTCAGACGTCGTGACCGGGGCGATATCAAAAATCGACATTATTATAATAGGTTTTTTTAAATACATATTATATCTATCTATTAATTGGCGTTGCTCCAGCAAAGATTAAAACAAAGATAAATAACAAAGTGTATGCATTTGTTTTTTTTTTAAATATTTTTTTCTTATCTATCGGTATCGGTTTTGAAATAAAGAAGCCACTAAGCTTTCATTTATAATATATTTTTCTCTGTCTAAAGACATTGAATTATAGACATTAGATACTGACATTAGGTGGCGGAACTGAACGTTACGATTTGTCTTGATTAGTGTGAAGAAATGAAAATAAATTCATCCCTTTGAGTGGGAATCGAACTCACTAGTGCTAATTTCAAGAAATATTCTATTAGTGCTCCCCTATATTCCTTAAGGTCCCTATTAAATTTCAGTGTTCCACTCTTCTTTCGTCTCCTTTGTCTATTTATCTTTAGCAAAGATCATACTTTCAAAGAAAAATCATTTATATTGAAATCTATTTATATTTACATATGTTACATGTTTTCTTTATATTATCTTAAAATTACAACGTTATTAAAATCGAACCTAAACTTATCAGATAACTCGATTTGCACAAGTCATTCGTTATCTGATGCGTTTACATTTGCTGAATATTTTTGTACCATTTTTTACATTCACCGCTTTTTTTTTCATTTAACAGAAAGAGCAGAGAAAACCTATCATCAAGACATTCTGTTCTCATCTTTCCGCCCAAATTGGTGAGATTGCGTGTTAAGTGACGAAACTCAACGTCGCGAATTATGTATTAATTGTTGGAATTATTCATTTTCTCGAATAGTAATCGATCCCTCAATCATCTAGCTTACAGTTAGGTGCTGTCAGTGCTGCTCTGGGCCAGGATAGATAATGTGTATCTTTGAATCTTTATAAAAGTGCTTACTAAATCGTATTTTTAGTATACCTATAGGTATATAATTTTACAACATTTTAACTCGACCTACCTTTATAAACGCAACTGTCCTCTTAATTGGAACAGTTTTTCTTGAATATGCAAGGAAAATATTTTTTCTTTTATTATAATGTCTATTTACGTATTTAGGTGAACGCCGTTATGTTGTCATTATTGTTGTATATATTTTTGATCGACTAGTCTAGTGGTGAGGTAAAGTGACTTTGGTTGCCAGGACTCCAGGAAAGTGTACAACGTAGTGATCTTTCACTAAATTCTGTTTGTTTTTTCCTTATATGTAGGTAACACTACTAATATATTAGTTATTTGAAGCCATCGTGGTGCAAGGGTGTAACTGTAACGCATCGCTTGTGGGTTCGATCCCCACTCGAGGGAGTGAATTATTATTATTTAATATCACGTGACATTGGCGAAGTGATTAGTGCTGAACTGGCACGCTCGGATCGCCATAATTAAAGAACAACAACAATTATTTAATATTTATTTCTTCGCTCTGGCAATAAAATGAAAGCCCGGCGTTGTTTTCTGCCACTCAACACGCAATGCCTCGAAAATTCAGCGGAAAGTAGGGAACGGAGTGTCTTAACATTAAGCTATTTCGTAGTTTAGTGAAGCTAATTTGATTTATTTTCAATAAAAAATGTTATCTCTCGTCGTAGTATATAAATTGGTAATATCGTTCAAGTCATTTAAAACCAAAACCGTAGCTTCATTAACTTACGTAACAAAAGCCTTTAAAGCTCCATTCACAACGCACACATACAAAGCACACCTATTTACATACGACCACACACGACACCCACACGTAGATACTAGACACGCTATTGGCCCACTTTCGCTTTCGCACAGAGCCTACATAGTTGAAATACCAAATGAAATGCTCTGGTTGGCCATTCAAAATTTGACCTTCATTCTGATTGGTTGATTCTCGCTCATATACTTGCTGTTTACGGAAATAATGTATAGAGCCTCCGTAGTTTCCGGGCCTTCAAAACTTATATGTAAACGCCTTCACGTTTGATCGAGTTTGTGATAGTTAGTTCACGTTATTGTTATCAATGTAGGCTTGGCTTAAATTTTATATATACCTCTATGATAATAAAAAATATTTTTTGATTATATGTAAAAATGTACACTATATATAAACTACAAGACCAAATATAACTAGCCTATAAAACCATTTGGGAGGGCATGCTATTTTAAACTTGTGAAAATATTTCAATTATCCTTATTTAGTAACATTATTGCTTTTAAATTTAAATAATTCCAAATAAACAATAAATGATATAAACTCGTATTTGTCTTAGAAAATTTGAACATGAACCAAACGACCGCAAATTAAGTAGATAGGCTCATCTCTCTACAGTGACCGAGCGATACTGTAGTAAGCTCAACTTAATTTACATACATATATACTTATATATTACATAAATAAACCAGTAAAATTAATCTAATATCATAAGTAAGAACGAACTCACAAACTCTAACCTATACAGAACAAATTATCTATTATAAGCATTTTTATCGTCAAGTTACATAAAAAAATCAGTAGTGAGTACGCGTAATATTGTTTTTTTTTCACCTTTACCTGCATGTAGCAGGATAGGCAGAGGGAGCTGAGTATTGAAACACTCAAAAACTGCTCACCACTTTAAGTCGAATTCTGGAGGCATTGCATGTTGAGTGGCGGAACTCGACGCCGCGCTCTGTCTCGATATTAGAGCGAAGAAATCAAAACATTAAATATTTAATTTCCTCGAGTGTGAATCGAACTCACATCCTTAATCCTCATGCTTAATACCCAGAGCCGCAGACGTAGCAGTAATAATATTGTATGTGTGAAGAAAGTAATCATTTACTTAAGATTGTAAGTAGTTGACAATAAATGTTGCTAACATACGTTAAGCGATATAACCCAAAAATATGAATAAAAAAATTAAACGTCAAAAGATTTGAACCACATTTTGAATCATCTAAGAGATTGCTTTTGTGCATTACTAGCGAGACATATGCGGCTTGGCTCGCTTAACGTTATTGTTATGTTTTAGCCAAATTATACAAAAACCAAACTATAAAATATATATTATTTATAAGTAGGTTTTTGCTTTGCTGATAACGTTAGCTAAGTCTACAATTGTACTACAAGAGCACAAACTAGGAAAGTTATACTAAAACACCACAAAATTAACTTTGTTAAATTAAAATATTAAGTTAAGTAAACAATTTTGTTACATTATCAGCATTACAAGGAGTCCATTTTTTTCAAAGTCAAATGTTATCAAAGCATAGAACCACTCTTTCTTCGAACACGTGCTGATATAAAAATAGACTGTCATTTTTGCAAATGTAGTATCTACTACCTACTAAGTACATTTTTTTGTTTTGTTAGCTTCGCGCTGTATCCCACATTTAGTTCAAGACATTGCGTGTGGAGTGGCGAAATTTAACGCCACTCTTTGAAAATATGACTTATCACTCCACTGAATGTCAATGTAAATAACGTAAGTGAAAAACAGAGTGATTTATCACTATTTTTCCTATTTCTTTAAATGTAACAGGTAAATGAAAATATTTTATACAATACGGGAACTCTACATTTAAAATTGACGTATGTAATAGCCTTGTATATAGTTATTTATAGAGACCGATAGAAAGGCATTAATAATTAAATAAATTAATAATATTTATTGTGAACAATAAAGTGCTTTTTAACATAATAATTGTTACAGCGTATTATTCTTCCTTATTACATTAGGTTTTTGACCCGAGCAATGACACTATTATATGATAGCTGATAGCACTAGTTGACGTTCTTGAAAATTTGCTTCTAATAAATATAGATTCTAAACGTATTTTAAATGTTGACTATTTAAAGTAAGCACTGTAGATTCGATTATCGGTTGGGGTAACGATTTATTTTCATTTGTTCGCTCTGGTGTTGAGGCAAAGGCCCGCAACATGTCGCTTTTACAGTCACACGCTCGTGCCCCTACGCCAGGACAGGCCACGAAAATGTAATATTTTTTTATTTAAAAAATCATAATAATAATTAGGTAAATACCAACTATGCTATGAGTAGAAATATTTTTATGTGTTACTTAATGCAAATTAAAATGAAAAGTCAACTGGTACTTTTTGAAACTATTACCTGTTTTTTTAATATTTGTCTAAATAACATGATCAAAGAAAATTTTTATAAGTATCCCTGGAGAAAAAAATATGGCAGTATATTATGTAGGTTTTTATTTTCAAATAGTAGAGTGCAAAATGAAGTGTCTTATCTCTCTTTTATTTCACTCTATTTTCTTAGCAAAACATGCGTAAACATATGTAATGAAAATGCTAAAACGTTTAGATTCCAGTCTTGCGGCTAGAAATGTCTATGTTTGCGAACTAATATTTAGACAGCGTATTAAAAACGCGATAACACTGCACTGCAGCTAGTGCTGTGGCGTGATAGTCGATGGATTGCTTTATATAATTATTCGTTTCTATTAAAAGTTTTTCGAATTCCTTTGAATATTAATTAATATTATGATTAATGACTCATTACTTTTTCGTGTATTATATTGAATTTAATACGGAAGTTTTTTTTATTACATATTTTTTACTACATATCCAAAACAAAAAAAACAAAAACCACAAATTAAATTTTATATTTTTAAACAAAAAAATAACAGCTATTCATTATAAAATTACATAATTCATGTAAATATAAATTACATAAGCTAGTACAGCAAATAAAATACAGATAATAAACGTGACCGTTATCAGATTATCGATGTCGACACGTCACATCACTAACCTAGGGCAGGGCCACTTATCAGTGTAGGAGATTGTGCGAAATATATGAAAAAATATCACTATAGATAACGTGTGCCGAATTATAGTAGATTAGACTATTTTATTTTTTTTCTATTTCACTATTATTCTTGTTGACCTAGAATTGTTATAAAATAATTATCATGTGAATGTTTTATGCTACTTTACTATTTGTGTTCTATTTCGTCGTAATTTATATGAGACATGTCTTCCCAATATTCAAGATATTGCGCGTTGAGTGGCGGAACTCAAGGCCGCGCTTTGTCTGACATTCCGATCGCCACTATCCTCCTAATTTTTGAGGCATTTAGGCAACCCCGCGCTTTGCCTTGGCACCAGAGCGAATAAATGAAAATATTAATGGATAATATTTAATTCCCCAAGTGGGGATTTGTATAATAAACATTTTTTATCAGACAATGAAGTATATAAAACTTGCACTTTACGGCAAAATGTGGATAATGAAGTGATTTGGCACTCAATTTTAAATATGGGCCTAGTAACTAACTTATAAAAACATGTAATTTACTTAGTAACTAACTCATACAATAGATAATATCATTTATTTAATTATAAGTCTTGGTTGAGATGCCTTTATGTTTTCATATATATTTTTTTAATCTTTTATCTTTATCGTAATAGCACTAGTATAGTGCGTGGTGCATTTTTAATATATCTTAGTATATGAAGAATATATTTTTTGTTTTCTTTTTAAATGATAAGCCTACGTTTGGCCACGTCAAGCCTGTAATAAATAAGATTAGCTTTGATGCGGCCTATATGACATACGATTGAGTTGAGATACCTATTGACTCTCGGTTAAAATACCTCCAAATTATATGACTTAGGAAATACAGACGTTGCTATGCTGTAGACAAAAGGAACTCTGAGTTAATACTTTTCCACTTAGAGTATTCCACTTTCCGCCGGATTTTCTTTGCTTTTGCTTTAAAAAAAGTATTTTTTTACTTTTTATAAAATATTAACCAAAATGAACTGTTCGTCTCTATATTTAACATCATAGCCGCAGCTTAGCGGTCTCCGGACGAGGGAGTGTAAACAAAATTGTGAATTGACATATTTTAAATAAACAAAATTAATACATACATATGTGTGTACGTATGTATATGTACATTAGAACGTACAGGAAACCTATGTTGTTGTTTATTTATTAATACGAAACAAATGGCAACTGGTTAGTTTAATTTCTTATTTTAAATGAAGTTAGAGTAAGAATTCATAATAGAGAAAGAGAGTTGAATTCATCTTGTATTTTAAATTAAATATAAATATAAATAATAGGTAAAATATTTGAGTGCTCTAAATTTGTTTAACTTTAGTTGGATTGGAAAATACAAATATCTGAAAGAAATATACAGGCAAATAATTGTGACGACATACAACAATTGTGACGACATAAGGTAAAAAAGATATTTAAGTTCCTAAAAATGGAATAAAACATATTCACTAGACTATCTCAACTTAACTATTAAAAGGCAGAAGGCACATTAAGAACGTGTTAAAAAATTGTTTAAGCAACTAAGTCTATCAAAAAATGAAGCCAAAGTGAAGCCTGACTTTCTACAATCATATCCATTGTTATATCGCACTAAATTTCCTAATATGCTGATTAAAAATGTATTATCCTAAACAATGCCCTCAACACGTCCCATCGGAAGATGCACAATCGTTGCACTTATAATGACCATTGCATAATATACAGGGTGGCGGCATAGGAATATAACCTTTACAATTTGTCAAATAGAGTCCAATTTGATTGAAACTACAGTAAATACTTGATTTCGAAAGATTTCTTATGACAATCGTTTAGTGCTAATTGCATATTCTAGGTAATACCGTGGCGTTGCTTATTTTGAATTTGTCTTAAACGGCCATGTAGAGTAAGGCTCCATATGCTGTCTGCGTTTTTATGTGAATAATTTGAAATATATCATATCTTTAGTAAATTAATTCGTTCTTTAAGAATCTTTTTTAACCTCACTTAGAAATCTTACTTTGCACATATTCTAAATGTATATAAAACTTTTTCGTTTCTGAGTGATCGACAGACAACGCATAGACAAAACTATTGTGCTTATTAACTAAGTTGAAATTTGGCACGTAAGTAAATTAAGAAACCAGACATTTAAATTTTACATCTTTAAATTTCGCAAACAAAGTTGCGGGTAACGACTTGTTTTGCTTGTATTTTACTGTAAATAAAAGATCTTACAAACAAACATACATAGTACATACACAACCTATAAACAATAAAACAATTTTTGCTTAGACCGCGACGTATTGTTCAGATGTGCAAGCACATACCTCGAGTTACTAAATTGGTAAATTTTAACTTTTCTTAGAACTTATGTTGACCTCTTATTTATTTTTACTACGAATTAACTATATATATTCGATTTCCACTTGGAGGGTTCATTATTGTAATTTTCTTGCTCTTGTAACAAGACTGAACCTGGCCTTGAGTGTCGTCACTCTAAAGTCATCTTCGAAAATTGGACGGAAAATGGGGAACGTAGTATTTAAACTCTAGCCTCTGCCTGCTCTACGATACGGGACCCAGCGTGAAGCTAACTAAAAGAATAACAGAATTCAGGTGATGATTACTATCGGCACTAGTAATATTCTCGTACCTCTCTACATAATCTCTTTTGATACACCACACACAAAATCCTAGAGTACTTATACCTCAAACGGAAGTCGAAGTCCTTACCATAGATAGCAACTAGAGACGCTGATACAGAACTAGTTCTTTGAAATATTTTTAAAGTGACATAGACCACCGTCAACGGTATCCAGTTTCATACGGAGATCGGTGATGGTTGCGCAAGCGTCGGTGTTTCATTGTTTTAATATTATTGCTTAATAAAAACTTTCCTAGAAGTGAGTTATTAAATGGAATTTGTAGTAAAGTGTTTACTAGAACTATTGTATTTCCTTTGGTGACGTATTTTTGATTTATGATTGTGACAGAGCTTAATATTTCGAGCGAGAATTATATTCACGCTGTATCCCGCATGTAGCAGGGTAGACAGAGTGAACTCAGTATTGAAGTGGCACATATTTGGCCTTGGATGCCTAAATTTGACACAACTTATGACGCGGTATTGAATCCCTCTATTTAATATGCAATGTCTAAAAATTGAGTGGTCAATGGGGAACGTAGAGTCTTAACACTAGGTTCCTACTTTTCCTGTTATGCGAGAAAAAGCGTAAAACTGCGTAATATATTACTTTTTGGGTAAACATTTTACGAATTTGCGCACGTGCCCTAGGCAATGTTTGGTATACCTATTTAAGTACCCGCAATGGCTGTATACAACCAGACTTGCGAGCCTTTACGTGACGTCAATAATTAATTATGTACTCATTAATATCGAATATTGCAGTAAATTTCGCTTTTCACTGTACAGTTTACTACAGTGATGGAAAGTCCTTACAATGTATGTAACGTGTCTAACGTTGTCTTTTTATATATATTTATATGTATGTGAGCCTTCACAAGCCATGTGGCGGAACTTAATGCTGCGCTTAGTATAACGTATTATATTAAATTAAGGTTAATTTTTAAATTTAATAAGACTTTCCATTCTCCGTTGTTTCAGAGAACTTAATGCTAACTAATAAAAACTCTATGTTCCAAATTCAGACATAATTTAGACAATATGTCTAAATTATAATTTAGACAAAATATAATTCAGACATAATTTAGACAATATGTCTAAATTATGTCGAAATTTAGAATGAAATACCATATTATATACATTCCGTATAATACATTTTAAATTAATTATTTATACATACATTCAGATACACATACTCGTATATTATTTATGCGACTGTAACACTGTAATCGTTGTGTTTTTTTAGCGCTATATCCTGTTTAGTCAGAGGTTCGTCTAGGCTGATAGTTGTGGTATTATCGAATGCACAAATGTCTACATGAGTTAATTATTTATACACTTCATTATAATTATGTATATATTTTTATATTTCGATATTTTTTTATTTAGGCGTTTAATGATTATGATTTTTAAAAAAAATGTAGAGATGAGCTTGTTTTCTTCGCATAAGTTTCTCCATTCTCTACCATTTAAATTAAAAAAATATATATATTGCCAAATTTTCCAAAATTCTTTAATATACTCGTATTATAATATTTTAAAAATTTTGCGTTGCCTATTTACGCTCAACACAAAGTGTCTAAACAGAGTATCTTAACAGCTCCCGCCTACCCCGCTACATCCGGAGTAAAATAAGAAATCTATTAAAAAATCACAAACTCATCAGAATCGTTCAATTTTTCTTCTACCAAACCGTAGTAAAAATGATGTTGAACGAACATCAAAATCAATGCACATTTGATGCAGTCCAATAAAGCACCGGCGTGCGGGTGAAAATGCATGAATAGAATGCATTTTAGTTGGTCTATTCACTTAGTTGCGATGGAGGCTAGTATGCGTTGTACAAGCGTGCTCGAAACACTTAACACGAGGACCTGGAGCACATAACATAATTGACTTTGGTGTATTAGTCACTGTGATAAAAATAATACTTTGTATTAACAAACTTTTTTCATGATTTTTTTTTGTGTCACTGCCATATTATTGTATGGCAACACTTTTATTTTATTATGAAAATCGTTGTTTTACCTAGATTTTCTTGTTTTTTTTTTCAGTTTTTTGTATGCTTTATAAATGAAATATAGTAATGATAGAACTGAGCTCCAAATTAATTGAACAATTAAAGGTTTAAATGAAAAAAGATGCGAGAGAGAGAGAAATCATGCACTACATCTATCATCATTTTATTTACTGATTGATTTATTTTATTTCTTTATCGTCATCTTCATTTGAGATGTAAAAATAACTACCCCTTCATGACAGTAACAGAGTTATATACTCTGCCTATTAGCAAGAAAATAGTATATTTGGCGGTGGAGTTAAACACCGCAATTCGTCCATCCAGACTAGAGGAATGCTTTACCTATTAAATTTTGCTACTATTAACTTGATTAAACAACTGTACCTACATTGTACGGTCATTGCCATATTTTTAAGGAAAACCGTCTGAGCGTAAATATTTATTGCAATAATTAACTTGAATAGTGTAAATCTATCTCGTTGTATGAGTCGTAGCTAATTAGAGGTGACCCTTTATATATGTATATATTAATGATAAATATATATTATTGATAATTTACCTTTCGGTTATTTTATCATTCGATTTGTTTTAATTAAGTTCCTTATATGTTAATTGTATTTGCTATGCTATAGCAGGTTAGAGAGAGCCTAGTGTTAAGACACTCTCTTCCTGTCTTACCGATTTGCGGGATATTGTGTGTTGAGTGTTGGAACTTAACGCTACGCTTTATATACCATTACCGATTTATATTTTTAAGTACTGTAGTAACAAAATCTGTTAATGCCAAAAACATCACATTTATTTACTTGAACGTATATTTATTAATTATTTCTATATTACAATCTTATAATATAATTATTTTTTTTATATACAAGTCACAAAAGTAAAGCTTTTGATCTTTCGATGTCGGCGTTAAGTGAAGCCACTCAACAAGCAATATCTTGAAAATTCGATAAAAAGTGGCGAACGGAGTGTCTTAACACTTGGTGCTCTCTGTCTATCCTGCTATGGGGATAGAAGCGTGAAGCTGCTTTTGCTTTATTTTTCAATATATGAAGTTGTTGAAATACGAACTTGTGTACGTATAGACTCGAGGTAGTGTAATTTTTAATATTTTCATTTCATCGCTCTGGTAACGAGGCGAATTGCGGCGTTGAGTTCCGCCACTTAAGACTTAATACATCCAGAATTCGGTGGATATTGAGGAACGGAAGTATCTTAATGGAGTGTCTTAAGATTATGTTCCCAGATCGCTCTGCCTGCCCTGCTATGTACGGGGTACAGCGTAAAGTAAAAAATACGTTATTTTGTCTTTTTCTTATGATGATTATATTATTCTTTAAACTTTCACTTTAAATATACATAATATGTATATACAAGTTTCAGTCATGTAATATGTAACTTTAAATAATTGTAACTAAATTTACTATGGGTTATGGGTAACGAAGGATTATGTGTAGCCTTCAATTCAGTTTGTAAATATTTCGCTGTTTGTTTTATTGTTTGAAGTCGGTAAATTTTTTGTTAAAAAATATTTATATAAAAAAGTACTACATTATTACATACAAAAATTTAACTTATTGGGATTTGAACCTATGTCTCAGGCAAATCGTCCAAGGACGATTTGTTGTAATGAATTTTATCAACAATTTTACGACGACTTGATAATAAATTCATTCAATTTTGTTAAACATAAACATAATATATGTGTAACCTTGATGTGACCAGTTAGCCAAATAATAGAATGACAAATGTTTCTAGATCGCAGGTTCGATGTATGCTTGAGACAATTGTTTACGTAGAGAATAGTAATTATAATTTTTAATTGTAAGCCTTTTCCCGCTTAGCAGCGTAGGCAGGGAAAATGTTGGGACCTAGTTTTAAGACACTCCGTATTTAACTTTCCGCACTGCACTTTACGTTGTGAGCTTGAATGGCGGAATTCAACGCCGCTATTTTTATATTGAAGAAAATAAAAAGATTTAAATATTAACATTCTACAGGGGTCTAACCCACAACCATCGTGTTTCTAGTCACGATGTCCTTAATATTATTAATAGTAGTAATAATATATATTACTATATATATATATATATATATAATTTTTATAGAAGTTATTATTATTGATTTGATATTTATATTATCGTGAGAAGTAGACTTTTTAAACATTTCTATAAAATTGATAATATTTTAGTAAATCGAAGTTAGTTTTCAAACGCTAGAGTAACGTGATCTAAGTTTATAATAAGCTTCTTTATATCTGTCTCTAGTCATTTCATATTGATATTGGTTTAATCATTTAATTTCAAATATCATTGGTAATATTAGCTTCAAGCTATATTCCGCCTAAAGCAGGCAGAGGGAACTTAGTGTTAAGACACTCCGTTTCCCGGTTTCCGAGAAGTTTTCGGACCATTGCGTGTTGAGTGGATGCATATATAATTTTTTTAATATGCGAAACTCGTAAAAATGAGTGAAGATATAAATATTTTTGTCATGTTAAAAATACTATTATATACCTATACATACCACAATTCTGCCACATAGAACTTGGGAATCGAACCCACTTCCTATTTTTAAATATTAGTTAAAACTATAAGTTTTATAAAATACTTAGTGATAATAACTTTTAGTGATGCAAATACAACGCTCATATTGTTTAAAACGTTATCTGTAGTACCTAATCAGAATTAATAGCCAAATTTCGTATGACGTAACACATGTAGAGTTGCATTAGAATTATAATGAAGAATATTATTAATAACTATACAAATAAAATTATTAATAAATAATAATATTTATATTTGTTAGGCTTAGACTTTTTAAGCAATAAGTTTAAGTATAATATAGTTTAAACTTGGACTATGCCGTGTAGATGTGTACTCAGTTGTTGCGAATTTTAATTAAAATTATTAAGTTAAGCTATTAATCTTATTTCCTTAACTCTAATTATAAAAGAAGGCATTCATTGTAAGTAGACGATGCAATATCTAAATTAAATACTATGAAAAATGTTTTCAGTTACTTCGGTTTTTGCATATATGAGTATGTTTTCACGACATATTTGATTAAAAACAGACATGTTGAATTAATTTCTACTAATTATCGATTATATATTAGAATATTATAATTAATCATGATAACTAAATATTAAAAAAACCACACACACATACACAAAAAAACTATCGTGTCCCAAATTGAGGTTATCCAGCAAAAACAGTTTAGCGCAAATAATATAATCACACGACCTTGCTCCCAGCTATCTCTATGATAATATAAAAAAAAAGAACTCACCGAAAAAATATTTAGTTACGAAATCCAAACACAGCACTGCACTTTTATTTGTTAGTAAAACTAGGAGTGATCATCGCGCGATCGCCGGCCGGTGCCGACTGACGGCGCGTACGCATTCCCCCCCACCACGTTGAAAATGTCGCCAAAATAATCAGAAATGCCGCGAGATGAAAGTGAAGGGGTGCGTTCTGTACGAGAGGCTGTATGCTAATTCTCATCCCCTATTTTTCCGGGGCGGGGATGCAATTAAAAGCCGCGCGTGCGTGGGGGTTGCGATTAGAACGTCTGTCACTTTTTTACTTTTTCCTAGTCTGCCGGTTTTAGATCGATGAAAGTCTGGGATGAGTTGTCGTCGATACGATATTTATGCATTTGCTAAAGATTGTTAGGTTCGTTAGTTAAATTTATATTTTTGGATATTTTTAAAATCTCAATATATATATTTTTGTGAATATCATATTAAAATACGGATTCTACAATACTATTGTTTCTTTGTTTGGTTAATTTAATTTTAAAATGATGTATAATATTGCATATATTATAAATTTAGCTAATGTTACTCTACATTGTCTGTTAATGACAAATTTAAATTAAGAAAATGCTACTAAATCTACACATTAGCAATTGCAAACTTAAAAACATATAATCAACATATGTGTAAATGGATAAATTTTGTTGAAAATTTGACAAATAAAGCATAGATCTGAAATTTGTAATATGAAAGAAAAAATCCACACATTATTAGATTCGAGCGGCATTGAGAACTTTCATTTACGACGGTTAAACCAGATAGTCTCTAGCACTATAGCTACAATAGAGTAGGGTGCGTGCAGCGATGTTGCAAGCTCGAGCTCGTGCAAGTTTACGTTGAGGACCTAATTTGTACGACTATTTAGAGCAAATTGTAAGCTGACGTTACCTCAACACTTGTAGTAGCAAGTATACTAGAGTTATCTACAATTTATTTTCATGTAGGTGCATATGTACAGTTTAAATTTTTATACTGTAGAGTGGGGATTTTGCTTATGAAAGAGTCAGTTAAAGTTTATGTAATATTATAAATTTAATAACAAGAGTGAATTAGGCATTTATCTACTAAGATTAATTATTTATAAAAAAATCATGAACAAATGTGATGTGATTTACAGAAATTTTACTTTAAAAAAAAATATCTTATAATGAAAACTACTCTCGAAATTATTATTTTCAAATTTATTTATTCAAGCACGACTAACAACAGAAGAAGCGTAAATAAATAAAAATATCACATAACACAGGACCCCCATAAAGAACTAAAATAAAATTGAAAATGGATTTTTAAATGACAATAGACCAATTTTTATCATTGTAATAGACAAAATTTGCGATCCCCTAATTTTATTAAGATACGGCCAACCGTCTCTGATGCATCGGTTATTGCTCTTAAAGTGATTACATATGCAAGAATGTCTAATGTCGAGGTCCGAGCGCACTTGCAGGCCAGCTACACCCCTGGCCGTCTGTGCGTTGTATTTACATCATAATACATTACTTACAGAGATCCGGTCTAATTGTTTGGAATAGATCGAAAATCAAGTCTGGCGAGATAAACGGTGATGTTTGCCAATTATTTCTTTGACACCCAAAATAAGTGTAAGCCACTTTTTTGAAATAATTATTATTTAAATAAAAAATAGTACTCACCTCTGCCTGCTTGCCGCTTCAAAACAATATAACTGAGCAATAATGAGTAAACAGAGTCACAGTGAGAGTCCGACCGGAACACGAAACAAAAGTTGAGCGCGGAGACGTTATCACAAATTTGGAGTAGAACAGAGGACGAACGGCTTGGAAAGTGAGTGTCCAATGAAACGTAGCGGGCGGAAGCGCGGCCAATCCGTCACGCCCGCCACACACGCACGTGAGAAAACTTTTGCTAACTTCCCGAAAGTTTGGCACGCGTCGAAATAGTTGCGTAGATACGAGCCCGATACTCTACTGATAATTGGTTATTTTTGTTGGTCGCGACCACCCGTCCGGTCCGGTCCGGTCGGTCTGCAATATTAACAGCCGCGTCCACCTTTTGTAATGAAACGTTCACACATGCTTCCGCATTACCGTCCCGATGCCATCAATAATGAAGCCGGGCGGGAAAAAACAAAACGGGGCACCTCTCCCGGCGAGGCGCCCGCCGACACTACAGCCTCCTCGTCAAAGATCAGAATTGCATATCTGGGTTGCGTTAATGAGAGGGGGTGGGCCCGTGGGGGGTCGAAAAAGTGGCACCGCTCGCGCGCGAATATAAATTCATCGCCAAAAAATCATTACGCGGGGGGTGGTATTACGGCCCTCTGCGCGAGTTTGTTCGTATAGTTTTTAAATCGGGCGCTCACTCGGCGTCGCGGCGCCGCGGCGCGTGGCCGCCGACTGCACCACGGGCACCACCACCACTACTTGCACTACTTGCACTATGCCACATCTATCACGCATGCACTCAAGATACACGCTCTCGGTCCCGACTGTAGCGCGGGCGGGTTCCGTCTGCGCTACGAAACCGCCGTAACTACTTGTTAACTTTAATTGATAGCGCTCACATTGGGCAGTTGCCATATTGAGATAACTCACTATTGAGATAATTGACACATTTTATATTATTAGCAAAATTAGGGAAAAACAGTACGATTAGAGGGGAAAAAATATTCCACGTATGCAAAATTGTGTTTTCGACGACGAATGTAATCAATTTGTGCGTAGGAAGCGGCACACTTCCGCACACACACACACACACACAGCCTCTATGTGTGAGAGTCAAATTAAATCTAATACAAAATTGCGTTTTATGTTCGCTAGTGCGTGTTGGTGTGTGGGGGCACAATGCGAACGCTCGGTACACTCGGCCCGATAATTATGCATTAGGCATCTAATTATTATAATTAACACTTTTTTAATTTAACTTTTATATATTAAATATAAATGCTTTATGGAATTTGATAATGAATAATATTATAATAAAATTAGATAACTTAAGGATGAAGCAGTCGTATATCTATTAGTAATAGTAGAAAAACACAAAAAAAAACAACAAAAAGAGAGAGAGAGAGCTAGAGCTTTTTTATGTGCACTTTGATAGCTATTTGAAATGAGCATAATGAACAATCTCGATACAGAAACCTTTCTTGAACACACGTCAGCGTGCTGTGAGCAAAGGGAGCACCTACAAAGCGACTACGCGGCGTAGCTTCTACGCTTCACTTCATAATACTGAATGCACGACTATGTTACTTTTTTGTGACTTTTGTCTTTTATTAGGCGTTTTTTTGTTGAATCTTGTAGTTTTTTTATGATATATCAATATCTCTAATTCTTAATATGTTAATTTAATATTGTTTCTTTGTTAGATTATGTTATATGTGATAATAATAGTATATTGAATTTCAAACAATCATATTACAAATGTAAAATAAAAGCACTAAAAACAGACTGAAACAAAACAAAAAATCTTAATTATGACTAAAGACAAAAAAAAAAGAAACACCTAGTAGACAATAACTGAATAGATTAGCATAACGCGATCGACTGTACTTTAAAACTCACACAAACTTAATGTTAAAAATGAATTACCAACACAGTCTCCCTGCCACCCCGCTACACTCATTTTCATTTCGATGTTTTTGGGTTTTTGCGCAGAAGGGGGGCCCCCACCCTAGGGGGAACCCCCGCCCTATGAAAATAGGATATATTTTTATGTTTTATTTGCCCGGAAGCTCCAGCTTAGTTGCATGTTTATTAGAAGTTTTTATTAGTAGAAACAATAAGGTATTTTTTGCGTTTTTTTTTCATCGGTACCACTATAGGATGATTTGCGATGACAATCGTATCGGTTAAGTCACGGAATGTTTGTTTTTGATTAGGTTTAGTTGTTCAGTTTATACTCGTAGTGCTGTACCAAGTACGGTTAGATAGTGATGGCCGTGAAGAAACTATTCTAATAACTGTATAATATCAACTACTACGACTACCAAGTTGAGTTTGATTTTAACATATCAAACAATAATAGAAATACACTTTTTAGTTTATTTATTATTGATGATTAATCATTATTAATAGGCATTGCCCAAATTTGATACAATCAAGTAAGAGGACCTTTGCCTTAGTTTGGACGACTAAGCAACCTTAATAACGTAACGAAAAAAATATAATGAAATAAAATCAATTATTTATACTACATGATATACTTTTATTAAATTAGTGAATCAATTTTACATTTTTAAATATAAATTATTATTTAAAAAAAATACATTTAAAAATATAAAAATACTACACTAATAATACTACTATATAATAATACTACTATAAATGACTATATAAATATACTTATTAATAGTAAGTGTGGAATAACACTTTTTATGCATTTAACACCCAATTTTATCTCTGCTTCACGCATTTTCCCACATACATGTAGCTGGGTAGTCAGATGAAGATAAAGTAGTGTTAAGACAGACTGCTACCATTTTCCACCTAATTATCGAGACAATATATTTTGGGACAAGACCAAAGCGAGAAAATGAAAATAATTCATCCCTGCGAGTGAGTATGGAACCCATAAGTATTGCCATAGTAAATATATACATAGTTACAAATCAACTTTATCCATCCTCAAGTAATTATGAATTCAAAAATAAGATTTACCGTCCCCAACTTCACGATTTAAGATG
This sequence comes from Heliconius numata, assembly GCA_016802625.1. NCBI lineage: Eukaryota > Metazoa > Arthropoda > Insecta > Lepidoptera > Nymphalidae > Heliconius > Heliconius numata. Next base: position 576,193 of record JAEBDU010000099.1, read on the forward strand.
AGATGAGATAAAAGGATTCATTTTTTTCGCGTTTTTGTCTTTAAAACATATTTTTTTTATTTCAAACATTTATTAGAGTTTAGGTTTTTTGTCATATTATATTTTGGAAGCCGTATAAAAATTTCAACGTAGCGGGTCCGCGCCTCTTGTATACCATTCAAAATGCGGGTTCAATTCCCGCTGCGGTAAATTTTTTTATACTTAACTTTTTACACAATTTTTTTTCTAATGTACAAATAATATTATGCAGCTTTCAATTCCGCGTTAATAAACAATGCATTCTGAATTCGGCAGAAAGTGGGGAAAAGATCTCAATGGGAACAGAGTGTCTTAACACAAGATCCCCAGATTACCTCTGCCTACCCTGCTATGTGCGAGATACAGCGTGAAGCTAAACTAATATATATTTCTAAGATTTTTATTTTCACGCACATTGCCCAAGGTTAGCAAATACATAGTTTACTACTCATTTAAAAACACTTGCTTGTATTTATTTGAAGCAGCTACATTACCTTATATCTTACTGGACTAAGAAAATTAAAATTAACTAAATATATACATTATTTCAAGTTATATTGCAATCTGCCATCAGCGTTAAGTTACGCATGTATTAGGCACTATACTCGTAATAAAATTGCATCGTTCTTTGTTCCTTCAAAACATATTTAAGGAGAAATTTTACAGTGTTCACGTATAATCAGTCAGATAGTACTTTTTTAAGTAATTTCATCTCGGACGGTACTTAGGGTGTCCAATAAGCTGAGTGCCTTTCCACGTTACATCTATTTATAATCCCTTAAAAATACCAAGCCAGTCGCAGCGCAGGGGCACAAGCAGGTTATTGGGTTCGATTCCCACTCGAGAAAATGATATATTTCATTTCTTCGGTCTGGTAACGAGGCAAAACTCAATGGCGAGCTCCATTGAGTTTTGCCACTCAACACGCAGTGCTTCCAGAATTGTAAGAAGTTGCGCAACGTAGGCAGGTGAGGAACGTAAAAGTCTTAATGGACAGAGTGTCTTAACACTAGATTCTCAGGTTCCGTCTGCTGACCTTGCTATGTACGGGATACAACGTAAACGCTGTCGTACACTTCTATACAATAGAACATTTCTTTTTCTACCATAGTAGGGTAGCGGGGGTCATAATTAGATGCAAAATTTTGTTTTAAAAGTTTAACAAGTCATGGCACTTTTATTCCACCATCAAATGAAACTCCATTCTATTGGGAATAGCCGCGTCAATTTAGAATTAATATTTTTGCACATTTCCTGCAAAACTTATATTTCAAGTAATTATACAAGTTATTATTTGCATTATTATATAAGCAAAACAATATTTTTTTATAACCAAAAATATTTTTTTAGCTTCCCGCTGTATCTCGCTTATAGCAGGGAAGGCCCTGCCTAGTCTAGCCTAGTGTTAAAATATCCAATTCCCTCTGTAACGCTCAATTGTCGTGGCATTGCATGTGGGGTGACGGAACTCAACGCAGCCTTTAATCTTTTTACTAGAGAGAAGAAATGTAAATAATTATTTATCCCTTCTTCTTCTCAGCCGTTACGCTCTTGACAGAGCGGTCGTGGCCATCACGTAGTCACGTTTTTGGCTTTCGTTATTCTTGCCACAGTTTCACGCCATTTCCTTCTGTTGGTCGCCATTCTAGTGCACTCATGCAATTTACCGCCCACAGCTGATTTTACTTGGTCAGTCCATCGCATGAATGATCTACCTCTTGGTCTGGTACTATTTACTCTGCCTTGCACCACGAGTCGCTCTATGGAGTCGTTTCCTTTTCTGGAGATGTGACCGAAAAACTTAAGCATGCGGGTTTCTACAAGAGCTGATAGTCGCTCTTTGATGCCAAGTTCTTGGAGTATGGACACATTGGAACAGAACTCCCTAGTGTTACTGGAATCCACATCTGTCGAGTTTATAATAAGACGTTGTACCCTGGCCACGACGGCGTATATTAATTTTAAGTCTTTATACATCTAGTTTATAAAAATATAATATAATAGCATTTGAATCTACGATACGGAACGAAACAGGTTTTAACTTTTCATAGTCAACAAATTATAAAGTTGCATGTTACAAACTGTATTTAAAAGTAAACAGTAATTTATTAATTACTATCCTTTACCTTTTACTTCATTAAGAGTTGCGTATGACAGGACATAAACGTCCGGCACTGCGGGTCCTTACAGCGTCACGTCGTTGCCGCCGTGAAGTTAGCATTATTCACTCGGGGAAGAAAATAATCAAAAGTAGGAAAAATCCTAAAATCAAATCTGCGCACCCAAACGCTAACGCTAACTTCAGGGTGGCCAGGACTTGTCGTTGACCCTACTGTACAATGTGTCATGTGTGTCAGTATGTCCGAGTCACTTCTCTGATATTTTTCAATTCGCACCAGTATTTTTTGAGATTAGTGCTCTCAACAGAATAACCTCCTCCGTTTTATATATTATTAGAATAGATTTTTTTATCTTCTACTTTACAACCGAAAATGTTAAAAAAAAATGTGGATAAAAGAAAACGGTCAACTTAAGGTTTCACTATCAATCTATATACATGTGTATGTGAAACTCTTTAGTTAATCAAAATGCTTAGACTGAAAATGTTGTAACTTGGCTTATAGTTTAGTTTAGGTAGTAAAAGGGAGCACTAAGTGAGTATTTCTTGCTATTCCCACGGGGACGAAAATACGTGATTTTCCAATATACATCTTAAAGCCCACGCAAACAAAATGTACGGGCGACTTGTTAAATCTAACCATAAAGGACTTAATAGAAGTAACCACATTTATTACTCACTATTAGAACTATGCAAATTTCAATTCTGATCCTGAATGTTATCTTCCTTTTATATATAAAATCTAAGAAACTATTTTAGCTTATCATTCTTTATGCACCTATGAAAAGATAAAAAAAATTATTGCGTATTATTATTAAAATTTACGTTTAAATAAAAAATAAAGATATGTTAATTAGGTTATTAAGAAATTAATATTTGTTAAAAAAATTTTTTATATTTTTAAATGCAACGTAAAAAAAAGCAAAAAGCTTATTCGTAATGTATCCCGCATGTAGCAGGGTAGGCAAAGAAAAGCTAGTCTTAATACACCCCGTTTCTCAGTTGAGTGGCGGAACTCAACGCCACGCTTTATCTTTATTCCAGTACAGAATTGAACACACAATTTCACACAGTTGGCGCTACATCATCAGTATCATTGAAATATAACTTTGAGAATCACTTACATACTTTATCATATTATAAAGAAAATATATTTTTAATAGATACCGATAACGGAGTTTCGTGGAATATGCATCTGTACCAATCCAAAAACAGTATATATATAAACTGATACTTATTATACCTCCAAAACTACAGGATCGAATAATATGTAGTGTTTTAACACTAGGTTCACTCCGCCTACCCCATATACAGGAGTTAATTTCCATTCTAAAATGTGTGTACATAATATTAAACATAAAACTAATAAACAGAAATACGTGATACTCAACAAGTAATGAGTCCAGAAATCGGCTGAAAAAGGAGAACAGAAGTGTCTTAACACTAGGTTCCTAGGATCCCTCTGCCTATCTTATTATATAAGGGATACAGCGTGAATCTAAAAAAACAAACAAAAGTGTTCCATTCAATCGTTAGATGAAAGTTTAGTTGCTATCTAAGCCTTTGATGATTTTACCTTTTTTATTTTCCTACACATTCAGCGAGAGTGGACGAGGGTGCAACGTGCAGGAACTTTGAAATCACCCCTTTCCCTATAATAGCATACAGTACGTATGTAGTTTAATATTTGTATGTATTTAAAAGGGTTGCCAATCTAAAGAGTGTCAATCGGTACATGTTAGTAAGCCATTGATCTTTTTGATATGTAATTAGTTAGATTTTACGTATACCTCCGCCCGGGTGGTAAACGGGAGTATTGTTAGTTGCGCAGGATAAATTTAAAAAAAGCTTCTCCTTCATAGCAGGGTAGGCTATATAAGTAGAGGTAGAAGCGACTAATTTTGTGATAAATAGTGTTAGTTCCCCACTCAACAAGCAATATCTCGAATTTTGGCTGGAAAATGGGGAATGGAACTGTATACCGGCGTGAAGTTGCAAAAGAAAAGTTTTTGAATTAACTTCTTAAATAAAGATAGTTCTTTTAAATTCAAATTCAAAGTCAAATTCAACATAAGAAGTTACATGCTTCATTTTTTGAACATTAAACAATTTACCACCAGTTCCGAACCGGCAGAACCGGCGGAAGAAACGAGGCGGGACTTATTTTTTTAAATCAATTTTGTACAAATACATATTTAATTATTTGTGAGTGATACCTGTGAAACAGACTGGAGCGATCATTTCATTCACAAGGCGTTATTATTTATAAAATTATTAATTTGGTAATAACCTTTAACACACAAACGTCTTTTCACATTTTTTTAAATTGTGATATAGAAAATTCTCTGACGTTTTCTAGGATATTGTAAAAGCGTACATACTGTCCCATACATGAATTACGGATTCGATGCAGTCGAGTAACAGGTGCACTAAGCCTGCCTATTTCTGGTTTTAGTTACTTATACGAACTGCGGCGTTAACATAACTAAAAAATAGGCAAAAGATTTAGAACACAGATAAAAAACAATTATTTGTCACAGTATGATGGGATGATTATGATATAATGATTTCTTCTTGCTATCCCGATAAATGCGATGTAATTTGGTTAAAAATATACAGTACAATATACGCGGACAAAGGTGAACTTAACTTAAGGGACTGAACAGTGTGAATAAAGGTAGCATACTAAAGGATATTTCAACCCTTAAACTTTTACAACAATTTTTTAAGAATAAATTCTAACACTAAAAGTACTAAAAACATTTCTATCAAAAATAACTGTATTTTTTATTAACAGGCTTCAGAAATCTGCGTAATCCAACTCTCACTTAAATTGGTTTTTGCCAGAAATAAATACACAAATTTTAAGATTTACGTCTTTACTAAAAAATGTTAAGTTATATTTAGCTATTCAAAGATGAAGTCATAATATATTGTATTTCCGAGGTTAGTCGTGGCGCAGGGGCTCAAGCGTAAGACTGTCAACGCGACGGGTTGTGGGTTCGACTCCGACTCGAGGAAATGAAATATTGACTATTTTTAATTTCTTCGCTCTGGTAATGAGGCATATAGACTTTGAATTAATAATGATTTATAATATTATGTACTATAGCCTTCCTTGATAATGGAGTATTTAATAAAAATAATCTATCTAGTAGTTCTGAGATTAGCACGTCAACCATACAAACTCTTGAGCTTTATAATATTAGTATAGATACCGTTTCTATATAAGGCGAAGAGTGGAGAACGACGTCTCTGCTGTTTATACTCCGTAAAATAAAAACGTAAATATAAAAAAATATATGAAATTTCATATTAAGCAATTTTTTATGAAATTTCATATTAACATAATGATTCTGATTTCCGCCTCACAACACGCAATAACTCCAGAAATAGACAGAAAGTGGAGAACGGAAGTGTCTTAATGGGAATGGGAATCTTAATACTAGGTTCCCAGGTTGCATTTGGAACAGAATGGATTTTTTCCGCTTTAATTTAGCACCTTTAAGACGATGACGTATGAAATTCATCAGGTCCGGTCGTTACTCGGTAGATATTTAATTTTATTGCATTTCTGTCCTGGTGCATTGCCACATAGTCTCGTGTTTGTCAGAGGATGGTATGTTGCCACTAGGTTAGTGGCAACATACTATTCTTTGCTTCCCTGGACGAGACGAAAGTATTGGGTGGCGGAACTTAACGCCTTGTAGCGTGATGGCTGACAGACGGCATGGACAAGACTTTTCTTGAAACCATCCTATAAACTTAATTAAACAACAAAATCCACTAATTATCACATCCCATTACTACCAGAACCGCTCCACAATACCTATAACCAAAAATATAATAAAAAAAACAAGCGAAATCCACACTCAGAATATTAAAATGGAGTACATTTTTTTTGTGTTGTTAAAATATAAACATCTTATTCATTGTAAAAAGCTTAACCCTTGCTATATATATAATGAGCGGGCCACCCCGGCCGTGGGTTGGGTCCTCGGTGGGCATAATAAATTCATTTGCTAGTTTTTCCAATAATTCCCGCGATTGGTGGAAAAATGGTCTGCTTTCATATTGAATTGGCCGGCCATCGTTTTATCTCTTTTTATCCTGGGAGATGCATGTTTAAATTGTACGTACGTATATACGTAATCTTGGATTTATTAAAAAAAAATTACAAAATAGGGTTAAGTAAATTTGTAGATATTTTAGCGAATGTTTTGCAGGTGATAGATTAGTCTTAATGTTAGAAGTTCTAAGGTTGTGGTAGCTTCTGTTTTTCGTAAGTAGCCGGTAGAGGGAACCTTGTATTAAGATACATTGTTCTTCATTTTTCACCGAATTTTCGTGACATTGTGTGGCGATCAACGCCGCAGCTACATGCAATACGAAAGTTTTTCGGTAATAATACATCCCAAGAATGCACAATTTTTTATCTTTGGCCATCTCTAACATAAAAGAAAACCTACAAAATAATCTAAGAAAAACGACAGAGTAATTGATTGATTATCCACTTTTAAATGAGAACGTCATTAATTAATCAACCAAATCAGATAATCGTTATTATAAAAATATAAAAAAAAACATATATTTTGTTTTTTAACATCACGTATTATAGGAAGCGCAAAATACTACGAAAAAATACGTTATAAATAAAATATCTTTAAACACGCTGCGCTTACGCAAACTCATATCTTCTGGACCATATACATAGTTATTAAATGCAGTCCTATGGTTGGAGCTACCTTCTGCACTTAAAATTCATATGTAAAATCTAGTACTAAATATACGTGATTAATCCGATTTTAGAGTTTCATTTGAACGCTAATTGACATCTTTAAGTAGGGTTAAGATATTATTTAAAATTACATAAATTGTATTAAAAAACATCTTGAATACAGCAACGAGGTAAGTAAAAGTTACAAGGACAACCTTCAGAGGGTTCTATTGAATAGTAATGAATATAATGATGCACTCAAATTAAGTTAACATAATTTTAATTTGACTTTTAATTAAATTACGAAGTGATTTTACAAATAGAAGAAAGATGATGTAATAGAAATAGTTACATTTAAATTAAAAATCTTGGTTATATTTAATTTTAAAATATGCACCTCCAATGTTTTTCTATTAAAACTAGAATATAATGTAAGCGGTCAATTAATTGAAGAGGTTCTGGTTGAGTTTTAACATTATTTTACCAGCAAAAAAGTTAATTGAGTTACTTCTAGTGGTTTAAAAAAAACAAATGTCAATCATTACGAATAATAATATTTTTTTTAGTCTCCAATTACGAAATTATTCTTACATACGCTTAAGCTTTCTGGTGGACTGGTCTTTAGGCGTTCAAACTAACTTCCTACAGTATGTTTTTAGCTTTTTTAGCGCACGTAGCAGCGTAGGCAGAGGGAACCTGGGAACCTAGAGTTAAGACATTCCGTTCCCATTAAAACATTTCCGCTGAAATCTGAGGGCATTGCGTGTTAAGTGGCTGAAATCAACGCCCCGCTTTGCTTAGGTACCAGGGCGGGGAAATGAAAATATTAAATTCTCGAATGAGAATAGAATTCCCATCCTGTTGCGTTTACAGTTTACACCCTTGTGCCCTAGCGCCACGACCAGCCTCAGTGCAATAATTCAATTCCTTCAAATTTCTGTAAATCAGTCCAATGTCCTGTATTATTAAGTAAAAGGCGAAATAAACCTCTATAGTATAGTATAATAAAATTACTAAACCAAACTACTCGCCTAGTTATGTGTGTAACTATCGCGTTAATAGGCATTATCCCTTAGAGGCGTCCTAATTGCTTCATTATAATGTCGACTTCCATCAATTCAAGGGTTGTTGTATTAAAATTAGTGGATAAAATATATCTACTCTGGTAACGATGCCCTTAAAATTCGGCGGAAATTGAGGAACGGAAGTGTCCTAATGGGAATGGAGTGTCTTTACACTAGGTTCCCAATTTCTCTCTGCCTACCCTGCTTTAAGGAGTACTTCGAAAAGTAAAAAAAACCGTATAGCGAGGAGGAGGAGGAGGATTGACAGAAAATTCCCTGTTTTGAAGACATTCTCCGATATCTGCCCGAATTCGAGACATTACGAGACATTCGTTAAGTGGCGGAAATTAACGCTACATGTGTTATACTATATACATAAATTATGAGAACCAAAAATTTTAAATTTGACCCTACGAAAATCTCGTTTTGGCGTTAGGGCTTCTGATACTTGATACCTGGCCAGGCCAGGGTAAGTGACCGCCTGACCATTTGTCCTCTAATATGTAACTTAAGATGGTACATAAAAATAGAAATTCCTACTTACCTGATGGCAACGCTGAGACGATCTGTACAACACAGATACGATTTCCTGGTACAACAAATAATTCTATTTTTCATCTACCCATAATGTTTTGTGATGATACCTATAGGGCTTGTCGGTAGCGGATTTTTGCATTTTGGCCTTACAATTCGTGTGATCGTCTACATTTTGAATATAAATATTTTACTGCTTACGATTGTATTTGTATTAAAAAAAAATCGGACTAGTTATATGCATTTTTTAGCCTTCACGCTGTATCCCGCATAAAACAAGGGTAGACAGAGGGAACTTAGTGTTATGAAACTCCGTTTCCATTTTCCGCACAATTGTCGAGACAGAGCGTCTATCTCTCTCTCTCCCTAGTGGGAATCTAACTCGCGGTTATTATCTACAGTCAGACCGCTGTCCCACTGTCCTGCAACGGAATTCTACAAAATAATTCTATCTTAATTTAAACGTGTTTACTTACCTATCCAGAGCTTCGTCTCGATCACGCCGAATCTGTAAAATAAAGAAATATTGTATCAAGTCCTGGTCTTACTTTTGTTCATTTGTTTTGTGTATTTCTTTGTTGAAAATTTGTACATTAGATTCTTATTCGGGGGAAATTCCCGTTATTTGAGAAATTCGGCGAAAAGTGGAGAATGGGGCGAGTTTAGAACATGTAGAGTTATATACATAGGTACTAGATTAGAACTTTAGTAACGAAAAAGTCAAGAAAATTTACAGTACAAAAACATTTATATATTGCTTCATGCATTTTCCCAAATAGATTGGGGAGGTAGAGGTAATATTGCGTTTGGAATGACGCAACTCAACGCCACGTAAGTAAAGTAAAATGAAATTATAAAATGTAAAAATTATAAAAAAAATTAGGACCACATGTAGGAAAAAAGAAGGTCAAACCTATTATTGTTTCATAAAAGAAATAATCATAGAACATTTTGTGTATAAATAACTATCATCTGTACAAACATTTGTATGGCGATGCAAACACTTATATAGCAAGAATCTGAAGAAACGATATTGCAAAATAAATGTATGCAAATTTTGTAATGGTAGTGGGTACGAATCTACCTCATTGTATATTTAAAACTAAAGAACCCTCACGAATTTGCCTGCGTGGACTATAATATTATTATGACTACTTTATTGTAATAGAGACAGCTATGCTCGATTCCACTCGGGGGAATGTTCATCTGGTAACAAGACAAAACGCGATGTTGAGCGCCGCCACTCAACGCCCAATGTCTCGAAGATTGGACAGTGGATGGGGAAACGGGGAGTATTAATACTCGTTTCTTTTTTCCACCCTGTTATATATGGGATACAGTATGAAGTTAAAGAAAAAATCAAACACGTATATGTATGTATATTTTAATAGTTCCCAGTTGCTAGCTGACTCACATTATAGTCGTTAGAAAATAAAACCATCTGTTCAAACGTAGACAGAGTTATTCCAATATTGTCTGAATATTATTTCTAGATTTAAATAATAATACTAGATACGCTTATCATAAAGGTCGTGGATTCATATACCAGAGGACAAATAAATTATTTACAGTTGTTGTACTGAACAAGGAGGATAAGGAATTTACATCGAGGTCATTTCGAGGCAGTGGTACATTTGACTGCAAAGGCGATGTAGGTTCAATCCCTATTAGGTGGAATTATTATTTTTTTATTTCTCCGCTCTCATAAAAGAAAACGCGATATTAGATTATGTCATTCAAGACGAGCTAATTTTTTTTTTATTTTTTTTTTCCTCTATTTTATAATAATCTGTCGTAATTGTCTATAGGTGTTCGTTGGTGGAACTCAACATCACATTTTTGTACCGCATTGTAAAAACAAGGCCATAGTTTCCAAATAAAACAAAATTTTCCATTTTTTTCAGTTGATTTATATAACAAGGCCATAGTTTCCAAATAATAAAAATTATTTGGAAACTATGGCCTGCAGTTTACTTCTATTAAGACAACCAACTGCTTCACAGTAGCATTTATGTATATCTAAATATGAAACGCCACTCTACTCGCAATGTCTCGAAAAATTAAGCGGAAGAGGATAACGAAGTGTCTTAACACTAGTTTTGCTTTGCATATCCTGCTATAAGCGGGATATAGCGTGAAGCTGCCTTTTTTATATTCATACATTACATTGATACTAAAATATTATTAGTACGGTCGCTAATTTTCACACAGATTTCTATGAAAACAAAACGAAAAAGCATATGAGACAATGCGAGTCCAACGAACGTTGAAAGTGGAATTTAAATATGTAAGGAATTAGGGGTACGTGGTGTGGGGCTGGGGGAGACCCCTGTGGGTGGTTTTTTTTCAAAACTAGAAAGAGATGAACACGCTTAGTATCGCGATCTGGGCGTGTGACTCGTGTGTGGGTGAGTTAGACAGATCGGTCTTGAGATATCTTTTTCTCTTATATTTAAATTGGTTATATTTCGTAATTTTGTTTGCGTGGTCTTTATTATTTAGAAAATGGAACATTTTGTTTTTCTACTTCCGTTTCCAGGCTCAGGCTGCTTACTATTTAAGTCATTAAGTAAAGGAAAACTTAATAAAAAAATAAACTGGGCTTGATCAGACTAAACTATGGATACATCACGAAATATTTAGCATTTTTAGAGTGAAATTTGTACCAATAGATATATTTATTAATCTAACACAACTCAATAGTCTTTTTTATGGAAAAATACACAAATTGGTAGGAAAATCTAGTTTTAAGTGGTTAACTTCACCCATGAACAAAGGAATTGTGAATTCGTTTGTGATCTTGAGAATAAATATATCCTATTCCTTCCCTTTAATTGTAAAGCCCAAGGAAACTAGAAAAAAAAAGTTAATAAAACGAATATACGAATAGAAAAATAAATTACTACACGGTAGCCGTGTCCTCGTTATCAATAATATCAAATATATTTTCGCTTATTTAAATATTATAACAGTTTGATTAAAATATTTCGTTGTTTGAAACAAAAAAAAAAGACTTATCAAAATACACACAGTTCTTTTTATAATACATTCATGCATATATTATAAGCTTATGTAAATTATAACTATTGATCGTCAAATAAGGCATTGTTGATTTATATTCTATTTTAGATATTCAAATAGGTATGTTATTAAAAACATACGAAGAGCGTCACAACGTATCGGCAATTTGTGCAAATATCACTTTAAATAGATATTTATACATTTTTATAATTTTCATAATGTAATTTCATACTTAGGAAAGAAATACTTTTTAGAAAATTTATAAAATTTGATAGTAGTAGGATTTGAATCCGCGCCTCTCGGGTGGTTTCCAAGTAAGTAGATATTTATATTTTTTTAAGGTAAATGCCATTTGTGGATAGGTTGTGTGTTGGGTATTTTTGATATTTTTTGTTGTTGTCCAAACAATAATTAGCTTAAACTAATAATAAGCTTGAGCTAAGAGTTCATTGTGGCGTCGTAGAAAAGCATTAATCTCTAATCGCGACAGTTGATGGTTCCATCGCCACTCAAAGGAATGATTACGTTTAAATATCCCGAACTCGAGCAGAGATTAGTGGGGATCGTAACCACAACCAGTCAGTCAGTCACACTTTGTGCCGCTGCACCACGACTGATCTCAAAAAGAAAAACGAAATCAAACAAATATCTTAAGATCTATCTCGCGATAGAACATCCAGAGGAAGCCACGCACGCGCCGTAATGAGCGTTCGCGGGGGGTAGTTAGACAATTTTACAACTGCGCCTCACGGTTTTTTGGAGATTCGCGTCGCTAGGTGAGCTTTGTAGATTAAAAGGGTAGATATGACGTCACCAAGTAATGATAATTATAATGATAATGATATAGCGTAGGTAAAGTTCCGTGTTTGTCTGTTTGTATATATTTTTAGTTTATTTTTAATGATGTGTGGCAGGAGTAACTCTAAAAATATTTAAATTATAATTACTAACAAAAAAAATTTACATACTGAAACCTCTTAATGCTACCATTATAATAAATAATCATTTTATTACTAATTGTTATCATAATTAAGAAGCATATTTTTAATAGTAAAAAGTAAGTAACGTTTAGCGATCAAATGCAATGTTGAGAACGATGACTAGTCTAGAATAATATGAAGAATGTCTTCATGATCTTAAACCAAGTGAAGATCAAAGAAAATTCGTAGGCAACATACAAAAGTACCACAACGAACCCACGTCTGATATCACAATACTCTTTGACAACATCTGGAGGTGAGTACAAATTTGCATATGCCGAAATAATTTAGGGGGCATTACACACACACACACACATCACATACAAACACGCAAACACACACATACGTAGCACTAATGTGTGCCAACTAAGAAAATGTATGAATATAGGCGCCTTTCATTTTATACTCTAGGGGAAGTACGATCAATGGAAAAATACTTATGTAGAGAATAAGACGTAGAGACTATTTGACTTAAGACGGTTGACTTAAATACTTGGTGGCGTCGATTTTTGTTTCGTTTTTACTTGGATTTTTTATTATTTCGCTTCGCCTTGAAGATGATTTGTGTGGTCATTTGATCAAACTCAGATTCATATCATCGATATTATTAAATTCGATTCGTTTCAATTTTTTTTAAATAATATTTGTAAGCTAGGGAGATAATTATTCAGAAACGAATAAAAATTCCAAAGAAGCTGGAGTCGAACCCACACCACTTTTAAACCGTCCAAAAAATTTAGCGAATTTGATGAAACAGTATGGCTCAATAGATATGTGTAAGATAATACATTTTACTTGGAGATTTCATTCTTCATTGAAAAAATGTTTTCATATAGACCAGAGGCCAATGTGGCGCAAGAGTACGGCTATTACGGCGTCTAATTGTAAATGGTTGTAGATTGGGTTCCAACTTGGGGAAATGGATTATTTTCATATTCTCGCTTTAGTAATGGGACAAAAAAAGATTCCGCTACTCAATACGCAAATTTGGTAGAAAGTGGCGAACGAAGAATTTTAACACTAGATTCTCTCACTCTACATAAGGAAAAAGCCTGAAATTGCTTGCTTTGTTGCAAATATAACAGGTTTATTCATTTCCACCCCAGTGGCAATATAATAAAGGAATTAGAGATTAATCTAAATTTTATTTGAAAATAAAAATTGATATCTTTAAGTACATTTATATGTACATAAAAATAAATGTAAGTAGCGTAATTGTAACTCTTTTCAAATTAGGTTGAAATTTTTAAATGTAAAAGCTCTATAATTTAACATACACCCGACTTGAGGCTTAACATGCTCTAAAGCCTAGTTATAAAGAGTTCTAAGCCTGTACATTTTACTACCCTGCTAATGCTGTATAGAATTTTATTTTAATATTAAAATTTACAATTATGTGTAATTTCTACAATTTCATATAAAAAAACTATTTTTACATGGGTTTTAAATAAAATTAGTTACATTGACTTTTGTTTATTGTTTCTGAAGGGTTTAGGTTAGAAAAAGATATTATGTTTTAAAAGTATGGTTGTATAATACACATAAATTGTGCGATTTTGTTTGGTTCGTGTACTTATAAATATTTAATTCACTCAGTTTGAAGATAGAGTTAGGCTTAAAAAGCATAACATAGGGATTTCTCTTGAATATACTTCTAGGGAAGAACTATCATTATTTGCTTACTAAGCGAGTAATTTTCATACATATATATTTAAATACATATACGAACAAGTATTGAGGTGCGTTGGCTCTATATACGAACGACCTTGAAAACTATTCATCGAAATAGATTTTTTAAACATCAGGATATTTTTATTTGAGCGACGGGCACGGTAAAAGCGAGAGTGGCAAGAATTTGAGCACTTTTTTAAAACCCCCACGAACGAACAAATGAATGAAAAATATTTTTTAGGCCACGCGTCCGGTCGCAATTTTTAGAGAGATCGGCTTCTAAAAAAAAGACATGGAATGGAAAAAATACATGCGTCCCTGTGTTGCCGGCGGTTGGTGCTTTTTTTGCTCTTTTAATTCCACTATTACGTACGAAAGTGAAAGCATTTGATTTTTACCCGTTCACAATATTTTTTTTGTATTATTATATCGCTCCTCTAAATATCGGTTATGTTTTTGATGCAAACAAAAACTGGCGGTTGTCGTGTTACTATTTTTTTTTGTTGGCGACCGTGTTTTTTCTATTTGTTTTGATGTACAAATAAATTCATATTTCATATTGAATTCACTTGGATTTTGCTTTAATTCATTTTCCAATTGCTACTGTAGCTTTTGTATGCATATAGCTAGCATATTACAGTAATTGTGAGTGTATGTACGTACATGCGGGTGAAATATGCATTTTGATCTACTAAATAATTAAATTATAATATATAAGAAATATATTAGCTAAGCGGCTATTATAACAACTGCAAATGAATAAGTCTGCTTATATTAAAAAAAAGTAAAATGAAATTAGCTGAAAAAAGTAATAAAAAAATTTGAACACACATAATGACGTCATAAGTTCAGTATTAATCATTACAACTAATTAATAACTAATTATCGATTAAATTATAAAGCAAAGCGCTAACTAAGATAGCATTGTATCGCGTTTTGACAATCCAAACGAGCTCATACGACAGGGCCGTAATAAAAATTATATGCTTCAATTTACGATGGTATGAGGGGTGGGAGGCCAAAAAATGCCTCCATCCCCCCCCTGATTGCGGGATCGAATCTCGCTAAACGAGAGGGTGAAAAATTTCGCGTAGAGTGGGAAGGGCCCGCGATACAGTTTTTTTCCCAACATTATCCGAGTAACTATGCGGTACTGGTTTGTGTAATTATTAAATTTTTTATTTTATATAACTTCCCTACCCCTTAACTCGCCTTTGTTGCTAGTTTCTTAGATTATGAATTGTTTGTGCGAGCTTTGGGAATCTTAGGCTGTGTATACGTATTAGCTTACCACATTATTTAAAAATTATTTATTAATTTATTTTATATAACAGAATAAGGTACTAAAGTTGAATACCCTGAAATTCTTAAGCAATTAATATTTAATGTTAACTAATGATATGTTAAATTTTAAGTATCATGATATATTTCTTATATAAACACTAATATTTTTTAGGCTTTTACGCCGTTTCCCACATGAAACGCAGATAAAATGTACAGTACGTTTTATCTGCGTTCCCCCCTAACACTCCATTCCTCTCTATTCGCTTTTTGAGACATTTTGTGTTTGCCGATGTAATTTAACGCCGCACTTTGTCTACTATAAAATTTTTATTATTTTAAGAGAGTAAATTGGTATTTTTTATCTTAAGGTTAGGAATCAGTGCTAGTTTTTACATTACAAAACAGATTTTTGCTTAGATAAAAGCTAGTAAATCAGAGTTAGCGTAAATTTTAATTACTATCTATAAATTTTTCTCAAGAAACGCACGTCAGCGTATTATAAATGGAGCTACGGCGCTCGTAGCGTAGTACTACGGCGTAGCGCGCCTACGTGAAAATAAATAATTCCGTAGCACCCCTCTAATTATGTAGAGCAAAGGACGATTCATGAAATTCCTTGAGAAAATATAGACTGCCTGAATGGTTTAAGCTTCGTTCTATAATTAGTAGGCAGTTTTAATTTTTTAAAGTTTTCTTTTAAATTTCTAATTAAAATTTCCGATGGTGAAAGCTTATTAAACGATAATTCGGCTAAGAGACAATGTTCATTAGTATAGATGAACTTTACGATGGTCCCTAGGTCATAAATATTGTTTATACTCGTATTATTACTAGTTATAATTGACCATTTTAAGTTAATTTATGTAGAACAATGTACTTGTAAAATAGAAAATTCTGGGCTTCCCCTCAAAATTTGAGACATTACGTGTTAAGTTCTGTTATTGAGCATATAAGGCTGGACAGAGAATCGGTCTTAAGACACCCAGGGCATATTCGTGTTAAATGGCGTAGCTCAACGCCAAACTAACTATTATTAAATTAAATTAAATATATTATACCTCTATAAGCAACAAAAATTGGGGTACCGGGTACTTTATTATTTCGTATCGTCTTTATAAAATGCGGAAATTGTCCAAAAAAAAGAAACTTCTCAAGAAAATTCATTCATATCGAAAAAGGAAGTGTGCCTTATATAAATAAACTATAAGAAATAGGTCCCCAGTTTTGATTGTATTAATATTTGAACACATTTTGTATCGGAACGTAACGTTTCTAACATATTTCTTGTTTTAGTATTGATATTCGTAGCTGTGGTAAGTTTGCGGCGTTATTTTTATTGCACGACCGCTTTTGACCGTCTAAGGGTTGTATTTTTAACCCTTGTGAGCATGTTAGTAGAAAAATGTAAAGTTTGCTCATTTATATTTAAAAACTAGTATTCGCGTAGTTGCGTGAACTTGAGATGTAAAATGGAAAAATCTGTTTTACGCGTGCTCGAAGCATTTTTAACAAACCCCTTTCTTGATTTCTATATTCCCATTTTTTTCCTTCGTAATTCAGTATTTTACGCCACTAAACACGCAATGCTTCTGGAATTCGGCGGAGAATTGCAGTGTGTTAATAGGAAAGGAGTGTATTAAGATACTTGGTTCCCAGGCCCCCTTTGCCTATCCTGATTTGCGTGAGATACAGCGTTGAGTTAGAAAAAAAATACTAGTTACGTCTTTGCGTCGTCTGTCGTCCTATAATATTTTCTGTCTTTGCTTGTCGCCATTTTCTTAGCAGGAAGTGTGAAATCATATTTACATTGTATATTGCCTTTATATATTTATTTTAGGTTATTTTATAGATTAAAAAAGTATATTCAAATGAGTATTAATCATTTATATGTAATTATTAAAAAATAATAATAAAAAAGTCAATTTGTCACCAAACCGGAAGTACCTACATACTTGTTACATTTTTTTTCATAATGAGCGTTATAATTAATTTTATTTGATCTCATTAACTTGTTATTCGCGTAACGCAACTTCCGCTCCCCTCGAGTTAGCTATTGACGTCACAGATTCTATTTATACCGTTGTCAGTATAAAACGTTATTTTACATCATGGATTTTAGCTGAAAGTTTAAGCGTTAATTATAGTGATATTTTTTGACAAATTATAGATTTTTTGTATAAATTATAAATAATAATATTATACTGTCTAAATGTAAACATTTACAAATTGATCGTTTTTTTTTCGTGTGTACATCTGTATAATATAGGTGTTTGTTTTGTTTGGTTTAGTGAGATTGAAAACTGTGCTTTCCCTATAGGTTTTGGTTAGTGGAAAAGAGAATTGCTTAGTTTTTATTTGCATTTGCTTTGTTCTTTCTTTTTTTATTAATATATTCAGTAAATAAATTTTTTAGTCCATGAATGACATAGAATAATCATTATAATTTAAATTAAAACATTATTTATTCAATTAGGTCATTAAAAGCATATTTTAATCTTCAACTTATATGAAAATGTCAGTAGTGTCAGAAAAAAGCTACCACCGACTCGGGAGGAAGTTCTGCTGATATGACTGATAATGGAAAGAAAGTCAACAGACATATAACTATATAACATACAGCAAAAGACAATAATCTATCTAAATTAGGTAATTAGCCGACAACACTAAAAATAATTATTTAGTCAAGCTCCAACCAAAGGAAATTTACACCCTCGATATTACTAGACGTAACCCCAAATGTGTACGAAACATACATAGATACATACATACAAACGTACATCCATACATTATCGCTAATTAAAATAGTATTAAAATACAAAAAAGTCCACTCCCACCAAAAATCGTGCAAAAAACCGTTGCCCAATCGAGGGGGTGTGTAAAAAAGGAATTGTATAATAACTTGATCACATTTAAACTTATACGTTTTTATATATATGTATGTATGTATATATATGTGTATGTATGTAGTTGTATGTAGGCGTCACAGGGCGGCTGATTAAAAATCATGACATGCGCAGAATAATTTAAAAACTACCGGAGGCTGGGTTAATTTTTAAGTATTGATCAAAAATTGCGTGTGTCGGGGCGGTGGGAGGCTGGGGTGGTGGGGGGTGGGTGTCGTGCGTGAATTAGAATTTTTTTTTATTTTCATCTCAAATTTTGTCATTAGAAAAGTTCTTTTGTATGTGTTTTTCGGAGTATTTCCGGTTTTGGTTGTTTATTTACTTTAGATTTAGATTTTTTGCCTTTTGTTAAGTAGTATTGGACTAAATTTTTAATACGTTGTGGCAGTAATTAATTTAGATTGCTAATATTCCCATAAAATTAGATTACATTTATTAATGAGTTCTATAATATTTTTTTATATTTGAATAATTAGTAATATCCGATTAAGTCAACATAATCGCAATATTTAAATATGAATAAATAATATAAGTAAAGATCTTATTTTGTATTCGTATTTAGGTATACAATTAATAGAAATAAAAGTCCCCCTTTTTAGTTATGTAAGGCTTGGTGCGACTTCAAAATCTTCAAATTCATTTCAGAAAAGTATTGAATTTCATTATATCCAATTAAAGGAAGACCAATATGTTATATTATTAATAGGGGATTTTACAGTTAGATGTTTAAGATAATAAGTGATCTGATTTTCTAATGCAATTAAAATTTAAATGATTCTCGATGATCACTGGTTTGTTTAAAAATAAATGTTAATATATATAAGTATTTTATACAAATATAGCTAGTATTATAGCATTCACTTCTAAACGGCGTAAGTGTGAACAAGTTAGAATTCGTCATGTTGTTACGACAGCTTCCTTATGCTATCTCTACGCGGGGCAAATGCCAATTTAGTTGTGTCACTTATATTTATTATGCGACAAAAGTTGAAAGAGTTAGTTAGTTAGGTGTAGCTTTACGCTTTGTCAGTAGGCACAGAGAACCTAGTGTTAAGACACTCAGTTCTTCACGTTAGTTAAAAACTCCATGTAAAGTATATATTTTTTGAAATTTACAGATTTTGTAGTGTGATTTTTCCCAACGTCATAGTAGAGTAAGAAAATTAAAATCAAGAGTGGGAATTAAACCATCACATTTCATCACAGTGCTGCGATACTACGGCTTCTTAATAGTTGCTTTTTACCAGGATTAATAATTTAATATAAAATATTTAATTTGAAATTGAATATTATTATCATAAAAAAAAGGAAAGAATATTATAATATTGACATTTTTCGCAAAATATATTTTTTAATTGTATACTTTATTTAATATATTAATAAAATATAATAAATATATTATGTCTATATTATAATGAAATATATATATTTTTTATTCCAAAATTAGGTACTATTTTTTCCAATCAAAAAATATACAAGTACCCAAAAAAAACCATAATCAATTAAACAAAAAAATATATAAAAAAGCCAAAACACAAAATCAAAACCAGATATTAGAAGTGCGAAAGCGATCTACCCGCATATGTATTGTATGGTGTAAGAGTAGAGTATAATTTAAAAATACACAAAATACGGCCACTTCTAACCGTCGGGGGGGTAAAATGTTCCCCTGCCCTGCTACTTTGCGTATTTTTCGGTATGCGTGGCAGGTGGCGACCCCTTCGCGGGGGGGTTCGTTAAAAAGCACCCGAGTACGTAGTATTATAAAAGTTGGGCCTACGTGTAAGTAGTGGTGGTAGGGGGCCCGGGGGGCCGGGGGGGACGGTGCCACCCCCCTACCTAGTTAGACAGTTAAAAGTATGCGGTATTAACGAAACGGAAATGAATATATAGCTATGTACCGTTTTCGGGAGGCTGTGACGCCGCGGGTTAGATTACGAGAATGCTTGGTGCTTTCATTTTGGTGGGTTTTTTTATACTTTTTGTGTCGAGTTTAGAGTTTTGTTTAGCTCGCGTATAATATATTTATATCTAGGTGTATGTATGCATACAAATAATTAGTATTTGAATAGCTTTTTATATAGAAACGAACAGACAATTTGTTAGTATTAGGAAAATCTGTTATCCATATTTAAGACAATTTTAAAGACACACGGAGTTTAACGCCGAATACTGTTTGACCAGACCCAATATAAATGGTCTTAGCTACAGTATTGATATTATATTTTTTTAGCTTTACACTGTATCCCGCATATAGCAAAGTAGGCAGAGGGAACCTAATGTCAAGACACTCCGTTCCCTACATTTACACTACGTCTTTTGAGTTTTCCATTGATTTTTTACCTTTGCCACTACAGACGGCCTTTATTATAATGAAAATAATTAATAATATGTAATTAATATTGTATTGGTTTAGAATAAATGAACATCATTGTAGTTAAAAATGTATTGTATTAGAAACGGTGGAGTGTTTTAAATATACTTGATATTGTTATTATTTTTACAACAATCGTTCATTATTGTGTATGAAAGATGAGTTCGTTTTGTTTTGTTTTGCGTTTCATAATTAATTATAATATTAGATTCGTTAAAATGTCACTTAAGAGATATAATTATATGTTATTTGCCTTTTGTTTTATGTTTCGAGATCATAACTAAGTAACATAAATTAATGATTTGTTGAATCTATAATAATATTGTAAAAGATTGTTTGATAACACACACTAATCTTAGGAACTGCTGGATAAAATTGATAAATAAATATTTGAAATTTGAAAACCAGTCGCTATAATGCATATGTATGCATAATAGGATTTAAATGGAATCAAAGTTTCGTAACACTAAGTTCTCCATACCCTGCTGCATGCGGGGTACAGCGTAAAGCTACGAAGGACCCAATTTGGGTCAAATTTAAATTTTCAAATTCAAATAAATGCACTAAAATGAAAAGAAATACATTTTAAATTATACAAAACCATAAAATAAAACCATTTAGAATTTAAACACGAAAATATGTTACAAATAAGTAAGTCAGCGTTATAAAAATGTAACTCCTGACATTTTTATTGGAGCAACACATCCGTCGCGAATAAAGGAAATTGCTATGAGATTTCTGCAAGGCTCTCGCCGGTCAAGACATCGATTCGACCGCGATCTTGCCGCCCGCGGCCATAGAGGGGTGATACAGTGGTTTCTTATACGAATTTGTGTTGAAAATGTAATAAAACATTGTATTGAAGTTCATTATTTTGTTATAAACATATTTATTAGTAACATTGTATTGTCATTTGCATCAACGATTTGGTCTAAAGTGTTATGTTCGTGTTTCACATTTTTGCCTGCATAATATTGTAGGTAGAAATGACAGTGTTAAGACACTCCATTCCTCACTTTCCACACAATCATTGACATATTGCGTATACATTCAATACTCAATATGTGAAAGATTTAACGCATTTCAACGCCGCGTTTTGTCTACCAGATTAGATAAATTAAAATAATTATTTCCCCGAGTTGATTGATCAAGATTTTGTAATTCATTCATATAAAATGTATAAAAAGACGAAGAGAAAGATAAGTAAGTACACAGTACTTTACTTTTACAGTAACGCAGTGGCAGCAGTAGTAAGTCGACCAGATCGACACTAGACATCGATACACGTCGTATGAAAGTGTGTGTATTGTCTTACCTACCGCGAGCGATAATCTTATACGAGTGTGTGTACATACTTGCAAAAACTATTTAGTTTATAGCAATGGGTTTGAATTAACTTGCAGAATAGAACACATTCTATATTGTAATAGTTTAACTTTAGAAAACCAGTAACTTCAAAATATTTTCTAATCGATATAATTATCTTCCCTCTTCAGTACTTGCTAATTTATTCTATTAATAATATATTTTATTGATATCTTTATATACAATAACAGACCAGTAGAGTAAGGACTAGTGATGGTCCATGTAGATAATAAAAATGCTGAAAAATTAGCCAAGCTAAGAGAACCGTGGCTATAAAAGGCGAACGCTTAATATTTTTGTTTTACGACGGCGCACTAGATCGGATAGTAAACCAAATTTACTGCCGAAACACAGCTTCCCATCTAAATAATAAATGCGAGATTTCCTACGCACAGGCATTGGAGTAAAACAATTTATTACAAAATGTAAACAGGAAGAGCCGTATTTTCATTAAGAATACGAATCCAATACCCCCCTACCACCCAGGAATAGACCGAAAATACCCAGTTATGATTAATTCCGAATGCGCCGCGCATTGATCAAGGAACCGAGGCTTTTTACTCCAAACTACCCATCTCTACCTCCATCCCCCCTTGAGGGAGCGAGACTAATGCAGCGTCCGCCGTCTCACTCTAAAACAAAGATGCTAAAACTTCTTTCGCTAGTATGAAGATTTTAATTTCATATTTTTGACGAAACGGTTCTAATTTTCTGGCAATCTACAATCGAAATACGACTCTACTGGTCCTACAACAAAATACAATTCGGTAGATGAATACACAGTACTTGTTTCCATTTTCTAATTCCGAATTAGTTTTCGAAGTGAAAAGATACAGTCCCAAGACTGTGTGGGCGCCGACCATCAATTTAGACTTTGATAGCTTAAATTTAGAGGAGTATTTTCCTTGGTGAGTGCTCTGAAGAAATAATTCTCGAGTCGTACCCCGAAATTAGTCGAATAAGGGGAAAGGGGTTCATACGATGGGTGGTTTTAAAAGAAGAAGGCAAAAAGGTGGGGATAGAAAGATGCGCAAAGACTTAGTTTGCGAGGGGTGGTGGGGGTGTTATAAAATATATAATTCTATACTTACAATACTTGTAAATACGGCACGCGGAAGTACTTCGGGCGTACCGTCTTGAGATGGAAGATCGATTGCTGAGGATGCTGTGTGGGAATATGTTTTTACTCAAACATAAGTTTCGAGTCATTTTTTGAAGAGGGTTTTTTTGAAAAGCTATTTTTTTTGTAACTATTTATTTAAAATTTTAGGCACCTTTCGTATGAGCAGTAACATTCAAAATTACTTATATACATAAAAAAAGTTTTACTAGATGCATGTAGGGCAAAAATAAAATGGAGTATCCTAGCGCAATACCCATACGCAATATCTCGAAAAATGAGCGGTGCGTGGGGAACGGAGTATTTTAATACTAGCTTCTCTCTGTATACCCTGCAATATAAGGAATTAAGCGTGAAGCGAAAAAAAGTTTCCTTAAGTTGTACCCAGGGGAAAAACGATTTTTTTTTTAGGAATAGCTATCATCAAGTAATAATTAAATATTCAATATATTTAAAAATCAAAATTTGTATTACTCCAGTACAAATAAAAAAAATCTTAAAGCAAAGTAAGAAAATGTGATTTACGACGTCTCAAAGATCAAGTGATCTAAAACGCTCTACACAGCTACATTCGCTGATATTTAGTCGCGAAACGGGATGTATTATAAGGCGTAGTTGTTTAAAATAAGAACGGGGGACTGTATTTGTACAGTGCTTGTTACATCGGAAAGTACAGGTTCGATTTTTAATAAAAAATATATTTAGATTAGTTTTTATGACTGCATATCATAGGTGGATGATTCATTAAGCTAAATTGTGAGAATATTATTAACAATTAGTGTGGTTATTTTTTTAAATTTCTGTGCACATTTAATGTTAATAAAAAAATAAAAGATTCATGTCCTAAAAATAGTTTATCAGTTAAGTAAGATCTGTAAAATTATGTAAAATCATCGATAGCTTATCATAATTATACATCGAATATAATAAATTTATGTCCGGCCGTGTAGTGCCTTTCACTAATTTGCATAAATGTAAAATTTACTTAAGAATTTTAACTTTAACTGGAGTGAAAAAGGATATAAAATGGGTCTCTACACTGTGTCTACGCAAAAGTAAAAAAATAATGATATGATTGCAAAGTTTAAAAATATCTAACTACTTACGCTATATTAGTGGGTTAGATTACAATCTTAATTTTTTTTATTGTAAATAAACTATAATTTTGTCTAACATCCAGCTACTAAAGAGAAATAAATATCTCAACTCTACTCTCTCTATTCTATTCTCTCTGCTTATTTCTCAAAAAATACGAAAAATGTCCTAAAAATATACATATTTTTTAAATATAACCCAATGAAGCTACGTATTTGATCCGCTCATTTCGCGCGCTCAGTAAAAAGTTGTGTACGGGGGGTCTGCACTAGCGCCTACGCCGTAGGCCCAGGGCTGTGAACCGTTGCTACGTTAATTAATACTTTTATTTTATTCCGTATTTGTGTTTTAAATGTCTAATTGTTAGATTTTTTGTGACTTTCTTATCTATTTGTTTATATAATAAGAGTGTAAAAACTTATGATTACATTTCGTCGTTATGAACTTTCATTATTAATGTTTGTTAAACATAAAGCTTAATAAGCAGAGAACATTAAACCTTATTAAAAATTTATATAAAATGGCAAAAATATGTTTTACAAGTAATCAATGATTATAGGATTGATATAATTAAAACATATTATAAGACATTTAGAGCCGAGACCTAAGATTGTAAAAACCTTTGTTATCTAAATTAGGTAATAAAAGTATAAGTTTCTTAATTAATATCAACATATACATATATTATATGTTAAGAGTATCTTCAGTACAAATACAGAAAGTACTATTAAATTTCAAGTTATGATTTATAAAATTATCATCTTTCCATTTCCTATCGTCTTGAGAGGCAAAGTTGGGGGTTGCTAGCGCCTACGAACTACGGCGTAGCATTAGGGTTGCTTGTTCTTTATACTGTTGATGAATAGAATTTAAATAAGAAGGAAATATATTTTATTATTTATATGCAAATGTATAATTAATCGTGTTATTTTTAATATTATTTTTTATTTGAGGAATTAAGAGTAAGCAGTGTGTAAGAGTGTAAAGAGTGTTAGGTCACTATTATTTTTCTTAGTTATACGCCGTATCCCACTCACAAGCACGAGGAAATTAGTGTTTATACATTCTATTCTTCACTTCATTCGTGTTGAGTGTTGAATCTCAACGCCTCGCTTGTGACGCTGCGCCACATCGGCTCCAATATCTTATTATATTTGTTAAAATAACGTTTATACATTTTTGTGTACGATTCACTACGTAACACGTAGTATAAATGGGTCAAAGTTAAATTTAAAAGAGTTTTTCTACTAGATCCTTATTAGAGACACTTTTTCTTTATAGAAAAAAAAGAGGATGACTTACATCTATTATATACTCATACGTATTATAACTATAAGAAAATTTCCCTATTCTTATAACATAAAATTCGCGAGGGTTACAAAATTAGAAATCACACACCCTTATGAGGCCCCTAAAAACTTGAAAGTTCATTACACCCCGGCACTATCTAAGACGCGTCCCCCCAGGGAGGGGGTGAACTCATTTATCAATATATGAGATGAGTACTGTTTCTTCAGAATTGATTATTTTCTAAGAAACCAAGGGTGGATTTTAGAAAGCTTTTGATGTTTGGATTTCTTGTGAATGTTTGTGCGATTATTGATTTGAGTTTTCGTTTTTATTTTGTATATGTTTTATATAAATTTTTGTATAATATGTTTACATGTCATTTGAGAAATTATAACATAAGAGTTGGCATTATTATTCTTTTATGATTGAATCAATCAAAAATGTAGCACAGATAGACTGTGTGGTATTTGTGGGTTCAGATTTGTTCATGTTTTTATTTCCATGTCTATGTTAATATTATAAAGTTATTGACTCTAATATAAAAAAGCTCTTTGCGTTTTTTTTAGCTACGCCTTCCTACACACAGCAGGGTAGGCAGAGAAAACTTGGCAATCGTTCCTTTTAAGACTGCCTTGCCTCACTTCTCGGCAAATTCTGAGGCATGGCGTGTTAAGTGTGCGGAACTCAACGCCGCGCGAAAATGAAAATATTAAATCCTACACACCCTTGTGCCATCAGTCACGACAGGCTCAAGTTGTTGTTGCTAGTGTACTTATATGAAAATAATAATTTTGATTAAAGCACTCTGATAGGATATATTAACTTATTATCTCTATATTTAATTCTGACATATTATATACATTACTTATACTAAATGTACGTACTTTAAGGAAACTTTTCTTAAAATTTGCCACCATTTTCTTAGATTTTCCTTGTACAAAATAAATAGCATTTAGAACGGCATCTTACACAAATCTCAACTAAGTTGGGAACAGACTTAGTAATGCTTTCAGCGTTTTTTTACCCCATTGTAGAAAAAAACAAAAAGGGGTGTATACGGGGTGTATTCAAATTTACTTTTGTAGAACTCTTTCATTATATAATACAAATTGCTAAGTATTTACTGCGGTTTTGTCTACTTTTGTTTTGTATTTCACTTTAAATAATTAGTCTAACGAATGTTATTATGTTTTAAAGTATAAGTACGTGGCTTAACTGTATAATTATACATTACAATAATGGAGAATAATTTTTCCAATTAAAGTTAACCCGTAATTTTCTTAGAAACTGCATGAGCATAGGACCGGCTGAGGAAAGTTAGTGTTAAGACACTTCGTTCCCATTAAAATACTTCCATTCCGCCGAATTCTGGAGCCATTCCGTGTCAAGTAGCGGAACTCAGCATCGCTTTTAACCTCGTTACCATAGTGAAGAAACACAGTCAACACAACATATATTTTAATACAAAAATATGTTTCTAGATTACCTATTATTGAAATTAGGTTGTAAATTGAAATGACTGCTACGTCGATACAAACATAAAACAACATTGTAAAAGCTAAAAAACATTCACATTTTATTAGTACAATAAATTTCAGTTACAGAATTACGGAATATATAAAACCTTACCGTAAAAACTAACGCTATCAAACCCGTTGTGGAGTTGGCGAAAAAAAATCAGAACGCCCCCCCCCCCATCCCTTTTTGACTATATATATATATACAGCTTCACGCTGTATCCCGCATATAGCGGGTTATGTAGAGGGATCTCAGTTATAATTTACTTCTTTCCGCACGCACTGTTCAACTTTGAGACATTACATGATGAGTTGCGGAACTTTTGCCACGTTTTGTTTATTATATATATAGTTCTCGCATAACAAGATAAGTAGAGAGAACTAGTGTTAAAACTCTCCATGTACCGTCTAAATTTTGAGACATTTAGAGTAAGAAAATGAAAATAATTCATTCGAAGCCGCAACCGTCACGTTTTCAGTAAACCCTGACCCACTTCGTCATGACGGCCTCAACCACCCCCTATATTAAAAATATAATGGGACATTCGATCTTAAAGCCTATTGTTACTATCAAAATTCGTTGTAACAATGGGAGTAAGAAGTTGATAAGTCGAATGTTGAGTGCGTGGGGTGTTTTAACTACATACCTTTATATAATGTGCCCTATATGTAGCTTTAAGATAATATTTTTGGGAAAAGAAAATGAAACAGCGCCTGGCTGTAGTGGATATGATTATGGATTCGACTCCACTCTGATTTTCGCTACTCAACACGCAATGTCTCAATAATTTAGAGAAAGTGGTGAGCGAAGTGTCTTAACACTAGGTTTCCTCTGCCTACTCTACTAAATGGGAAACGTGGAGCTGAATGTTTTCATTTAAAATTAGATGTTCTCTTTTCCCATAAGATTCCATCTTGTAGAAATTTAATTACTATAAAGCACTATTGTGGATCACTTGGAATTTATTGGACTGAAAACGATGGTTGTGGGTACAAATATCTACATTTATAATTAAATTAAATGTACCCATATCATAATAAACTACCATTGCATAATATCTTAATATGAATAAATGAAAATTGGTAATCGGAATCACTTACCGCAAACTCTCCGCCCTCAAGAATCAACGAAATAATATTTAACACAAAATACGAAAGTACTAAAACAAAATAGACACCCCAAAATCATTTCTCAAGAATACTATAAAGGGAAGTGATACCTTCCGTATCTATAGACGTGTAGAAACAAATATACAACTACCTACAAATATAATAAAACATCTGCATAGACACACAGACACAGCCACTAACACAAATAAGCAATAAAGTAAGCGGTAATATAAAACTAAGAAACATCAACATCTTGGCCCCCACCACCCCTATTTGGGGGGTAATTTCCCCCCGAACTTACTAAAATACTAAAAACGGAGATACAGAGGGTGGCACCCCAACGTTTTCTTATGCAAGATGCTTATATTTTAACCTAAATGTTTGAGAAGATTCGCGGCGCTGTTTGACTTGTGAGGATTTTTTGATATAATTTTAGTGGCTATGATTTTTATATTCAGCTTAGTAATTATCATATTCGTAATTTTGGTTTCATTATAGTAATGTAAATATGATTATTATCGGTATTTAATTTAATGAATTGATCACAAATTTTAAATTAGGATTTTTTTATTTATTATAATAGTCACGTGTAACTGAACGCACATTGAAATATAGTTTCATTCAAAAATTGACCTGGACGTGGGAAAATTGGCACAAAGCGTCCGCGTCCAATAAAAGCATCAAGCTAAAACGCGTATGAAATGAAATTAAAAAAAAATCAATGAAAACATCGGGCGAAAAAATTCAACCGAGTTTTTTCCGATCTTTATTTGCTTTTGCGAGAACTAGTGAAAGCGAAAGGCTGAAAAAAATACGTCACTATTTCTATCGTACGGGCGGTGGATAAAAAAAAGAAAAAAGGCGAATGGCCGCCGAGAGTGAGAGTTCTATTTTCAAATTGCCCGCGCGCCGACATCGCTTTATTTTATTTTTTTAAATGCATTTTTTTCGGGCACATGTTGAACAAGACAAAGCTTTATTGAGGCTATAGATTACAATATGTGCACAGATTATCTAAATTGAAAACTAAGCGGCCATTTTATGTTTTGGAACGTCAGATAAGTGTGTTGAATTTTTTTTATGGACTTTTACGTTAAATCACGTTTCTATGTAATATTTTTTTAAAAATGCTTTACGCTGTATCCCGCGTATAGTAGAGAAGGTCGAGGGAACCTCGTGTAAGAACACGCCGTTCCCTACGTACTGCCAGATTTTAGAGACATTGCGTGCTTAAATGCGGAACTCAACGCTTTTTAGTGTCATGTACAAGAATTCAACACCACAAATGTGGAATGCGGGGTTTAGCTTCGTTTCGTTTTCGTCAAAGTCAGCTTTCATTCTATTTTTGCATACACTTTCTCGTCCCACTTTCTTTGCATTTTACATTAAGTGCATTATTGATCAGTAAACAAAGATAACATAATATAAAAAATCAGGTTGGGAATCAGAGTGGGAATATCACGACACTCCGTCCCACACGCACCGCTCAGTTGTCATATTAAAAAATATGGGAATCGAACTGAAAACCGTCGCGTTTACAATCAATCGTTGTCGGTATCAAAATATTACGCGTATAATTACCACAAGTTCGGTTGTAACAGATAAAACGACAGGAACATGGAGCGATCGTATCGATAATGTGTCATATAATTATAAAATGAAGCGGTTTTTATCTTTTTCCTACACGGACATACATACTCACCATACACCTGCTAAAATGCAGGTGTCCGTCCACGCGCCATCCTCAATCAATATTTGTAAACATAATATATCTTTTTAAAAAGTTTTTTAAGTTTAAGTTAAGTTAAGTTTATGTAAAAAAATGAAAATGTATTTTAAATACCTGGTAATTACTTAGGTGCCCATATTAAATTGAAATGCGTGGATACCTATATACCCGAAAGTATTGAAACGATTTTAATAAAACTTCCACTCTATCCAAGTTAATATAAGTACTATATTTAAATTAATAAGTATTATCTGAAGATGATGCTTGGTTACCGAGATTTTTTTTGGGCAAAGATACAAACCAACACGCGCTACAAAATATAGCACACAGGTATAGGTACTAGGCCGATTTAAGTGTGGATATTATTTTAAAAACATTGGGTACAGAAGTGTCTTAATGGAAGCGAAGTGTATTAACACTAGCTTAGGGAAGGCATAGGGAACCTCCCTATGCCTACCCTGCTGAGGGTAATACAGCGTAAAGCTAAAAATAAAACAATATCATGCACACATATCAACTCACTCGTTTTCACTCGTTATCACTCGTTTTCTTGAAGTCAGTTAAAAATTATCGACAATATATGGTATTGATTGAAAGCTGCTTGAGAGTACACATTAATTAATTACTAAGTAGGTTCTGATTGCGGATACAAACGTGTAAACGTGTTTTTGCACGCGATCGATATGATTTCGAATTCTTAGTATCTACATATAATTGAGGCCGTCGTGGCGCAGCGGCACAAGGGTGTGACTGTAACGCGACGGTTGTGGGTTTGATCTCCACTCGAGGAAGTGAAATACTTAATGTTTATATTTCCATTTCTTCACTCTGGTGTCGAGGCAAAGCGCAGCGTTGAGTTCTGCCACTCAACACGCAATGTCTCCAGAATTCGGCAGAAAGTAGAGAACGGCGTGTCTTAAGGCCTTGGTTCCCTATGCCTACCCTGCTGTGTGCGGGGTACACCGTGACGATCTTTTTTTATATTTATAATTCTATACTAATATTATAAAGAAGAATTGTGTTTGTTTAAACTCACTAATCTTAGCAACTATTGGTGCGAATCGATAAAACAATTTTAGTACTGGATAGTGTATATATAGGAAAAAATATTTTTCAATCTGGAAATCGAACCCACAACCATAATTATTCACATTAGGTTAAACAATGTTCATTTTACAGTATTATAGTACGGAGATCGTTTTCACACTCGACTAGATGTGTGCTACAAACCACTTGTCAGCCACTTGTAGGATCCACGTATCACATGTTGTTCGACTCTTACACCGCATTACATAGTGCGGTTCACCCTTAATCTTTCCACCCCATCCGCTTTTGGAATTTAGTTTCGATTTTAATATATTGTATGTTTGGAGTATATTTCCCTTTTTGTTTTGGGGGAATTCCCGCAGAAAGCAAGTCAGTCAGAGTGAATCTAGTTTTAAGACACTTCGTTTCTTTTGCGCCGCCAAATTTTCGAGACATTGCGTATTGAGTCCCAACACCGCGCTTCGTCTTGTTATCAGAGCGAGAAAATGAAAATAGTTAATTTCTCCCATTGAGAATACCATTTATAACCGTTGTGTTTATCTTTAGACGTTGTGCCGCTGCGCAGCCACGGCTCTATTTGCCAGTTTCTAAAGATATTTCGTGTCGAGCGATGGAATCTAACGCCGCTCTTTCCAGTTCAAAGTTTTTACCTTGCGGCATTAAATAATATTCAGTGATATGTGATAATACCTAACATAAATATTGCGGTGCACTTAAACTTTCAACCCTCTTCCCCCTAACTTTTAGTTTGTATTATACCTTAAGTTAAACATATTTCAACTTATACGATATCTATATTTATATCTTATTTAAGATATTATATTGAATTTTGAATACTTATAAAGTTATTTATTCTTTTCTTTTGGCAAAATTTGATATTTGTCGAAAAATTCCCACACAACTCATGAACAACAACAACATGATATTGTGCCGTTTTTATAAACAATGTTACGGAACCCTTTTTGCGTAAGACCGACTCGTACTTGGCCGGTTTTTATATCTTGATTTTTACTCGCTCTTTACGCTGTGTCCCGTTTCAAGTAGGGTAGCCAAAGGGCGCCTAGAAACTCTGTTCCCCACTTTACGCGTAATTTTCAGCCCATTGTGTGTTGAGTGGCGGAAATCAACGCCGCGGCTAGTCTTGTTACTAGAACGAGGAAAAAAAAATAATTCTTTCCCTATAATGAGAATTAAATCCAAAGCGTCACGTTTACAGTCAGATTCTGTGCAGTATTATCATGACAACCCCTGGAAAAATATTCCTAAAATATATTTCTTTTTCAATAAAGGAACTATAAGATATTACAAAGTTTTATAAGAAAGGATACAAAGGAAGGGCCCTGAAGTACACTCGAGTATAATACGTCTTCAGTATAAGAGCTTAGGAGTGGCGGTTTTAGATGTTTAAAAACGAAATATTTTGTACAATACTAGCGTAGCATCTGACGTTGTATGCGACAGTTGTGGGTTTGATTCTCACTTAGGCGAAAGAATTATATAATATTTTTTCTTTATAGTAACAAGAAAAATCGCAGAGAAATTGTTCCGCCACTAAACACGCAATATCAGGCATATCGTAGCGCAGGGGCATAACCTGTGCGACCTTAAACGAGACAAGTTGTGGATTCGTTTCCCACTCAAGAAAGTCGAATATATAAAATTTTAATTTCCCCGCTCTGGTAACGAGACGAAGCGCGGCGTTGAGTTCCGTCCCTCAACACGCAACGCCTCCAGATGGCGAAAAGTAGAAAGCGGAAGTACTTAAGGTAAGGCTCCTTCTACCAACACTGTTGTGTGCGGGATGAAGCTAAAAAAAACGGACAGTCTCAAATTGCGGCCTGAAAGCCGAGAACGCAGTGTTAGCACACTAACTTCACTCCTACCCTGCTATACACCGGATGTATCAACAATCCGACTAAAACAGTGTAAACTAAGCCGTATAACATAGATTGATTTCAACCACTAATGGATTTAGTATTTCAATTAACCATTTTAATCAACGGGAAAAAAGCAAATTAGCTTTTGCGACACCCATATATGTATGAATGTATGTATGTAGACACGTTTGTATGTATTGACAATCACCCCATGGCGGCAAGGGGTATCCTCGAACGCTGCGCTTGTTATAATTTGTACTATTTTATTATGCAAATTATAATGTCATTTGGTTGTGTTAACTGGCTGAGATGGTATTGGGTTCGAATCTCGATATTATTAACCTCGTCTGACGATTAAATTTGAAGTATCGATATAGTAGAAAAGTAAGGAGTGTAGGGAAATAAATAGAAAGTTTGTTTTTAGCTTCACGCTGCATACCGGAATGGTCCTAGGGAACATGTGAACCTAGTGTTAAGACACTCCGTTCCAATTAAGAAGCTTCCGTTCCCTATTTTCCGCTGAATTCTGGAGGTTAATAGTTTCATTTCCTCTTTCTGGTAAGGAGACATAGGGCAACGTTGAGCTCCGCCACTCAACACGCAATGCCTTCGGAATTCGGCAGACAGTAAGAAAGGGGAGGGTCTTAATGGGAACTAAGTAAGTTAACATTGGGTTCCCAAGTTGCCTCTGCTTATCCTGCTAACTGCGGGATACAGCGTTCAGCTAAAAAATGGCATTGTACCCAAAACATCATAAAAATACTTACTAAAAGGATTTACTTATTTATTTATTTTTACCGTCGGTAATGTGACATTGTTTATACTGCGCTGCTTACATTTTTATTTTTATAGAATTTATTTATCAAGTTGACTTCAATTTTCTAGACATTGAGTTGTAGAACTCATTCAAAAATTTGTCTACCAGAGTAGGAAATAAAATTATATAATTTATATATTTTTAACTTTACTCTATACTCTGCACATATACAGCCTGGAAACCGAGAACTAGTTAAGACACTCCGTTCTCTATCAAGCCACTTACATTATCCACTCTCAACCGATATCTGCAATCAATGCATCAGCATTGCGTGTTAAGTAGTGGAACTCAACGCCAAGTTTTGATAGTTATATGTTGATCTCCGGCACCATGACGTACGTTTAAAATTAAACTTAAAAACGAAACAACCTTTGATTTTAATTGTACTTCAGTCAATTTATTATTTCATATCTATTCTATAAATCAATTAATTGAAAAATTAAATTAATCTAGTAGTAACATAATCAACGGATTGTAATCAACGTGAAAAAAAGGTATATTAGCGTCAGCGACACATTGGCCGCAGTGAAAATATATAATAGGGTATTTAAAATGGCGGAACAAAAATGCGATGCTCTCACTTGTTTAAAACCTGGGATGTGTCTGTGTTTTTTTTTAATTTAAGTGTTCCATTTCTCCTCTTTATACTTTCTTTTTTGTATTTTGAATGAAAATAAAGTTATATTCAGATCGTGTATTGACTAATAATAATCGATGCTTAATGTTTGCTTAAATTCTAATAGTATTTTTTTTAAGTTTCAGTTAGTGAATAGTCACAGAATACTGATAAGTCACTCTGTTCCTCATTTTTCGCCCAATTTTCAAGACATTTCGCGTTAAGTGGCAAAACTGAACGTCGCTCATTGCAAAAAAAACAAGATATGATAGCAAAGCTGTCAATTTCTGCCATTCTACATGATACCAACACGCAATCGAAATTTGGGCGGCGCGTAGGGAACAGTGTCTTAACACTAGGTTCCCAGGATGCCACTGCCTACCGTGTTATATGCGAGATAAAGCGTGTAGCTAAAAAAAGTAAAGTTATTTAATAGCAATTTTCTCCTAGTTTTGGAAATATAATCAAAAACTTCCAACATGAAGTACCAACATATAATTTTAAAAAATGCATGAATTATTCACTCCAATGAACGGATGGACAATTTAAATCGGTTCTACGATTACGTAGCAATGAGAGGCGTGTTATGTGGCAAGTACATACAAACACACGCATATAGCTATATATAGGTACATAAAGTGAGGGTAATACATAGAAAAAAGTAAATAGTGATAAAAAAGCCGCACTTTATTATGAGCCGATCAGATGGGAGAGGAAATTTTGTACGTTTGTATGTATTGGTTTGGCTTTGGGGTGTTTTTTTTTAGTTTTTTTTTTGGGTATTTTAGGCGAACAGAACACTCTCTTAAGTCACTCTACCTTTTTGATACCTTAGGTTAATGCTAATTTATGTCAAGTGTAATTTATTTAACATTTTATCTAATTATTTTATTTTAATTTTACAATATATTATAAAGTCATTGCATGCTCTATACGCTTAGCCCATAGCATAGTAAAAAACACGTTATTTAATAATGATGGTTTTAAAACAATGATTATTTCATAAGAATAAGTTTTATTATTACAAATGATTATAGAACATAATTTTAAATGAATATATTTGTAATTCAGCAAAAAAGTACTTTTTGTCTTCACGTTTATGATTGTAAAAGAAAGAACTCTATCTATTTATTCCTGTAGGTGTTCTTGAGATTCATGCGTTCAACTAAACCAACTCTTCTGATTTATAACACTTATATAATGAAATTCACAACCGTCGTGTCCTGACACCCCAAAGCCTCGAAATAATTTAACAAAAATTGTTATGCTAAGTTAAACAGCCTGTATAACACAAGCGCGTGTGAGTGTATCGATACAACTCACATATGCATCCACGCACACACACAGCATCGAGGTCACTCAGTCTTTGTGATGCAACACGAAAAATATAAATTACCCGACGACTTTGGAAAGTTTTTAAATATCTTCACTTTTTAGGTGCCTCGAGGACTTTTTAAATTTGCAACGTAATTACTTGCAATAGTATACTCATTATATTTTTTTAAAATGTTTAATTGATATACTTAGTTATGGTAGATTAATATATTTTTAGTTAGTTTTATTTTTTTTTTAAATCGAATTGAGATTGAAGTGCCGTGGTTTGTATAGAAGGTAATTTTGACTGTCTAAGTATTTTTGTAGCAGGGAAAAGAAATGAACTCTTTTCTTTTATAAATACAGGAACTTTTAATTTGTTCTTATAAAGAAACTTATATCCACATAAGTTTAAGTTAGTACATGTGGATCTAGTGTCACATCACTACATACTACTGTAATATTCTAAAACATATTATAGATTATCGTAACAACATTTGTTTTTTTAAGAACCTTTTATTCTTTAGTTTTTTTTTAGATTTTTATATTTATTTTATAAAATTAAAATACCAATTAAAAATTAGATAATCTAATATCATATACATATATTCTTAAGGACAGTGGTGCAGATACATATATTCTTAAGGACAGTGGTGCAGTGGTGCAGATTGTGTGTGCCAGTCGAACGAGTTACTTACATTTCCTCGTTCTGGAAATGAAACGAAGCCCTCTCAGAACAAGTCACTCACTATTTGGTAGAAAGTGCGGAACGGAGTGTCTTAACACTGGATTGTCTCTGCCTTCCGTGCTATTTATGAAGAAATTATAATATATATTTATTTCAATTAATTTATTAACATAATTAACAAACTTATATCAGGTTTGTTACATAAATACAATCAAAAGGTTTAATCGGCGATAAAAGTTTTTGTAAAAGCAATTACATAAAATAAAATAAATCTATAAATAAATCACATTAGTTTACGAAAGCTCATATATTATATATCGCCATTTTTACTCGAATGACGTGTTACATGTCATTGATAAAAACCTTCAACGTCATGCCTTAATATGGGAACGATACCATATCTAAAATATATTTTTTCTTTTTAATATGGAGAAATTGTCAGTTTGTAGCTAATTTTTAAATTAACACTTCACGACGTCAATTACTTACAAACATGGAATAAAAATAATGTGAAATGAAATGTTTACGTTAAATTGTGAGTCATTTGTTGATTACAATACAGGGTGGAAGAGGCAGCGCTTCTTTTACTGAAACTGCATATAGGGTAAAATATTTCAAACCCAGAATTAAAAAAAATAATCAAGGTACCTCAACGGTTTGGACGTAGGATTTTTTTTTCATTTCACGATTTTTATCCATACCTATATTTCGTGTCACGCACACATACGTAAGCGACGTTGCCGCTTTGACAGGTAAGTGTGTGCGTGCCTATGTTATACTTTACAAATGGCGTTTTATTTTAAAACGATAATTTTATTATTTATTTTGTTTGAAAAAAAAACTTTTTCATTTTTGAGAATTTTTTTTTTCCGAATTATATTAGGCTTTTAAAGAGTAGTTAAAACTGTGGTTTCATTTAAAGTGGCGCTGACAATTCCACCCTGTATAATACATATTAATATGGTAAGTGACCACAAATTCATATCCAGATTGAAACAATGTTTGTAGTTATGGCCACCGTTTCTATAGGTTATCTTAAATTAATATAATAATTGAAAACTAAAATGATTGATAAATAATTATGATTGATAAATCACGGCGCTAAGTTCTGCCAGTCAAAGGGTAACTAAGGGTCTCGAGTTCGGACGGAAAATTAAGAAGGTCACTAGAACTATTATCATTTTATTTAAAAAAAACTTAATTTCGAAATAGCGTTAAGTAATAATATTTTTATATGAGTACTGATTATTCAAATTAAATATAATCTATGTAATATTTTTTGTGACTTGATTTTTTTTTCTTTAAGTCCCAAATGTGGCGAAACTCAACTCTGAGCTTTCTCTACCAGAGCGAAGAAATGGAATAATTTAGCAAATTAATTAACCTTTTATTAATATATAAAAATAATACTATTATTGAACACAATTCGTTTGCAATAATAATTTCAGTTTACTGCTCCCGCTGTATAATATTAAGAACAATCGTGTCATCTTACATCTTAAGTCAATTCATCTTGTTTAAGCTACACAAGTTGCTGTATGTGCATACATACAGTATGTATGTGTACGTATGCCCCACTTACAGCCACTAAAAATTTGGGTCAAAGACTTTAAAGTGTTTACCATTGACTGTTAGGTGTATTGATATTTATTAATATCGAATTTTGCGTTTGTGTTGTCCTTTTATTTTACCATGTCAACAAAAAAAAATTAAGTACTTAGTGACGTCATAACGTTACTAGCGTCTCTATTTTAAGTGATATATTATTGTACCTGCTTTTGTCATAATATACATCTTGTTTTGTTTACTTTCTAGCGAGAGACTATATAATAGATATTTTATATAAGGGAATCAAACAGTTATTGTGCTTTTTTATTATAAGTCCAAATAAACTCTTAGTAATAAAAATATAAATAAGACTGGGATGAAATTAAATCATTTACTCTACATCTTTGCCTTATACATGAAAAAAGGCTATCTCTTTTATTTTCACTATATTTTTTATTTGCTTCACGCTGTATCCCATACATAGCAGGATAGGCGAAGAGGACGTAGTGTCAAGACACTCCGTTACCCACCTTGTGCCACAATTATTGAGACGTTGCGAATTGAACGGTGGTACACAACGCGTCGCGTCGCTTTGTTTTGATACTAGAGCGGGAAATTGAAAATATTTGTTCCTTGAGGTAGAATCGAACTCACAACCATCGCGTTTACTGTCAGATGATTACTTATTGTATTTCAATACAAATCACAAAGTCTATCTCCACGTTATCGAACATTAACTCTATTGCCAAAATGCAGTGCTTGTCGCGAATACGCATTATAAATCGACATTCGTTGTACGTTTGAACGGCAGGGAAACTTTCAAACCGTTTTTTTAAAACTTTTTTATCACTTTATTTTGAATCGATCTCTTCCGCGTTTAAATTGTTTATTATAGTTATTTATAATTTTAAAACATGTTTTTTTTATATTAAAAGGTTCACTTTATGTGGCAATTATCAAAAAATTTAATTAATTACACAAAACCATTAAAGCATTATAATTAAAATGTTAATATATAAACCTTATACTTTATTAGTTACGCTAATTTAATGCAATAATAAAATCGATTTACATATTCTTGTGAGTTCACAAATTGAGTATATAATAGCGATATAAAACATCGATACTTAATGATGCCATTTGGTGGATTTCTCAAATAACAAGCACTGAATCGATGTACATTGCATAAAATGTACTGCGACGTGAGAAACCTGTCCCGCCCGACCTTTGTCTTTAACATGCCGCCGCGTAATTTACAAATAAAAAATATTGAACAGAGGTCCTCGTATCGGAGAGGTCACGACAAAATTAATTTTAATGTTGCACACGCTTCACAAGTTTGTATGAAAACGAAATGCACACATTATGTGTATATGTTACGTCATTCTTTTATATTTCTGCATTAATTGGTAATTTATAATTATTTTTTATAATTACTACACTAAATAGTTTTTAAATGGTTACCTTATGCGTAATAGATTTTTTTTGTTGTATAATATCGATTAAAATACAGTTTGCGTTTCAAAAATATCGATACATACAGTTCGTTCGCTCGTTCGTTTACCATATATAGGCTATCTGCAGATCTTAAAAAAATTAAAACGTATCGTTGTAATTTGTACTTTATGCGTTTGTATGTCAAGAAAGATGACGGTGGCACTTAAAAATGACTTTAACTATACCGGTCGCCTGACATTTCGCTTAATATTAGTTATTACTTTCGGAGGTCACTCTTCTCATTATGTTTAAAGAACATAATTAAATAGAATAAATTATTAATTTCAATATACAACTAGTATTCAGTTTTTAGTAAAATTAGATACCTGTAAGCATTTTGTTTTTATCTCCATAAAAAGTATAAGAAAATAACCCAACGATGTATATTTTTGCAATTGACCCAAATAAGCCACATGGCCGCGCCGACTTAACGCGCATCTGTGGCTGTAGTAGTGAAATTGCATACAGACTGCGTACGGTCAGAAAATAATGATATTAGTGATTGTTTTCCCTTTTTAGCTTTATGCGTCCGAACGTTTAGGCACAGATAATATAAAGTTAAGACACTCCACTTTTTACACATTTTAGTGTTTTATACTCAACTCAACGTTCGGAACAAAATTTGCAATTTTACTAAGACATAAAATATCGTTTGGTTTTCACTAAGTCGGCTAATTTGAGAAAGAACCAAAAACTATGGTTACACCATTAGTATTAACTTTGTCATTTTAAATTACAATTGTGTGGCTTAAATTAACTATATATTTATAAATTAAATAATAATGCCACTTTCATCCTTAATTGTATAGAAGCAGATGTTATTTTTATTTCTTTTTATATTAACATATAGCCGTAATATAAAAAAATGTATAGACAAATAATAAAATTTTGATCATAAGTCAGATTGAACCTAAGATAGGTAAACTGATTTGGAAATATTCGTTAATTTAAATATTATTACCTACCTGTAATACCTGTTATTACCTTAAATTTTGTACCTAAAAATTAGCATTTTTAAAGTTAAATTTCCTTTTTTAAATTTAAATTTGGAATAATTTTAATATTAAACCTAATATTTTCTTTTTTTTATCTTTATAAAACCTAGTGTTTGATTTCACTCGAATACAAAGTGATTTTTAATATATTCTCGATGAACTGCAAGTGCACTTGAATTAAAACTATTTTAAAAACCAACCTGCAATTATCTTTTACTCTGAACCCGCATCATAACAACATAGTCATTCAAAAACAACGGTTTCATTAGCGTAACTAATAAAATTAAAAATATTATCATACAAAAAACAAAATACAAAATAAATTGTATTAAACATATTAATCAGGCATAATAGTATGCAGACGTTACGTCCAATGACAGGCGATATTGAATTGTGGGTGTGCATGTGTGTGTATGTGTTAATGTGTGTGTATGTGTCATTCTTTCACACATTTTTGATCACTATATTTTTATTTGCATTACACGTGGGTGTGTGCGTGGGTGTGCGTGTGTGCACTAATTGCGATAGCTACTTCATTTAAATTTCGTCAGCCAGCACAAAGTAAGGAGTGTAAGTTGGAAAGTTGATATTTTGAACGATAAAAGTATTTAAAAGTTTAATTTTTATTGATATTTTTATTTATATAATATGTTAATTAACTTATACTGTTTTTTAACATTTTTAAAGTGTTCCATACTTAGAGAAGAAAAATACTTATTTAGAAAACGTATAAAATTTGATTGTAGCGGAACTCGAACCTGCACCTCCTGGAAACTGACCAGGCGCTGTGACCACTAAGCCATACGTTCTCATCAAGCTATGTCGAAATTATTAAACGCTTGTTACAACTTATTTATGCTGTTAGCATTTCTGTAGGGAAATTTTTACAAATCAAAAATAGCAATCTTGCCAGATGATAATTCTTAGCAATTATCTTTAGGTAGCTAAAATTTGGCTGAAAATAGACAGCAAAAAAAATGGTTAAGTTCTAACACTCAACTACAACCTTTTAGCCAGTTTTCAAAATACAATAAAATGTAACTAATAAAGTTATTTAAATCGCTACGACTGTGTATAAAATGAACATATCTTGTCTTATTATATTGTCTTCGAAAGGCTCAAACATAATGGGGTCATGCTTTGATTGACTTTAAAAACGCGTTATAGTGATTTTAAACAGTATTATATTCAATTTGTTTAGGTCGTTTGCCTTTCATTGTTATTACAATAGGCTCTTGGCCGTAAAGTAGATTAAGACTGTAAGTTTTTACATCGAAACGTAGAAATTCGAAATGAATAATGTATTCAAATCAGGTATAGTTTTCTTTGAAAAAAAAAGAAGTAGCAGTATTTGTATCAAACTAAAATAAACAAACGAATGCCATTACGTATAAATATAAATAGACATAGTATACAATTTTTAACAGAACTTGAGACATTCTATGGTGAGTGTCAAAACTCAACGTCGTAATTTGTCTTGCCAAATAAACATAGGAAGATATGAGGAAATAAACATATTACGTGTCCACTGATAAGAATCGAACATAGAACTATCGTGCGTACAGTTAGACGCTGACCTCAAAGTGTGCAATGATCTCAAATATAATTTTAAACACACATTAAGTACAAAATTAAGGCTCTTATGAACATAAGACGTATATAAGATACGTAATAAATAATAATTATAATGGTACAAAACGAGATTCCTATCGGTGTCGGTAAGGAAACGAGGTTGCCTCGCGAGGTCTAACTCGTTGGCTGTATATTTAATTGGCAATCAAAATTCGGTTGAAATTTCTTTCTACTTACACTAAAAAGGCGAATGTGATTACAGTTTAAATTTATATAAGTCCGTTTAGTCGTATGTATGTAAATTAGTTAGGTTTTGGTGCAATTTTTCGGTTTCTTTTTTGGTACCGACTGCTATTGTAATAATAATAAAATATTGAACAGTGCTGATGGAAACCGGACAAGGGAAGAGTTACTAACATTCATCTTAGGCAGACTGTAAAAAAATAAACTTGATTATAAGAAACAAATGCTACTTAAATAAGTCAAACAATCGTAGATATTTAACTTTTATTTTCTAAGATACCTTTATAACTTAATAATAATAATACATTATTATCTCGAGTATACGAAGAGAACTAAGAGACCTACGCAAAGAAGAGGCTGTTGTAGCACAAAGGCACAGATTCTGCATGGAAATGCGATCTGAGTTCGATTTCAACTCGGGGGAGTGAAATATTGTCATTATTGTTGTTCTTTAATTATGGCGATCCGAGCGTGCCAGTTCGGCACTAATCACTTCGCAATATTGTCATTACATCACTTTGAAAACGTACCAAGTGAAATGCTAAGTGGCGCCATTTAACTCGCAGTGTATCAAAAATTTAGGAGAAAGTAGGGTACGGAGTTAGTTAGATTTGCCTTGCCCACCCTGGTATATGCGGGATACAACGTAAAGCTATATTTAAATGTAAAAAATAATAATATCAAAGATCTCAAATAATGTCCTGTATACCATAATAGATGTCGTTAGCTCCACAACACAATCGAATGTAACGCCACATAATCATTCACTTAATTTGCAAATACTTTGTGATGCAGTTGGATCTAGTCTAAGTGGGCGTGATAGTTGAAAGCCAATATAGTACATATTAGTGTATAGTAGGGATAGTAACGGAAAAATATAATAGTTAAGTGAATCTAGGAGACTCTTGATATTATGATTATCATAGTTTAAGTTCGTTTTTTTTTAAAGGTCTCGTGTAAAACAAATGAAAAAAATGATGACATTCCAAAATAACACGAAATCACCAAATCAACGCTTACCCCATTTTACCAATCCCGATAAGCGGTCCATACAGCCGGACATTACGCCCTCATTTTTATTTGGCACATAGACAAAAACAACCTTTTTTCTTTATATAGCACGCACACGCAAAAAAATATATACTACCATATAAATATATACACCAAAAGTATATATTATATGTAATTTTATCTACGAACGATTATGAGCCTTGTTGATTACTTAATAGGTGGTATAATCGTGTGGCTACCACCCCCATTTGGGCGTACGAGACTGGACAGAGTTCAATAATTAGTGAATGTTTTTTAAACAGAATTGAAAATTTGAAATGAAGTTTTATTCGGGCTGATTGAGAATTTTTCAATTGGTAATACCGATGAGTATCCGCGTTATATTCTCCTCTTTTTTTTATTTGTTCCGTCCTCCCGACGGCAATTAAAAATGGATTATTGCATTGTTGTCGTTTGTTCAGGTGCTTTTTTTTCGTTGTTTTCTTTCCAATATTATGCTTATTGTATATATTTGACAGGTTCTCATTTTGTATCGTTTCGCGTGTATTGAAAATGTATGTGGGTACTTGTACGTTTGGTTCAAACTACTTTGCGTCAGCTATAGTAAGATCTGAATGGGTACTGAGATTTGTTTTCACTGTTTTGATTGTGGATGAAATTTATTTTATAGTTTGATCACATAGTTTTGGACTTCTATAGTGTATTGAAATAATGCACCATCGTCGTGAGTTCGAAGATTGTATGTGGTCATATTTACAATTTGGTTTGTTTAGACGAAGTCCAAAATAGAGCCGTTCGTAGGAAACTGAGTGTCTTAAAAATAGGTTCCTCTTACTTACCTTAAAATAACCACTAGTTAAAAGCTCAGATACGGAATCTGCTACTATAATCTCAATCTTTAACATACAAAATTTAATCTAAATCACAAGATATCAGATCATTTATAACCTCGAAAATACACCAAAAGATCTGCCTTCTTGGAATTTTTATTATCTATGATGCGTACAATCTTTTTACTCAGAATATAATGTGGCCAAATCATTTGATCTCCTCGCATCAACACTTTGTGTTATACAGGGGTTCAAATAAACTGGTTGAGTCAACCAGTGTTAGATGATCTACGTAATATATAGCAATGTATAGTTGTAAGGGTCCGCTTGAGTGGTCTGTTTTACAAAGGGCCAAGGGCTCTCGAGACTTGTCGAGCTAGATCGAAGGGCAGGGGGTCGAAAGAACTGGATTGAAATATAGACGCGTACACGATAGACTTATAATATGAATTTAGTTTTGGTTCTTTTTTTCTTTGTTTATATATTTTTGTGATAATATTCATTATGAGGCCGTCAGTACTCTTAACGCGA
The DNA here is from genome assembly GCA_016802625.1 of Heliconius numata. Taxonomy (NCBI): domain Eukaryota; kingdom Metazoa; phylum Arthropoda; class Insecta; order Lepidoptera; family Nymphalidae; genus Heliconius; species Heliconius numata. The sequence goes on from JAEBDU010000099.1 coordinate 620,690, forward strand.
CGGTAGTGGGATCGAGACCCACGAGACCTCACCCAAGAAATGATTTATTTTCATTTGCTCGACAAGACTCGTTATTCGTTGGTAACAAGACAAAGCATGGTGTTAAGTTTCGCCACTCTTTTGCAGTGTTGCGAAAATTGATCAGTACGTAGTGTCTTAACACTAGACTCCCTCTATATGGCCTAAATTTTTTATATAATTTATTATTTTAGTTGAAATCACACAAAATGAATTAACATAAATTTAACTTAACTTAGCTTCACGCTTTATCTCTAGTGGGGTAGTCAGAGAAAATGGAGCGCCAAATGCTACTGTCTCTACACTGGTTGTTTTTGGGGTCGAAAGTTTGTATGAAACTTCGTTACTATAAATGCTAGGAGTTTCAAATTTTGCATAGACTAGGACGTAGTCATGGAGACAGAAATTAATAATAACATAGTTCACGCGGGTGTAACCGCGAGCGGGCCGCTAGTAAATAATAGTCCTAGTCCTAGTCCTGCTAGGTTGAAATTTTTATGTTTCCTAATATTTTTCTAATTTTACTATAATCACTTTTAAAAAAGCTGCTGTGCTGTGTGTGATAACGTGTGTAATTGAAAACGAAGATTATGAACACGAATATTATTTAAAAGAATATTGTTAGCAACAGCGATACCAACCTCGATGTTAATAGATAAAAATTGATTTATACCATTTTGTACATCATATTATATCTATACTGATCGTCGCCCGCAACTTTGCTTGCCAGGACTTTTAAACGGTAAATTAAAAATTTAGTTTTTTCCAGTTACCGTACGATTACCGAAAAACTCTCTCTTAGTGTTTCTCTACACTTACTAACCTACCTCATTCAACCTCAATTTTAACTTTCTTAGTCCAGAGGTTTTGGCTGTGTGCTGAATGTCCATTACTCAGTGATAATAGAAAAGCTTTGTGTATACAGATTGTTGAAAATTGAAAATCATAGTAATTTGACAACGTCAAATTTTCTCTCCACACCTAATTAGGAACTTATATGAATAATTTTATCTATTGTCATGAAAACTAAAAAATCTAAACTCTCTCAAAATCTATCAAAGTTAACTTTGCCAAACAGATTGAAATGTTTGAAACGCACACAAACACAATAACATAGTGGTTACAAGTAGTTCAAATAGCGACACACACATACATATGTTCTCTATATATGTGTGTGTACGATGTTAGTGTGTATTAGGGTCGACGTCCAGCGCTTTTGAAGGATATATTTTAGATATGATTCTCACTAACTTTGTGTTATATTTAACTTTTTAAGCTAAAGTAATAATATTTTTGTATCTTTCTTATAATATTTTAATTGTGATAATGTACAATTTATAATATTATAATTAAATGAAGATACAATAATATATTATTTTCATCATCATTCATTATTTGTTAATTAGAACCCTATGGTTATAAAAAACATTATAATTATTCGCTATTATTATTCATTAACACAATTACATGTTTAATCGAAAATCTAATTCCATTACTTCATATCATCATTAGAACTAACCTACGCACACAACCAACATACTATAAACACACACATAAACAAAAGACAACATTCGACATATAGCTTACATGTGTGAGTCTATCCTTCCTTGACCTAGAGACTCGACTATCACGTCTAGGTCAGGATCACTATATTCGACCGCCATAGCTTGAGCCCCCCACACTCCCGCCCCATACAGAACCATTGTTGGTTCCAACCAATTGTATAGAATACCAGGGCTCAAGTTGTTCTGGACATGTGTACCGACTAGACGTATGCCAGACGAGGACTGCGGTTAGACTACTTTAGTGTGAATTTGAATTTCTAAATTGTTTAACCAAAAGGTTTAGTTGGTTGTTAAATACCAAGTTAAATGTTTGTGTGGTTAACTGATATGTTACAGTTATGTTATTTAGATTAGAAAAGATCGTTGTTCGGCATTTGTTTGTGAACTCGACGATTGTGGGGTTCGATTCCTTGTGCGGGAATGAACTATTTTTATTTGCTTTCTTTGGTAGCAAGACTAATAACGGCGTTGAGTTCCGCCGCCAAGCATGTAGTGTCTTGTATTTTGGATGGAAAGTGCGGGACGAAATGTTTTAATACTGAGTACCCTCTGCCTATCCTGCTTTATGCGTGATAAAGCGTAAATACAAGTAAAAGGAATTATCGTATTGCAATTTTGAAAATGGCTTGATTTCTTGACTCTTGTTTCCAGAGTGATTATTAAAATATTAAATAGTTCATTTCCACGAGTTGGAACCGAACCCACAACCGTCGCGTTTAGTCGCAGGCTTGTACCACGTAAGGGATGGACAATCTTAACACTGGATTTTCTGCCTATCCTGCTATATGCGGGATACAGCGTGAAGTGAATAATATTATGTATATTTCTCATTTTATATATAAATAGTAGCAAAGTCAAGGGATGGGAATGCAACGGTGAACGACCGCCGAAACGCATCGCGAGGCAAGGTCACGCACACCAACGCGCCGCTGGGGACCGTGAAATTAGAAATAATAGTGATGCAACGACTTCTAATCGATACCATATAGAATATGAAATTGTTACTCTTTTTTTATATTTGCTATTTAAATAATTTTTATTTTATTGTTTAAGCAAATTAGCGCTATAGGATTTAGACTCTAGAGGTACGATACTCCATTCTCTATTATTGTTTAATTTACCTATATATTAAATTTCTTGAAACTGTGTCCCTGTCAACGTTGTATTTTAGGACTTTTTTGCAAGATTATTAAAAAAATATTTACAATTAATATTTATCGACTATTAAAAATACATCGTACTGTATTTTTTACACTAATATGAGCTTATAGCATTAGCGACGCGACAAACAATATACCGTCTGTATAATAAGAGGTGACAGTTACAGAATATCAATAGATTACGTTAACGACCTCCTCAAGTCGTATTAATTTACCATCAAGGCTAAGTTGTGCATTAAAATTTTTCGTACAGGACATATCGGAAATTTAAAAAAATCATAAATCACTTAAACAGGATGTAATGATTTTAAAAGACAATGCTTTTTTATATATACTATATTTATAGAGCTACTGTCATAAGGTTATAATATAAGTTATTATAATTTAAAATTTGTTAACACTTGAATAACATGGTGCATTGGACTTTTAAAATATACGATAGTATGTAAATAAAAGAAATATATTTTTTTCGTATAGTGTTCAGTTACAATACAACGCGACGTATGATTAGCTTACGTTTAACGCATTTTAATATTGAATTTATTTTGAAACTATGCTGTTATACGTCGACTTATATATGATACTCTTCATAATACTAACTTTAAGATACAAAAGATACAAGAAAAAATATTTTTTCGTCTATAAACACATCACCTATGCTGAGAATAAATTTAAAATGGAAGAAATGATTATTTATGACTTTAAAAATTTAGACAACATTTAGATATGCATATATCCTGCATATTAAATAGAAACCATTGCAATTGAATTACGTTGACCTCAATCGAACCTGCCTAAAAATACCAAATTTCCAAATTTATATGTACAAAATAATTATTTATCAATACATATACATTTCAGTCTGCACTATAGTTTGGAAGGTCAGTCGTCAGTAAATAGGAAGCGAAATATTATTAAAACGTCAAATTTATAAAAACGCATTTTATTATTTATAAATATGTGTACGTAGATAGGTACAAGAAAATGCAATAACATTATAAATGTGTTATTATCATGCCTCCATCAGCCTTCGTCACAAGGCCAACCGGGTTAATTGTGGTTGATTCACATCAAATTCTAGTGGATGTGTTTTGCTTTAAAGGTGAATATGTAAACCAGACGTTATTTGTATTATATTCAATTTGAATTATAAATAAGAATTTTGCATACATATTATATTGTTATAGAACATATCCGCTTTCCATATATAGAAATACTAGAAGTTATTCAAATCAAGTTTATTGGCTACTTTAACTTGTGAAATAAGCAGACGGAACTTAGTGACATTAAGTTTTACTGTACAGAGTACACACCTCTCATCTGATCTGTGTGATCGCATTTAATATATGGATATTTAAATCTTTCTTACCTACCTCTCTCTTATAACCTCAGAAACGATTGTATAATACAACAATAAACTGCAGTGTTAATTTAGCTTAAAATAAAACATTTTATAAGAACATTCACTCAAGTTTCTATCGAATACCTTACTTAATTAATTTTCGTTAGATATCGACAAATGTTTCGTACATCACTACGCGTTCAATGCACTACTTATATTAAATTCAGTTTTACTATAGCCCTGCTTTGAAACGTTTATTTTCGTAATCTTAGGTTCGTTTGGCGTATACCTACTACTGGTTTATAATACATTTGACAGCTGACGTCACGTGAACATGTATTATTGTTTTACAAATGGCTGAATAACGAATATACATTGTTTCTGGGTTCGTTTGTTAAAAAATATTATATTTATAATATATTTTTACGTAAAAAAATTTAAACATTAGAAATTAACAGAAAATAGAAAAAAAATACACCTATAGATAATACCACTGTGTACCTAAATTTCTTACATCGGCTTTATTTTGGCTAATGACAATATTACCAATAGTATAAATAATACTCAGTGCCGCAATTTATTACCAGAGTAAAAACATAAAAATATTCATTCATTATTATTAATTCATGAACCAAAAACCGTCACGAAGCTATGTATGTGTCTATCTAAGATAGTACATTTTTAAATAAAAAATAACATTAAAAAATACATTTTAAATCATAAAAAAACACGACATCTATCTCAGTCACTTATCTCAATGCAACATAAACGTAATTTCACTTTCAACGAATACAGATTGGTCATAGATCTAAAATAGATTTCTAGACCTAGTTAACATAATACAAACGTCGAGTCGCCTAGGTCATGCTCTAGACGTGACGTGAGCTGTGACGCGAGGTGTTTTAGCTCCGCCCGTGAACTCGGGCGTTTGAATCTTGACCGTATTCAATGATATCTATAAATATGTATAAGAAAAATGTAAGTGTAGGCTGTCTGTACATAAAATTTATTAGAAAAGCTATTATTGATGGCATTTATCAATGTATTTTTGACTGTTTGTCTGGGATTTGTGTCCTTACAACTTAACGTACGTAACTTTCCTTAATGTTTATTGTTTGTTTTATTTCAATCGGTTCATAAATATAAAAATATCTATATTTCAAACAGGAAGTCGTGGGCGCGTAGGACCTAGCGTGACATCTTCTCATAGTTTCAAACCGTTTAAGAGATATTGCGTTTTGCTTTGTCTAACAATAATAATTTTTTTGTTAAAAGCGTCTCAATGGCATCACGCTTACTTAAAAATGTTAAAATTTAAAACTATCATTACAACGTTTACAGTATAAATTTAGTCTAAGAGTAATTATATGAAAGTACAATACTTTGAAACGTCCACATTAACACAGACGCATAAACTGACAAACACAAATACAAGCATTTATAATAAACTTAAAACTCACAGAAATTGCTATCTCGTTAACGCTCTCTAATTATGTCGAAATAATGCATAACCGGCCATTGTTTGCCCAAAAATCTTTTTGAGCAAATCTCAAAAATGCAGATGGCGCAATTAAAAAAAAACAACACGTCGGAACCAAAAACGACAAGATGGCGGCCCTATTTAGATCCTGCCTTCTATTGGCGCTAGCATTTAAAAATGGAATGCAATGTCCTTGGCGGAGTTCGTTGACCTTCCGATGCATTTTGGCGGTTTTCCATTAGCAGCCATTTTGTCGTAACCGCCATCTTGTCTAAATTTAGGTTTTAGACCATCAGATCTGATGTTAGGGTGTATATTTGTTTACTTGATTGTTGTGATGCATTTGCAACTACCGCATCCTCTAGTTTATCTAATTTCGATTTTATTCCGTGAGCATAAAGTACATTTTTTGTTTTTTGAAAATTTCTGATTATTACTCACAGCTATTCAATTTTGGTTCATATTATAAGGCTGTAAGGTGTAAATTAGTGTATAGAAATAAGACAGGCAGCCGAAGTCTTATCATGACCAGTGAAGGTGAGCTAGACAGGGAACTTTTTCATTTTGGTAGCGTTTTAGTACTTATGAAATTTTCAAAGGGCTTAACTTATTAATTTAGTTAGAAGTACGTTGATTGTTAAATGCTTCGGTTTATTAATTTAATATAGTTTTTAATGGACATACTGAAATGACGCTGTTATGACAGTTTAAACATGGTTAATGCTATATATTCTGGGTTCGAAGCGTAGTTGACACAAAATGCGTAAACATTTTGCACTTGGCACAAAGTATGGTTAAACGAAAAGTGGAGAAATCAGTGGCTATTTGCTGTGTTGTGAGTACTCATCACGCATGATACGGATACACAATATATTACTACCATACTACAGCAGAATTAACTTTTTCAACTTCATCCTGTATCTCATATAAAATATAAGGTAGAGATAAGGAATCTATTCCTAAAAAGTGTGGAAATGAAAATAATTCAATCTTCCGAGTGGTAATCGAACCCACCACCGAAGTGTCTACAGTTAGACGCTTCGCCACGATGCCGTCGTCTTTCCTATTGTTTAGTATTAGTTATAGCTAAAATTATTACCTTTTTGGTGGCACTAGAAATACACTGATAAATACTTTTATTTGAAAAACCGGATACTCCTCAAGAATGTTTCAATTACACATTCCGTATGCATTGAGAATAACAATCAATATAAATTTAACCTAAAAATGTCTATCTCATTAGTAGATTCTGGTCACGAGACTGTCTTTATTTCTGAGGAACGCAGATTGTTGTATATAGGTATTTGTGTAAGGCACCGACCGTGACCGTCTCTCCGTTTTAGACAATCCCCTGTATTAGTGGATAAATTTGAAAGTCAAATATGAAAAAGACCACATGGTGAAATTGGGATATGCCTGACTGAACGGTATGGTAGTTTGGTATGGTAGTTTCAATTTCAGACGGAGCAATGCTTATCTACGAATATATTTAAAATTCTTTCATTACTAAGTAACTGACAGACAACGCGCAGATGAAAGTACTGGACTTAGAAGTTGTAACTTGGCGTATTGGTAGAATAGATTACACTCCACTAGAATATGCCTCAGGAACGGAAATCAACGGGTTTCCATTTTGCCTCGCAATAAATGCGCAAAGAAATGACGGCTAATGTATATATATTATTTTCTTGGTTTGATCTCCTGCAATGTCTTGGATTTAGGAGGAAAGTGTGTCGGAAGTGGTCGGAGTATCTTAAAATTAAGTCCACTCTGAAGCTATGAATTGGTTGACTTTCAATTGCTCTAAATTATATAAAGGAAAGAGAAGAAAAAAGAATTCATTACATAATAATAATAATAATATCATGTCAGTCAGTCTTTTGCTCAAAAAAAAAGAAAAATCTTAGAAGAGGTATCATTTTTGTTACTACAATAAATAACATATTTTTTCTAAGAACTAGATAGACTACTTATCGGTTTTCCTCAATTGTATAACAGCAGTTGCCGTATCTTGTGCAATACTGTAGAAAGCTGGCCTAGCTTTGTTAGACACGTAGCAATGATGTAGCTGATACAGTTGTATTAGTTGCCTTATAAATTAGAAAAGAGTGAAAAACGTTTTAGAGGCAGTCGTTGATTAGACGCGTCTAATTGTAACGACGCGCCCCGATTTCTATTCATGGAAAAGAAAGATTTCCATTACATCGCTTTACTGTAAACAAGACAAAACACAGCTTTGGATTTACCAGTCAACAGGCAATGTCTCGATTGGGTGTTGCTCGGAGAACAATATGTCTTAATATTTGGTTTCCTCTGGCTGTTCTGCCTCAATGCGGGAGACCTTACAAAAGCAAGAAAACAAAGTGATTCATCATAATTTTGAATTCTTCTTCATTGTAGAGACATTATAGAAATTGGTTAAAAGCTTAAAATTAGGCAAAAATTATAGGAATAGGGCGAAGGAATCCATAGGAAATTATACTCGGAAAAATGTTCCTTCCGGTGTTCCTAGAACGACTTTAAAAGGGTTAATGTACAGTTTAAATTACATAATATATAAAACATTATATGTATATTGGAATTTGACCTAACGACAAAAGGTAAAGTCTAATTTTTTCCCACTCTTGTGCTTTAAAGAACCCAAATGGAAAGGAGCACTTCCATTTATCAATTTCTATGAGAGTAAAATATAGAATTATTGTAAACAAAAAAATTGAACTAGAATTAAAATTCCGCCCAATAACGAAGCTATAAGCAAATCAATCAATCTAGCCTTTATAGGCTTTATGAAGTATAATGCATATATGTATGTATGTACTCGGCTAGTACTCTAAAATACACGCGGCGAGCCATCTATTTCAGAGCTTTCGATAAAAAAACATAAAAAAGCACGTTTTATGAATGGAACTGGCACGTATGTGGAGCTTTCACGAAAACTAGGAAACTAGGAAAATACTGAAAATGTTTCCTTTCTAATACAAGTGACTATTTGGATTTATGGGTTATTATTGTTATTTATAGTTATTCACATTGTTATTAGGACGGAGAAGTTTGTCGCGCAAATTCTTTAGTCGTTAATGAAAAGTCCTACTTAGTAGGCCGGAGGTTGCGGGTTCTATTCCCTGTGTAATGTTGATACGTTAAAGTAGATACATTATTAATATGGAATGGATTTTGTGTCTTTATCTGTTTATGCATATTTATTTACTTCATCATCATCATCATCATCATCATCAGCCTGTCCTCGTCCACTGCTGGACATAGGCCTCTCCAATGGCACGCCACTGAGCTCGATCTTCAGCTCTTACTTATTTACTTACATTTAAGTAAATACATTGTATATAGAAAAATGTATGAATTTTGAAGTATGTACTCGTATATATATTTATCAGTACAGGCTTTGCTTAAGGAGACAAAAAAAGGATTTTATTTTTGTCCACTTTCTCTACCATTCAATAAATTTCCTTCAATTTTGAAAAAAAAAAATCAAACAAAAATATTCTTTCAATGTTTAAAATAAATATATACGCCATGCAATGTCTTAAAAATTGGTCGGTGCGTCGCATACGGAGTGTCTTAACTCAAATTTCCTCTCTGTAAGCGGGAAAAATAAAAGAATATAATTTATCACTACACTCCACACGCACTATAGTTGTACATGATGACGTCAAAGCCACGTGCATGACGTCACGCGCGCCGACACGACACGTGTAGTACGCATTGTTAGAACTAAAACCTATCTCATTCATATTCCTAGGCTTCACTATTGTTCTAGGTATAATATAAACACTAACTTTCATTTTCGTATAACATTCGATTTCTAAGCGTGTATCGCAATAGAGTATTGTTTAGACTTTTAGAGGGAGAAACGTAGTGGTTTTGATTATATAGGCGATGCATTATACGTACGATTCCCACTCACAGAAATCATCTCTGGTAACATACAACGCGTTGTTGGGTTCCGCAATCCACCACGTAATAACTCTCATGTCAGTAGGCTACAAGCGCAGAAAGGAGTATTTTAACACTACTACGAGTATATTATACTATATTTTTCCTTCACTATAGCTACAATAGCAATAAAATTCTCTGTGAAAGCCTCCAAAATTGAGTGGTGCGTGGGAAACGGAGAATCTTAACACTAGGTCTTCCCACTGCCTATACGCTATATGGGCTATTTGGTATACAGCATGATGCTATTACATAAAAATGCAATTTAATATTTATTTTCAGTCAAATTTTCTTATTCAGATTTCTAAAATGACAAGGCACATTTGAAAAGCTACCTACAAAATGTTTTATTCTAACCCTTTCTAATCATGTATGCGTTCGGGGAAAGTGACGCAAACTAGGGGAGCGTTTAATTTATTATGAGCCCTTCTCATTAGTTACATTTTTGACAAAAAAACATAATTTACGAGTACATAAATCCCTGCATATATTTTTATACTAATATTAGAAAAATTAAGATTTTGGTCAGTTGGAAGTGCTAATCTGCTAGAAATACGGATTCGAGTTGAAATTTTTTTATGTTAGAATGTCTATTCGACAGTCGATTCGTTATCGCCGGTATAGACTAGTTTATTTATACTTAACATTAGGTAATATTTACTAGTTTAATTATATTTAATAAAATTATCTTAATAAATTGTTTTTAGCCTTCACGCTGTTTTCTGTATCAGGTTAAGTAGAAGGAACCTAGTGTTAAGACACTCTGTTCCCCACTTCCCGCCCAATTTCGAGACATTGCTCGTTGAATAGGGAGACTCAACGCCGCTCTTTGTCTTGTTGTTACTCACAACATCAGCAAGGTTCAGTTCACCACTGGATAATATCTGTTCCCCATTAAAACACTTTCTTTATACACGTTAAGTATTTCATTTACACGAGTAGGAATCGAACCTACATACGCTTGTGCCCCTGCGATACGACGATCTCACAAGTATGTATCTAGAAAATTAAAAATCTAAATGTCTGTAACGCAATAACTTATTGTAATGATACGCAAATAAACATAGTGTTTTGACTTTAGCAATTTGCAAGTAGACATCAGATAAGTTTCAAGGATGAGGGTAATGTACCACTACAATTGTAGTGCTTGAAGTCTGCTGGCTGATCTAGATATAGAATTTAAATTAGCTTTGATAATATATCAGAGGCACCGATTGTAATTGTAAACACAAGGGTTGTAGGTTCGATTCCCATTTTGTGAATTATTTTCATTGCTCGGTCTCGTAATACGGTAGAGAGCCTGGCGTCGAGTTTTACCAGGGCGAACGGAGACGGGAGGGCGAAAAGGAGGGTCTTAGCACTAGGTGTACTGATTTCTGAAGAATAAGGCTTGAATTAAAAATTAGCTTGAAATAAAAATATACTAAAACAATATTAAAATTATATTTATTAAAAGTTCGAAAATTTTTGTAAATAAAGTCGCATATTGTTATCGGACTATGACGACTAATTATATAGTTAATTAATTATATAGTTTTTACTAGGAAAATAAGTTCCTACCTTTACGGTAGAGGGAACTTGGGTATCTAGTGTTAACAAACTCCACTCCCAATAGGACACCTCCGCTGCAAGGTTTGCTGAATCAATGAAATACTTAACGCAATTTTACAAATTCTTCACCTACATTTTAAAATATTATAATATTATATTACCACGAATTAAATAGTACCCACAACTATCGAACTAATAAATATATACTTTCCAATGCACAGCGACGGACATATTAGTATTTTTTTCTTATATTTATTAGTATTATAAGCTCGGTGCGCATACGCTCTCCACCTCGTCAGCCTTGAGTTGTTTTTTTATCTATGTAGGAAAATAAGAGTCGTAAGTCTATTATATATTTGAATACTCGATTAACCTTTGCCGGTTTGTATACAGGTTTTAGTTAAGTAGATATCTTGTGTCTTTGTGGCGTTGCGACAGTAAATGTAGCGGTTGTCGGCTCAACACTGTCTTAAAATTGGCCGGAGAGTGGAGAAGATTGGCCTAGCCTACTATATGCAGGATAAAAACTGAAGCTAAAAAAATAGAATTTTTAGGAAAGGAGAATTTTGACACTAGGTTCCCTAGTATGATCAGGATGTAGGCGTAGCTAAATAGAATAATGAATAAAATTAAGCAACACTAAGAATGAGTGTCTTTAGGGTCGTCAAGCTTATCAAACTCAATAATTTGTGAAGCTTTCTAACGACTGTTCGTTAGCTGTCCAAAATCCGAGACATTGCGTTTGGAGTGGTGGAATTTAACGCAGCGTTTTGTCTACTACAGCAAGATATTGAAAATAATTCATTCTTCCATAATGAGGATCGAATTTACAATCATCGCGCTTACTTTAAATGCTATTACTATAGTAATATAATATAATAGTAATATAATATACAGTATACTGAAAAGAAGAAAATCATCCTGTCCATTTAACGGAAGTTGATTATAAAAATATTTATAAATAAAGACATAAAAGAACACTTTATGTTAATAATTTAAGTAATTGCATCCTTGCATAAGTATCTGGTATTCATTGATTCTAAAGTAACCAAAATAAGGCTTTTACAAAAGTTTATTGTTTTTTCTTTAAATTGTTAAAAAAAATTGAATACACATGATTGTTTTCCAAATGAATTGGATAAAGCAGTTACGTCGTCATTGTCACTTAGTGACGATGACCCAAAGAAGCTTCCACTTTGACTTGGCTACCATGGACGGTGCCAACAAATGTGGCCATAGTATCGCAAGGACCCTAACAAACCAACATTAATATACATACACTATTTCTTATTCTCTAACGGATCTGAATTAAAATAATTAAAAGTTATTATTTTAGAAAAAAAAGAATTCAGCGGAAGTGAAAACCGGGAGCGTCCAAATTGGCTCGGAGTGCCTTGACACTAGTTTACCAGATTTCCTCTGCCTTCCCTGCTATATGCGGAATACAGCGGGAAGCTAAAAAATAATAATTTTAGAAACTTTGCATTATAATTTTCTGTTGGCATTCACGGAAATACTTAGTGACATTATTAATTATCCTCAATTGTAATCACTTTGTTCTCTTTTTTATAATCAACTTATAAGTAATTAAAGAAAAAAGAATGCTTTTGAATCAAACATTCATATTAGCTTTAAGCCTTCACGGACTACACAATCAATCAGTACAGTATTCAATACTTTTAAGTCTAACAAATCGCGCCCTTTAGTTCCCACCTGACCTCCGTCAAAGTAAACCCGCTGGTACAATCTATTTTACACCTTATAATTACAAAAATAAAGTACATTTTCTTATAAAAGTGATAAATTGCATACGAGAATAGTATATTCGATAGTAACTCTTACATTTTACTCTTAAAGTCTAATTTAACTTAGCGCTTAACATTTTGAGTGACACAATAAAATATCAATCTAATTTTAAACCTTATTTACAAAATATAAAGTTCTTTTTGGCATAAATTCATTAAGTCTCAAGGTTATCCAAAGACAAACTGCACTTTTCCTTGTCCCTTCATGTGTGGAGATGCTTTGGTTAACTATAAAAGGGCTATCGCTATGGTTTTTTTTCCGGTCTATAGTCTATAGCCGAAATTTTTGTAGAGTCTAGTCTTTTTGTCTAGACCTTTAGAACAGGTTCATCTAAAATTCTATAGAGCACGACTAGAGAGTAGGATGCGGGCATTTTGTGTTGTATTTGATGTTTTATTTTAGGTTTCTTTGCGATGTATTCCGCATATAGCAAGGTACGCACCTAGTGTTTCCTATGCGCCGTCCTGTTTTGGAAATATTGAGTAACATGTTAAGTGGTGAAACTCTACGCCGCTCTATGTCTCGTTACCACAGGATGAAAATAAAAACTATTAATTTCTCCGAGTGGGAATATACATATTCGTGTTGACCTTAGAATGATAACTGAATTTATCTTTAACTTGTTCTTCTACATTTTGTATTTTTACGCATTTTCCTACACCACAGGCTAGGCAAAAAAGTGTAAGTATGTAATACTGTAAGTGTCTTAACACTAGCTTCCTTGGCCTCAGCGTTTAATTGGTTGAACACGTTTGAAAAATCCTTTCTGTCTTGGATAGACATCGAGTAAGGCTATATATTGCACCACGTTAATCGTTTCCATGTTAAGTACCGTGCTTAGTTGGCGTTAGTTACCACAGGAACTTAGATTAATCCTAGTTCATTCCTGTTAATTCCATTTAAACAAGGGGTCAAAGCCGTAGGTAAATGCTAGTAAACACTAAAGCATTTATACTCGCTCGAGTCATTCACTAAATTGATCTTGAAACCGAAATTGACATTACAATATTATAATAGATAAAAGACCACCGCTTTGTTAGCCAAAGAAAATTGACCGGAAGGTCTCTATTCGGCAATGTGAAACCAAGCGTCATATAGTTCCCATTCTTAAAGAACAATCTGCGCTTGTAGTTTAATTTCTTTTTTTTTCTTAAGCTAAAAATATATCTATATCATAATGAATTAAAAAATCTGAGAAGAATATATAAACTTGCACAATTTTAAAAATATAATTGTATATATAATAGTGCAATTTCGTCTATAATTATACTTTATAGATTTTTGGAAGTAATATACATCCACAATTGAGCCAGACCAGCCCCATGTTCAGTGATTATTCAGCTGATTCCCACTAGGGGGAAAGAATAATTTTAATTTCCCCGCTCTATTAAAACAAACTGAAGAGTTGACTTCCGCTTTTTAACTCGCAATGTCTCAAATTTGGATGAAACGCGCTGATGCTAGGTCCTCTCTACCTATCCTGCTGTATGATGCATAAAACGTGAAGCTGAAGAAGAAATATATATCCCCTCGACAAGGAAATGAGTCTGCAACGATCATACATTTATACAAGTCCCAACTGCGCCTGCGCTAGTAATTGAATAATCTAAAAATAGATGGGAAAAGTAAGAGCTGTCTCGATTTTGATATAACATAAATTTAAAATTATTTGCGGTTTTATGAGAGTATTAAATGAAGCTAAACTTACTGCTTGACAAAAAAAAGTTGTATTTACTAGTATTAAATCTGAAAAAATCTTGTTTTTCCAAATATATTTTCTATACAAATAGTACGGAAGGTGTATTTTGAGAAGCAGTATTTTATTGTGTGATTTGTTCTATCACATAAAAATATACGTAGTACACTTAATTATTCATCTCTATATTAGTGAGTGACAGACGACGAACAGATGAAACTACTGGACTTACAAATTTTAAATTTGCCACTTAGGTAGGTTAGGGAGTGTAGGAGAGCACTAAGAAAGCATATCTCGAAATACATAGAAAACGAGAAGAAACGAGATTTTTTATTTTACCAGTCGTCACAAAGTTGCAGGCGACTACTCGAAATATATTTTCTTAATATATCAGAATCTCATACAAAATTTCCTGTTAGAATTTTACCAGTACTTATACGTCTTATATTATGATAAAATTTTCCACTTTAAAAGAACCTTTTTTTTCTTATTAATAATAATATTTAAAATTTTTGCACATGGGAAAAATAAATACACACGTTGAGATTATTTATTTACTTATTATAAACTATAACACACTAATATATGGATGATACTCATCAATTTTAGGTTTCATCTCCCAGCGAACTACCTACAACATATTTTTTTTATATTCATGATATACAAAGCAAAAAATAGGCAGGGGAGAGATTGTATGTCGTTTGGCGGAACTCAACGCGATACTTTGTCTTTTTAACAGAGCGAGGAAATAAAAATATTAAATAATTAATACAAGATTAGATATTTACAGTAGTGCGGCTTACAAAACAGGCGGAAAGTATAAAAATTTAAATCCAAAGTATATTAAGTCTACAGAAAACTGTATAGTAAGATTATTTACGTCAGATGTTAAATATAGGACTAACCCACATTTAAAATAAAAAGACAAAGAAATGTGAAAAAAGTAAAGTACTGGGGAACGCGTAATGGCGCCACATGTAAGTATTTATAGTCTATGCGTTATGTTATATTTTATCTGTGCAAGCGCATGGCGGATGCATTTTATTGAAAGATTTGCAATTTGAAAAATTTAATAAAAAATATCTGGTCTCTTATCTCTCTTCATAACTATAAAAAAATATATAGAGAAACACACAGCTATTTTTTTACACAGCTTATTTTTTCTTAGATTTATTACTAAAAGCTTTCATTTAAATAGTTGTGAGCTTGTTTTTTGTAATCAATTCTTTTTAGGAACCTTGGTAATTTTTTCCATGAGAGTAAGCTTAAATAGAAAACTAATCACTTCACAGACAACTTATTGGATATTTTTATTGAAAAAATTGACAACTAAATTTAACATTTACCCAAACGGAGCAAATTTTTAAACTATGTAGCAATTCTTTTTAATTACACAAAATAAAGACTACTAAAAGTTATACAAAACTTATAAAAAACTGCATACAATTTTCAAATTTTCGAATGTGCAACAACATGGCGGTTGCGCCCGCGCACTTTATAGGCTTCGAAAAAAACACAAAAGCAAGATGGCGGACTTTCTCGGCAGTGCCTAGTGACGCTGACGTCACTGGACGACGTGTCCTTGTGTCTAGCATCTAGTTAGTATATTTAAAATTATTATAAATTATATATTTAAAGCTAAAAACTGAGTTTTACTTTACGTGAAAGTCCTTTGTGTTGAAAGAAAATAATTTGCAAGTACAATAAACTAAATAAAATTTTTAAATGATAATGGAAATAAAAAAAACAAAAAAATCTACTTACCAAAACCAAAACGAACCAAAAAAGTCACTAGAGTCCAAACAAAATTCTAAATCATAAACACAACACGACACAAGTCACTGCAGCAGTCTTTGATATTTTATTTAAAAAAAGAAAAAAATCTTGAATTTGCAAATTTAAAAAAATTATGCCATAATAGAGAGGGTGCTGTAAAAAAATAAGATATAAGAAATAAAACACTTGGCCCGCCGACAGAGACACAACGCTTGTTGGCAATAAAAATTCCAATTAGATTATGACCAGCGCGAGTTGGAAAACTTAAATGCTCAATAGTAGAGATGTATTTGCTAGAGAATGATTAAAAAATTACCAGCAAACGTTATAAGCCGAAAAATCTAACCTAACCTAACCCTGTCGGGCGGGCGACTGGCGGGCGTGTAGGGGCCGCATTGCCAAATATTTTTTTTGCATCTCGGCCGAATTATGCACTTGTATGCGACTTACGTCGTCCCTTCATTGTAGTGGTGCGACGTGTACGGACACCATTTTTATACGACGCTAGTGTGTGTGACACACACACGTGGGGAACAAACGAAATTTTTATCAGTGTGCGTGTCCCTTTGCTTTGGTTTCCTTTAAAATTCGACGTGTTATGTAAACATGGTGAATTTGGTGATTTTTTTTATTTTGGGCTAACATTAAAATGTTTAGCCCTAAAAGGGGTCGACGCCCGTTGTATTTTTCGGGAACTCTGACTAATTCCGGCGAGAGGATATCGTACAACGTACACCATCGTACAAAGCCGACAGAAGTAGCTGCGCAGGCGCATGCAAAAAATTCAAACATTGCATTGCATTTGGAAAAGCTATCTCGCGTTGGCCATTGTGTACTTCCTCGTGCCGATAGCCTTGGATGCGTTTATTTTTATATTATTGATGTAAATCACTGCAACGATAAAGCGCAATGGTATCGTCAAATCGGGTGACTGCTTTTATAGGTTATGCTACGTTTTATAGTCCTTTTTGTTTCTACTAAGAAATATTCCGAGCATACGCGCTCGTACCCTTCAACGGAACCGGCAAGGTCGTATTAGACTCATCTATTAATAAAATCTTTTGTGTACAAAATATAAAACGACCAACTTTTTATATCATTTTACGTGGAATTTCAGTTATAATTATCATAAATAATAATTAGCGCTGAATACAAGCGAGTCCATTACACCCGAGGGTGAGTTGTTTAAAAAATAGGTGTACTAGAATACTTTTTACATAATTTTACACTCAAAAGTGTTAATAAAATGTGCTATACAATATTTTTTATTAGTCTGCCGCATACAGTGGAAGAAAACTACTAATACGTCACTACGTTCTCCACATCGTATCCAGCTTTTTATGTGGAACAATACGAGTACTACTGAACTCTATCAACATAATCGTATGAATAAGAGACACGAGACATTACACGAGAAACTAAGGGTGCAGTAGGACAGTATCCACTGTAATCGCGATAATCGTGGGTTCAATCCCCGCTTAAACGTCGAAAACGTTAAACTTATATTATATTTATTTTTATTTTGCCTAGATAAAAAAATATTATACAAGAGTTATGCCATTTATCAAGTAAAATAGACGGGAGAAAATAATAACGAGATTCGTCTCTAGGTTCTCTATCATCTGTTCTAAATATAATTTCATTATTTTCTTGTATCTTAGCGCTTTTCATATTTACTAGTAAAAAATATATACATATACCCAAAAAATATTATCCTAAACTAAATATAAATTAAACTAAACAAGCTCACTAAAACATGTACGCTTCAGTAAACTTAACGCACAGATTACGGCGTCTAATAAAAAAGGCTCCCAACAAAATGGAGCAAAAAATCCGGTAAAGGTCAACTGGACTTCACAGGTGCCCTAAAAATAGAATAAAAAATACAAACTATCACACACTGACCGGACAAGTAGGGAAATAGTGAGTTAGGACAGGAATGTATTGCGAATAATAACCAGTTTTTACCATTATTTCTTTTTACATTTTAACCAGTAGTTAGTTATTGATGCTGGTTACTTAGAAAGTATTTTATTTTGTATTTTTTAATATTGTAATATTGTAAAATTACTTAGTAATATCTGATTATAAGATCGATCGTTATGGGTTCGATCCCCATTTGAGGTGTCGGTGAGATATATTTAAACTATTTGCTTTTCCGCTCAGGTAAGACTAGACTATGTTGGAAATTAATATATAAGTCATTGATATTCAAAGAATATTTCCCAAATTTCTTATTAGATAGAACACGCATAGAAATTTTTCAATAATTTTGTTTGGATTTTTTGTAAAAGTTTAAAGATTTTTTTAATATTTTGAATAAAATCTTACTGGACCTAAAAAAATCTTATTGAAATTCTTGAACTTAAACGTCAGCATTGTGTGACGTGCACTTATATAAAAATGCTCTTGATTATCAATTAATGAAACTATTATTTCCCTTACCTGAGACAACAACTTTACGTTGTTTGTTCAGACGTATTATGTTTTTTTGCTGATAGGTGGATTTATAAATTTGGCGTACGTGACCTCGAAAATTACTAAAGTGCTATCCAGGACTTGTCGTGATCACTATAATACTTACGAGTTTTAAACATTAATTTATCTATATTATTTTTGATTTCCTCGCTATTGTAAGGAACGGAGTGTCTTACTACTACGTTTCTAGGTTCCTACTGCCTACCAGGTTATATTCGCGATACAGCGCGACGGTAAAACATATGTATATATATTTCAATAAAAACAATTTCTATTTCCAAATAAAATAAAACAAAGCTTTAAACTAAATACAATTGAACTGTCGAAATCGCTAATTTGAAATACCTAATAGGTCTGAAACGTCCAATAGCGGTTAGTTCATACAATTTTAATAAGAGAAGAACGAATCTATCCAGTTAGTTGTCTATATGTCAATTATAATATAGGTGTACGTCGATTGGTTTTGTATTTTTAACCTAATTGTTGCTAATTGCATCTGTCTGTTAATTAATTTTGTATACACTTTGCTCTGGTAGTACGGTGATGTTTGGTGACAGACTGACTGTTTCAACTTTTCATGATTTAACGTGATTGAAAGTATTGTATTGCTTATAAAGCTTTACGTTACATTTTTTAATTTTAGGGTTCCGTACCTCAAAAAGTAAAAAATACTTATAGGGTCACTTTGTTGTCCGTCTGTCAAGAATGTTTATTTCGAGACCGCGTGGAATTATCAAGCTGAAATTAATATTGAATATTTAGATCTATGATTCCTTGAAGCACAGAAAACACCAAGCTTCTAAATCAACACAACCAAAAGATAAGAAAGAACATTTATATTGCGGTTTATATTAAATTTACCGCGTAATCCAAACCTAAAAAGTATTTTGTGGACCTACAGTTTTAAAACTTTTAGCGAAGTGACAACTTACAATACAAATAAAGGAAATAAATCGAAAAGTAAACACTTATACATATTTCATAGAAAACAATAATTACAAATTTTCATTTTGTATAGTGCATATACCCGCAAACTTAAGTTCGTAAACTTTATTAAGTTGTACTTCCCATTTACCTACAATCCTGAAATTGACAAGGAAGCCTCGGCAGGCGAGTCCGACTCGCTCTTTACCGATTTTTTTATGAAAGCTAGGTTAGCTTATCGTGACGAACTTTACATAATATCCTTGTATTAATACAATTATTTACTAACAACTAAAATTTTACTAACGAAGACAATAATGTTTTTTGTCTTACTAATATCCAGTTCCGACAGAACAAATTGAAAAAATTGAAGTTTTGTGTAACTATACCATTAACGCTTTTTCACGCCTAGTGGTGTAGGCGGAGAAATCTCTAATTAAGAAAAAAAATCTTATTCTAATTTCATTATTAATCTAATTTATATTTTTTTTAATATATCAAATCTTACTCTAATTTCTACGTAATTTTTTAAACGTCGCGTGTTGAATGGCGAAACATTCACCTTCGCCTTCCATTGTTTCTATTGTCCAGAGCGAAAAAAATAAAATAATGAATGCCCCCCAGTTTCGATGCAACTTACAGACATTCAGACATTTCTTAATAAAATAATACATATATACAATAAAATCCTACAATTTACTTACACAAATATCCTAATAATCAATGTTCGAGTTCTAAACAAACATTATTAAATGTTTTATAACTATAGTATACTATAGTGTAGTATAATATAAGCATTCAACACATGCGCAAGCGCATTAGACCGATAGCGCAGGGTTGTCGGCCGCACGCCCTTGTTAGAAAAAGGACGATTCGTATAACCATACGTGCTACGTGCTACGTGCTAGTGACTCCGACTTGGAGATGCGCAACGATGTGTCATTTAGTGACTATAAATTATGTAGCTTAGTGATTTCTGGACTGTGGTCTATGCATTCGATTCTCATCTAAAGCAATTATTTATTTGGTATATATTTTAAACATGTTTGATATATTTTTGTACAGCTTAAATTATTTAAATTCTAATACCAATTTTTATTGTAATTATGAATACTAACTACTAGCTTTAAGCCCACAATAATATAGTTTAAGTTCCTGAAGTGACTGTGCCCGCAGGTACAGTGGGTTTCATCACAAAAAAGTCTTATAATATAGCTTCCTCGATAAGTTGCTTATTCATCATAAAAAATATTTTCCAATTCGAATCATTACTTCTTGAGATTAGCGCATTGAACCAAACAAATTCTTTAGTTTAATAATATTAAATATTGGTGTAGTTGAAGTACATTTTTGTAAAAACTTTTTAATCCTTGAATGAATATTACTTCTATAATATTCTGTAAGTAAATATTGCTTAAAAACATAATAAGTTTATAAATGATTAATACTTTTTTCTTGATATCTACTTTTTTTAACATTACTTGCATTTTAAGCTTGATACTTCACTACGTTCTGAACTTTTAATTTATTTGTAATAAAAATTATCGAGAGCCATAACCACCGTTTTTTTTAAATATTATATTTTTTTTAGCTTTACGCTGTGTCCTGCATGTAGCAGAGTAGGCAGAGGGAGCCTAGAGCCTAATGTTAAGACACTCCTCTCTTTTTGCCATATTCTGGAGGCACTGAGTGTTGAATTGCATACTTAACTCGTGCCCCTGCGCCACGACTGGCCCCAACGATATAATGATATAATTATCATTAAAACTATATAAATATCATCATAAAACTAATTTATTTTGGGCTTCTGCCCGTGGGAAAGGTAGTGTCTTAACACTGCTCTATTACTCCACCTATCCTACTATGTGAGAGCTACTAAAAATATAATTTATATTTTATTATTATTACACGTAAAGAACCCAAAATCCTTTGGCATAATCTCTAACAAATAATCTTCGCTACTTCTCGTCGTATACGTGTACGCACACATGCGCACGCGCAGGTTCGTAGACACTTTTGTTTCGGGACACTCGTTTGAGGCGAGGCTTAGGCCTTTTTGTATTTAGCTTTTTAGTATTTAAATGTACTGAATATTTTCAAGCTTATTTACTTATATTTTAGTTTAGATTTTTTAATGTAGAGTTTTTTGATTTAATGACTTTGTTGAGTTCAAATTTATAGTCAATGAAGGATATAACCTCTTATAATAAAAAAATATTATTAATATAAGAAAATCCCATTTTTTACCAGTGACGATCGGAATGTTAAGATTTGTATACAAGAATATAAAAAAACTAATTTTTTACTTAACTATTGTACTAATTTTTTATTGTGCTAATACACAAAAACATAATGAACACAATGTTTCGAAATTTCGACGAGACCTTGCGTGTTGAGTGGAGGAACATGAGGATCGGTAAGAAAAGTCTAAAGAAAAGCAATTTATTTCTCCAAGTGTGAATCGAACGCACAACCATCGTATTTACAGTCAGACACTGCGGCGCGTTACGACGGCTTCAAAGAGGAAAAATATTTGAATTAAAAAAAATACACCCGATCATTAATAAATAGCCTTTCAAATGCATAAAACAATGTTGCTGATGAAATTTTTAATGTACAATGCAAATATTGGCTCGCAATTAGGGAAGTGTACCCGAGGGACGTGAGTTCGCATCCCGATTGGGGCCACGTTGTGCTGCATTCGAAATTAGTTTCTAAAATATTGATAGGGCATTTAACTCTATTGATTTTTTTAGGTAGATAAATACATCTATTGTAGGGAGGGTAAGGTTCCTAGCTTTTTTAATTCTTTTTTGTAACTATTAGGGTGCTTCACCTTCACTTCGTTTCACTCTCTGTGTTATGTATCGAAAAAAACCATTTTCGAGGACCCTCGTGTTGCAGGGGCACAAAGTATGCTGCAAAATCGACTGGTTGTGGGTGCGATCCCCGCTCGAGAAAAGAAAATATTTGTTTAAACTTATATTTTCATTTCTTCGCTCTGGTGTCGAGGCAAAGCGCGGCGTTGAGTTCCACCACGCAATACTCAAACTCGGCGGGAATTGGGGAACAGAGTGTCTTAACACTAAGTTCCCTCTACCTACCTACCTGCCTATTTTTAAAGACCATCAGTATCCGTCCTGTGTGTCCGTGATTGATGAAGTTATTTTTGAATTCTAAATATTATCATGTACCATGGCATCACACGTATTTGTATTATTATTAACAGCAACGATTAATGATACGTAATATAAACATTCCACGATAAATTAACTATCTTCAACATATTTTCTTTTTGGGTAGTTCCCGAGGTTAGAGCGTCCAACCAAACAAGCTTACATATAATTTAATAAAGAACGCATCATTACAATCTTTATTCAAAGCATTCAAAATCGCTAATAGATTCGGTCTAACCAAATATAATTCACCTTGCTAGTCCCAATGACACTACAATGATAATTCGTACAATTTAACCTCTATGACATTGGTCTAGGCGAACAGACGGACAAAAACATTAGATTCATATATACTATGTATACGTATGTATATACAATAGTGAATCTTTGCATGTCATTCGAATTTTGTGAATATTTCATTTGTTATAGATTTTAATTAGGTCTTAATGATATTTTATGAGGCCAGCCATGGCGCAGGAGCACAAAGTGGGACTGTAAACGCTACTGGTTGTGGGTTCGATCCCTACTCGAGGAAATTAAATATTTATTTAAATTTATATTTTCATGTCTTCGCTCTGGCACCAAGAATCCGCCATTCAACACGCAACTTCACGAGAATTGGATGGAAAGTGGGGAACAGTGTCTTAAGGTTCTATCTGGCATCTGGCCATGCGGGATACTGCGTGAAGATAAAAAAAGAGTACATTAAAAAGTATATAGAAACTTTGTAGCATAATAAAATACTCGTAGTTCTACTAATATTCACACTTACATATTTGTTTTCGTTCGTTTATGCAAACGTTTAAAAAAACCCAATGTGACCTCCAGTTTACGATGTCTAGCTCATCTAAGTCTAATTTTAAAAATGCAGGTACAATTTTATATTTGTGACAATTTTAAGTATAGGAACGCGATTTCAAATAAATAAACTAAATATAAGACATTGAATATGAGGTAGAGACTTAACACCGCGCTTTGCCTTTAATTTTCTAACATAAGAATACTGTCAATAGACAAGTGCATACGTACAAACACATCTCAAAAAACTCTATCTTTTTCTAACGGTTACAACTTATAATATATACAATTGATTTTCAAATCGCGAGGATCCCTTGGACTCAAGGTTAGATTAGTATCCTGACCTCGTCCACTGCCTTACTTTGCTCCGTAAATGCAAAGAATACACGATTCAGTATGTTTTATTAATGTTTTTAACTGCGAAAACAATGTATTTTTTTCAAAAAAATAAGACAGAAGTTTTATGTGATTTATGTTATACATGAAGATTCAAAAAGGTTTATCTGTTACTGAAAGATGTGTAATTTTTTTAAAATTTTTTTTCATAGCATTGTAGACCAAGAAAGCCTTGTCAAGGCACTACGGTCTCCAGTTTCCTCCCAATTAAGCACCCTGAAGCTAGCTGTATTAATTAGACGGCTGCACAGGTTAGATTTAAGGATTTTTGTTATATTTAATTATTTTCTTGTATATTTAACAATACGCAAAAATTCAAAAAACCAATTTCGTGGCGATCACGACTTGTCGACCATATCGAACTAGCATAATTGATAATATCATTCTACGAAGTAGATGCCAAGCAGATGACGTCACTCCTGCACGCATAGTGACTAACTAGTATCTCAGTATTAATAATAAATAGTCAAATTCTGTAGACAAAGCCGGATTTGAAGACATTAATTCTATAAAAAGCTCGCTGTTTCCTGTCTCCGTGGCAATTTTTCAAAAAGCCTTACTTACTCGAGAAATTAGTTATTTAATATTTTAATTTCCTCGGTCTGATAAACACATAGCACGGCGTTGAGTTCCACTACTCAACCCACAATGCCCAATAATTCAGCGGTGCGTGGGAACGGAAGTATCTTAACACTAGGTTCCTTTAGCTTACCCTGCTGTATACGAAATACAGTGTGAAGCTACAAAATAAAAAAAAATATAATCTAATAGTTGGCTAGTGGGCGAACACCTACACATAACCACATTACACATGTATGTGTGTGTAAACATAGATTGACTAATGTGTGGGACCTACCACAACGCTACCTGACCTTCAGCTAGCGGTCACTGACACTCGAAACATGCAAATGTATATTTATTTGTATGTTAATAATGTCGATATTAGATTATAATGTTTTTTAATGAAAATACTACATTTGATGACTGGTTGAATCATTTTCGAGAATCCTAAAGTTCCAGAAGAAAGAGGCTGAAAAAAATTCGTTATTTTAAAATTACTACTAAATTACTCTATATTTATATATTCCTGCTGAAGATGAAACATATTGCTTTCCAATTCCAGTATTTTATCTGTGCTCTGTCTAATAGTCACACATAACGGAAGTAGGTATATAAAATTACTTATATTTTTCATTAATTTTATTATACTAAGCAGCAAGGAAAACAATATTTAAATGAATCCATTATAAACTCAGTTAATTTTAGTCATATTTATAGATAACGCGTGTTGGGTAACGAACCTCAATGCAACACATAGAAAACTCACATTTGTTTTAGTTTAATTAATTTCTTACTATTATTTATTTCATAACCATTAATAAGACTTGGATGAATATCAAATATTAACAATGGCATTAATGATATCTCAAATAACCAATACAAGATCTCCACCTACACGAAACCACTTTGGCATAATGATTCATAGCGTTAGTTTATTTTTATGAAGTAAGCATGTTTTTTTACGATCACAATTTAATTTGGTGTCAACGTCCCGGCGAGGTCGCGCGGACGACACTATTGCTAACAATGGTCTAGGTCATGTCCGTTTCAAACAAATATTCTATATTCATTTAAATGTTTGCCTATTTGTTTTATTTCGAATAGGTATAGAAGTGTGTCCACCTTCTACCCAATATTCGAGATCTCGCTTTGGCTGGCGGAAATCAACACGCGTTATGATTTTTTTTGTATTTCTTACTTTAGTTTACTATTGTTCGTTGAAGAAGCATTTAAAAGAAAATGATATCTTAGGTCCATTTTTTTCGGTTTCACGTTGTATAGCATGTTGTAGGATAGGCGAGGGAGCCTAGTGTTAAGACACTCCGCTTCCATTGCGTGTTTAGTGGCGGAACTCAACGTCTCTCAACTGACTGACGTTGACTTTCTCTCAACAATTGAAGAATTGATTCTTCGGTCTGGTGTTGAGGAATATTAAATGTACATTTTGCATAATAATTAATTTGTTACAAATGTACAAATCAGTACAACAACACGATGGTTATGCTCAATTGTTATTTTTGTATGTTGTTTACGAAAGGAAAGTACAAATATAACAATTTATATATATACTAGTGTTTTGTTGCGGGTCCATCCCCGTGGGTCGAGCTATGGCTGTTTTTTTATATCCTGTTTAGGCGGGTAAGCGTGCAAAAATATATTCTTGTACTACAAAAATCTTTAAAATTTTCGACTTTTTTGTCAGCTTATTTTTTTTTCCGCTGTATCCCACATATAGCAGGGCGCAGATAGAGGGAATCTTGTGTTAAGACACTCCATACCCCACTTTTCGCCGAATTCTCGAGGCATTGCGTGTTGAGTGGTGGAACTCAACATCTCACTTCGCTTTGTTTCTAGAGCAAGAAAATGAAAATATTAAATAATTCTTTTCCCCGGGCGATATAGCTACCCCATCTACGACGGGCTTACTCTAATATAGTATATACGTATACAAAGTACTATTTATTAATCTTTCTTAACTTGACTCTTTCCCAATGTTAATATAATTCATTTATATACAAATATCACGAAGATTGCAGTAAATATCTATTTTGTTTATAAACGTCAACAAAAAAAATTATGAAACCATACGTCTATCTTTTACATTAAAATAAGTATATTTACAATACTTACTTTATGTAAAGAGGCAAGTATTTAATTACTTGTAATAAAAAATACATTCTAAATTAAAAAAAAAATGATTAAAATAAGAAAAATATAACTTTTTTGACGATTGCTATAATTTTTTTGCCAATAGATGGGAATTAATAGATATTTCTATGGTCAATAGATTAACCCAATAAAATCTGGACAAAGTACTATATTGAGTTAGTTCTGCATTGCTTTCGGCCAATAGTTTTCCAAGGACGCGCCCTATTTCGCTAGTGTATCTAGTCCATAAATTTATTGAAAACCTTCCTTTTTAATTTGGATTAAGTTCATTTCATTAAGTTCATTCATTTAATGGGTAGGGTATATGAATTTCTGGAAGGGCCACGGAAGTGTCTTAATGGGAACGGAGTTTCTTTACACTAAGGCTTAATGCTCCCTCTGCCTATCCTGCTGTTTAAATTACCTCAAAAAATACTATACCTTAATAAAAAAATATAGATAGTATAAACCATATTAGTGTAATATATGCAAATACATTGCACGATAAAGTAGCGAACATGAGGATTAATGTATCTAATATTTTACATAACAGGTTTTGTATATAGTTAAAATGCAAATTTCTAGTGCGCTTTTTTAATTTTAAATTCGAAAAAAAGACAACAAATGTATTATCAAAATGTGCATTGTCCTTATATCTAAAATAAATGAGTGAACGACTGACAGACAACGTTCTGTCATTCTGTCGAGGCAAAGCGCAGAGTTGAGTGCCACCACTCAACACGCAATGCCTTCAGAATTTAGCGGAAAGTGGTTAGCGGAGAGTATTAACACTAGGCATCCTCTGTCTACCTGGCTACCATGCTGCATGCGGAATATAGTGTGAAGCTAAAGTAATATAGGTTAGGGAGTACTACGAGAAGATTCCTCCAAATTCATATGAGAAGAAAAGAGATTTCAATGTTATATCTTAAGTAACTTTTAGTAAAAAGGGTGACACATATACACATAGTGATAGTGTATTCAATTCTCATCGAGATATAGGTCAGTCTGGCGCAGGGGCAAAAGCGTGCGACTGCAAAGAGGTTGGTTCGATTCCTACTCGAGGAAATGAATTTTTATTTACTATTTTCATTTCCTTCCTCGTTGAGTTCCGCCACCCAACACACAATGCATCCAGAATTCGGTTAAAAGTAGCAAAAGGTATAGGTAAGTAAGATTGGCCTAAAATTTGTGTTTTTTGTATTGTAGGTATATTAATAATTATTAATTTCTAGGTTTTATTTAATAATTCATATGTACAAATAGTTATATCTACGTGAAATATAAAAAATCAAACGTAAAATGAAGGAAAAAAATATTATTTTTTGCTTTAACGATATTACAGCAACTTAACGTAATAGCTCCGTCACTTATCTAGCGCAAACGTAGACCTAGGTCGGGGCTTAGACTCGGCTATATACAGGTTGTTTTGGTTTAGTAAATGGTTAACTTTATTTAAAGAAGTCAGTCAGTTTTTTTAAATATTTTTTTCCTATTATATAGGATCTAGTGTATATGTTTATAAGGAAAACAATTGATGTTTTTGAAACGGTTAATTTAAAGTTTACATATGAAAAAGTTGACTTACGGACAAACAAATACGCTCCTAGTATGTCTTTATATAAAAATAGGCCATACTTAATTATTAGACTTACAGGTCAATAATATTTTTTTTTTCAATCTTATTTCTACATTTATAATAAATAATAATTAAATTTGATGAAAACTTACTACTTTATATTTTGTCTACTACTGGGGGTAATCTAGTGTTAATACACTCCGTACACGGCGCACCAATTAATTGCGAAATATTGCGTGTTGTGTAGCGTAAATCAACGCTTTTTGGTATCTAATTATTAGTGACAACTATTTTCAAACAAATAAAAACAACCTGTATAAAATATACAAGCGTTAGTAATTCTCTAAGCATCTCAACGAGGTCAGTGTTTCGGGAGATGAAATATTATTCGAGGCCAACACTACGCAACCAGTTATAGACGTTCAGGCCAATGACCGTCTAACTGAAGTGTCCTAGAATTGTTATTAAATTACAGCTTCACGCCTTTTCCAGAATAGAAAGAATGAATTTACTATTAAGACACTCCGCCCCCCACTTTTCTAAATTCTTCATATTTTGTTGTATTTGCAGTGCCTGTAAAAGCATAGAGCTTAGGCTCTTTAGATTAGCCTTGACAAATTATTATGTTCATTTCTCCAGATCAAATTGAGGCCAGTCGTGGCGTAGGGGCACAAGAAGTATTACTCGAAGATTTGAAAAAACTGGATTTTCCATTTCACGTCTCAAAGTCGCCGCAAACAAAGTTGCATGCGAAGACTAGTTTCAATATAAGGACAGACAGCCAACACAATTTAAAAGTGAAGTGTTATGCTTATTTCCTTCTACGAATACGTAGACCTTGGTGGAGTGAACTCTCCTTGAACTCCCAGCTAAATATCCGTTTGGACGCTTTGTATTTTGAGAAAACGGTTGTACCTACTTGCCGTTTATTATTTACTTTGTTATATTATGTTAATTGTCAATGTAGTGGTCGTTAACGTCAGACGTTAACGTGAGACAGTGGTAGTAGGTTCTTTTTTGCTAATTAAAAATAAATTCGCAAATACTTCCAAAATTTTTCACGTGAGTTTTCGTTACGTGAACGGGGAAATGAAAATACTAAGTATTTCATTCTAATGGGAATCAAACCCACAACCTGTCACATCGAAGTCCCTGTGCCACTACGGCCTCAATAAATAAGTATGTACATACATTATCTAACTAAATTCTATTTGTGCATGATGCATTCGTGTTAACGCCCGCCCGACCGTGACCCTTAGAGCCGGCCAATACCTAACGCCGAAGTTTTATCTCGTACAAAATTTATTAAAAAATATATAACAAAATATATTCGTTTACAAAATTGTATAAATAAGCTAGATTTCCTTGTGTTAATGATGCTTTAATAGAGATCTTGGGTTCGAATTTTTGTTGTGACAATAATTGTAGTGTATTATTTTTTGAACTGAAAATCAGTTTACAAATTGTCATAGAAGGCTTATCATAAAGCTTTCATTTTTTCTTTCTTCCTCCTTTTGTGGATATTGCGTTTTGATTGGCGGAACTAAACACCGGGCGTTTTTTTTGAATGAAAATATGGAATGAAAAATGAAAATATGTGAAAATATATTTTCCTGAGTGTAAATCGACAGACAGTCCAATTTTTCCATATAAGTATATGTTATTAGAACGAACGTCAAGGACTTGGCTGGTCGTGCGTCTAACTTGCATACATATGTATAACATGTAGATTAGGTTAGGCCATGAAGTGCAAAGGCAGTGGCATAATGTAGTGAAACATTTGAATTATATTCAAAAAATATTTATACCTGTTGAGGCCAGTCATGGCGCAGGGGCACAAGCACAGTGCAGCTGTAAACAAGACAGGATGTGAGTTCTTTTTAAACAGACTCTCTACATATTTGATTTTTTACTTTTGACTATTTAATTACAATATTTCAATATTAATCGTATGCCTCCTGCAATATTTCAAGAAGTCCATGTAGTAAGAACCATATTATCGTGTTTTAAGTAGATTCCCATTCAAAAATGATGTATAAATAATTATATTTATTAAAAATATTATATAAGAAAGCTTGTGCAAGTGAACATACGTCTTTCTTTTTTTTATTCTGTAAGTCTGTTTTTTTTTTATGAAAATAACTACCTATTGATTTTGAACAAAAGCCTGTTTTATTTGACCTCTCAAAAAAGGATATTTGTACCCTAATATTATAATTACTTCAAAGGATATGCCTTTTCTGATGCGGAGATAAATTACTTACATAGACGTTTTTTTAGCTTCACGCTGTGTCCCGTACATAGCAGGATGTCTTTTGTTACTTTGTTCCCATAAGGGCACTTGCGTTCCCTACTTTCCGCTGAATTCTTGAGGCATTCAATGCCGCGCTTTGCCTTGTTATCAGAGCGAGAAAATTAAAATATTAAATATATCATTCTCTTGAGTGGAAATCGAAACCGCCACTATAGTATAGTATAAACAGTTTGACATTGACATAGCGTCCGTGACCTAGGACTATCTTTGTACGCTTATCACGTCCGACGGGATCCAGTATTTATAACTACAATCATTCTAACTATATAACTATATATATGTAGTATAAAATTATAGTAGATACTTCTAAAATCTAAATTTTAAGCTATTTTTTACTGAAAAAGTAATAGATATTTGAGACCAGACATAGCACAGGGTCGTGGCTTCGATTCCCACTCGAGGAAATGTAATATGCAATATTTTCATTTCCTCGCTCAAGTAACGCTTAAAAAAATAAAACATATTTAGATAATACATATTTTTTTCTTACCTTTAATCTGTATCCCGCAATTAGCAGGGTAAACAGAGATTAACCTAGCTTGAAGACACTTCACTCTTCACTCTCATAATTCATTCCCTGTATAGGGATCGAATCGGCAACCATTCTTATTTCAGCTACGCCACAACGGCGTATCCGTAAAACAAATTTTAAGATACTATCTTTCCATATTAGGTATCAATCAAATACAAAAGTCAATACAAATTAAAAAAAATACATGATTCAGTATTGGAGGATTTGAGGAGTTTTTTCACCGGTTACACATAAATATTTGCCCTACATCAGGTCTTCGACCGTTAGAGCAGTAATTGAGCACAATGGCTGGAGGATGCGAATGAAAATTTACCGTCAATTTATTATCCTTTATTCACATATATTTGAACGTGATTTTTTCAGCTTCACAGACATTCCGGTCCTATCTTTACGACAAATTTTCAAGACATTGCTGGTTATTAACGCCGCGGAAATGAAAATAATGCCACCGATTGGAAATCTATGACCGTCTCATATACAATCAGGTGATGTGCCGCTGCGCCACGACGACGACGACTCTTAAACGTGATAATTTTGTTAATTTTCAAATTGCTTCTCCAATTTAAACGACTAGAGAAAAATATCACTACATTTACCACTCTCCTTCTGTTTAGAGAGGCTTAATGCGCAATCCATAGTGTTTTTCCATGTGGGATCCGAAATAAATTTTTTTTTAGCTTCACGTTTTTCAGGCACTTAAGAGACATAGAGTCTATTCTCTATGCTTGCTATGGACTAGCTAAGGCTAAAGATAGTCAAGATATTGTGTTCTCCAGGGAAAGTAGCGGAACCTAACACCGTTCCTTGTTAGAGTGAGAACTATATTCCTCGGAGTAAGGATGGCACCTAAAACCATCGTCCTATAATCAAATGGTGTCGCTCTAGGCGTTATGCATCTCTACGTAACATACATATACCCGTGTGACATTTGAAGTCACAACTAAGATACTGTGTAGTCGGGGGAAACAGAAGGTTCCCGCGTCATAGCATTTCCGGCGGACGAAAGTTTTTGTTTAAATTGCCGAACGATGCACAGGATGTCGGAACCTGGATACAACAAGGACAACGACTGATGAAATAACGGCGTCTGACACTAAAGGCGATGGTTATAGGTGCGATTCCCACTTGGGGAAAATAATTATTTCTTAGCTTTGGTTATAATATAACGCGCGGCGGCACAAGGTTCCCTCAGCCTACCCTGCTATATATCGGGAGGACCACCTATCCGTAGTGGTGATATATACTCATATGTAACTATTTGTATGTTTTATATCTACATAAGTTTTATTTGTACGATTATTAAATGTATTAGTTACTAGGTTGTTGCTTTGGTTCCCAACCAAAGAGAAAAATACTTTTATATGCTCGCTCTGTTAAAAATAGAAATTGCGGCAATTACAAAAAACCTACCTCTACCTACTAGTAAACAAATAACATAGATTTCCTTCTTTTGTTTAATAACATAATACGTGAAATTGGACATAACGCGTTACACATACAAATATTTAATTATTTTTTTCATACATTTCCATACATAAATAAGTATACACACACATAATGATCGTAAATTTGGTCTAAACAGCTGCGGTCGTTAGCCGCGTCACCCTCGAACACTATAATCTACTCGTATTTACGCACCGCACACACACGAGGAGAGTCCATGTGTGTGTGACTCCTGAACCGAATCTCTACACTTTGGGTACACTGCAGTGCAAAAAAAGAATAACACTAGAGTACTGTAAATTTAATTAAAGTACACAATTATAATAGTTAAAGTAAAGAATATATGTATGTATATCCGAATTATCGAGGCAATACGTGTTGAGTGGTGGAAATCAACGCCGCGCTTTCCATTGTTGCCAGAGCCAGGAAATTAAACTATTAAATATTTTATTCCTCCGAGTGACAATTCACACAAAAACCCTCCCGTTTAGAGATCTTGAAGTAAATGGCAAACGGACATCAAAGTGAGTCGTATAAGGATCCTTATTTGCGCTTTTGAGGTACGGAACCCTACAAAGGTACGATAATATTTTTGTATGCATGAACATATAAAAAATAAAGGTAACTTCATGTCAATGAATAACTCGCCCTATATCACCTTGAATTCGTTCAATTAATTATATCTTTGTTTAGTAATTTCGCAATAAATATTTTTCATTTATTTTGTAAAAAAGAAATAATTTTGAGAACATCAATAAAAAGTATCATAATTTTAAGTAATTAATTTAAACACAAAATATATAAATTATAATCATAAGTAAACATAGTTTCACGCTGCATCCCGTAAGCAGAAAGAGCCTAGGCTCTAGAGCCAAGACCATCCGTACTATCGTCGTCGTCCTCTTTCTGCACCAATCCGATACATTGGTTATTAATTAGGGAAACTTATCCCGCCGCAGCTTGCCTTACCAAATCGAGGAAATAATATTATTCATTCTCCCCAGTGGGAATCAACATAAGTCTGTATATATATACATACATATATTACTAGCACGTACATTAAATATATTGTTAATAACTTACGTATATATAAATGTATATATTTTGTTTCTAAATACAATACTATATGTAGATATAATTTTCAAATAAAACGAACTCGACCATTGTGGCCAATCAATCTGCACGCAGATGTAAAGTGCATTGCACTGTGCATTTGCCAAATATTTTTTTCTAAATATGTAACGTCGGTCGCTGGCCCCGGGCGCGAGTATCGGGGAGTTTTAGATCGGCGCCTGCGCATATTACTTGCGCATATATAATATGTACATGTTTGTACAGAGTCAATGATTTACTAACTTTATATGTAAACGTTCATTCACCTAAGAGTTTCGGACGCTTCAAATTGTTTGGTTGGGTAATTTGTGTGATATAACCATTGTGGTTGAGTGGTGGGAAGTTTTAAAAGTTACCAGTTCGAGATCTGATGGGGGAGAGGACTGGGGTTTTATTCTTATAAAAAAAAGGCAATTTAAATTTTCTTTTTAAAAAACCGTCCGTGTAGGATTGTTGTTTATAACCGTTTACTAATATTTTCCCTTTTTTATACATTGTATACCGTATATAGCAATATAGAAAGAGGATACCTAGTGTTAAGACATTAGATTCCGTCACTCCGTTTTTGTATCTATTTTTTATCATAATCTACTAAGAAAGAGTCTGAACACTACATAATTTTACATAAAAATCTCATTCGGAAAATTAATTAAATTTATATTTTTTTCTTACTTTGATGTAAAAATGAGGAGCCTAACTCTATTACTATATGTATATGGGATTTTTTCTTTGTAAATCACCTACGATATAACATGTGGACGACAATTTAAGATTTCAACAAAACGAAGAACGCCGTTGAGTTTGGGCACTCAAAACATAATGTCTGGAAAATCCAACGGAAAGTGTGAACGGAATGTTTATCGCTAGGTTTCCTCTACCTACGCAGCTACATGCGGGATACAGCATGAAAATAAAAAAAACACGAGAAAGAATAAAAAAATAAAACTATTATACCTAACAAAAAATATCTTTAAAATTACATTATTCATGTAAAATACATAATATTTTATAATTATCTAATGTTATTTACTATAACAATAATAATAATAAGATTTAGCAATTTTTCCCATTTTCCCCTCAAAGTTCAACGAATCTAACTAAAGACGTTCGTTCACCTAAGATTTGGGAAGGATGGTATTTAATTTGGCTGGTCTGGCTGGACGCGTGTAAACCACTATTAATAGATATGTAAATATGTTGATGTGAACATTGAAATCAACGTGCATGACGAACACTTTATTTTATTTAAATTATATTTTTTATACTTTTAAAGAGTCAATTTCAGTCGTAGTGCAAGGGCACAAGTGTGTGACTGTGAACGTGACAAGTTGTGGGTTCGATTTCCACTCGAGAAAATTAAATATTCAATGTTTTAATTTCTCTTGATGGTTTCATGCTCTATATATTGATGTAAATATCTATTGCAACTCAACATCATTGTTTGATCTTAAAAATACGTCAGAATGTGGGGAATAGAAAGTCTTAATTAACCCTAACTTTCCTCTGCCCACAAAACAAAAAAGAAAAAATGTAAAATTGTATTTTTTAACAATATGAATAAAACGTCAGCTAAAAGTACAAATAATACAATACGGGAATAGGACAATGAGGAATAAACTGTGATAAAATAGATACAAACATACATATGTATGAAATATACAAAAAAATAGGGTAACTTTAACCTGTTACACGGTCGCCTGTTCACCCTTCTTAACCTTCCGGGTTGTCTAGACGTTTGGGGTTGGTAAATAAAATACTTATAGAATAACTACACTTCGGTTAAGAAAATATTTTTGTATTCGTATATCTTGAGATGTTTTTATTTATTTGTTTTTTTTGTCACGTATAAATGACAAAGTAAAAACTGGTTAAAAGTAAGATAACAATAATTCTATTATTATTATAAGGAAAATGTTATTATATTATATTTTTCTTGTTCTTGAAGTCGTCGTCGTTGCGCACGGAACGAGTGTGTTACTGTAAGCACGGTGGTTGTGGGTTCGATTTCCACGCATACTGCGTACCCGCTGTATGCGGGATACAGCATGAAGCTAAAACAAAACCTTAAAAGCACATTTTAATCACACTTATAATCCATTACATCACTTTTCATTTCAGAAGTTTTAGACGCAAAGTTCTTTGCCCATGTTTATCTTTATATCAATGTCATTTTCAGAACTTTAATTGGAACACTTTAAAACTAGATCTGTAACTAAAAAAATCGCTCTTTACATACTTACTCTAACAAATATGGGGTTATTCCCATGAACTTGAAACTACCCGGTCAAGTAGCGACCCTCCTTGACCTGGCGTCAGGCGTATTAAGTGGCCATCATGCTTAACATGCACTATCCTTGCAAAATTGGGTGGAAAGAGGAGAGTTTTAATACTATGCTCGCTCAGACTATCCCGTTATAACAGGTTACAGCGTGAAGCTGAAACAAAATATTATAAGTTAGTTTACCAAAACTGTGAGGCATATACATACGTCATTGTTGAGTGATTATCAACAAACGTAACATTTTCTCTTTATTTTGGAAATTTTAGACACCACATTGTTTCCTTATTTTTTTTTTGTATTATACATAGAAAATTAAGACCAGATCCAGAACCGAAAATTCACTCTATTCAATTCAGCTCTACATAGAGTCTACATGTATAACACAAGGGGTTGTTCCCATGAACTTGAAACTACCCGGTCAACTAGTGACCCTCCTCGACCTTACGTCTGGCGTGCCACGTGGGGTGGCTGGGGGGAAGATTGTGAATGTGTGTTTGTAGGGCAACAGTGTTCAGTTAGGGTTGTTCGATAAATCGAAGTTCATGCTCGTATGTGATGTTATATTATTATTGAACAGGAATTAGATTGATCTTGACGTCATTGTTGCTGTGAGATCAAATTTAGATTCGGAAAAAATGGTGATTACAAAATAATAATAGTAATAATATACACAAAAAATATTAATTGAGACCAGTCGTGGCGCACTGGCACAAGCTCGTGACCGTAACTCCATCAGGTTGTGGATTCGAACCTCCCTCGAGGAAATGAACATTTTCGTTTCTTTGTTCTCGTAAGAAAGCAAAGTTGAGTTCCTTTACTCAACACGCAACGCCTCCAGACTTCGGCGGAAAGAGTGGAACAGAAAAAAAATGTCTCGATGAGAACTGAGGTCCTTACATTACCTTCCCAGGTTTCCTCTGCCTACCCTGCTATGAGCAGGATATAGCATGAAGTTATTTATAGAAAGCAACGCTTAGCGATCTATTATTATAACGATGAAACGATTGCAATATTGCGATCTAAAGCTGCGAATAAAAAACAACGGGTACTTCACACTGCTCCACGTCATTGTCCAGATAGACGTTTGGAAAAG
The DNA here is from genome assembly GCA_016802625.1 of Heliconius numata. Lineage (NCBI taxonomy): Eukaryota > Metazoa > Arthropoda > Insecta > Lepidoptera > Nymphalidae > Heliconius > Heliconius numata. The sequence goes on from JAEBDU010000099.1 coordinate 657,871, forward strand.
TAAAATTGACGCAGTCATAAGTAAAGTGGCCTAAAATAGATTTAATAATTTAAATTAAAATAAAAAGGAAACCTTCACGCTATATTGTGCTTATCAGGGTAGGCAAAGGGAACGTAGTGTTGAGATACTAAGTTCCCAACATTTCGCCTAATTTTCAAGACATTGCATGTGTAGTGGTGGAACTTAACGTCGCACTTTGCTGATGACAGCAAGATGAATAATAAAATTAATTCTCCCGAGTAGAAATCGAACCAACAGCCTTCGCATTTTCAGTCTGACAGCCTCGGCGCCACGACGGCCTCAATGATAATTTAAATTAAAATTTATTTTAATTAGGCACAAATAGAATATTAATATTCATTTTAAAAGTGAATACTTGGAATTGTGGGTGAACTAAATTCCATTCGTGTGAATGTACATATTTAACGTAAATGTAACTTTGGGTGTAATTATGTTGATTGAAAGAATAGTATTCAGTTTTGTCAGCTAAACGAGACCATCGCGGCATAATGTGACGTCTTACTGAAAGCACGGTGGTTGCAGTTTCGATCCCTGCTCCTTGCTTTGGCATAACGAATATGCCGTATGCCGTATTTGGGGTAAAACACAGTATTGAGTCCCGACCCTCAACCAGCAACGCCTTGAGAATTTGGCGGAAAGTGGAGATCAGAAGTATCTTAATGTGAACGAAATATCTTATCATTAGGTTCCCGCGTTCCCTCTGTCTGACCTGCTATGTGCGGGATACAGCATGAAGCTAATACCGTATACCATGGAAAATAATGAAAAGAAGTATATCTTTCCCAGATATACCACTTTGGTTCTAAAATAACAATTATCTATTAAGTATAAAAGCTAAAACAGTACAAACATAGTAACTTTTTGTAGTATAAGAATTATTTTCAACAGCGTCCCATGCATTGATCATCCACAATGGGCTAGAGCGCTTTGTTTACGATGTTCTATGAGCGCGAATAAAGATATTGTGATACGGGAAACATTTTGAGTTTCAAAAAGATTGTTATTATGCTAATTTTTACTGTTTTGTATGTATGTATGTATGTATGTTTGTTTGTAAGTATATACGAAATTTTGTAAATTTTGAACATGTCATTGTAAAATTCACGTTTTGTATTGCATTGCATTTCCGTATTTGATTGTTCTGAGATGTAGAGACCGGTTTTTTTTAATTTACTTCGTATATGATTTTTGTTCTTAAAGTATTTGACTTTGAATAATGATTTAAATATAAGTACACCTACTAGTAATTCATAAATTCATTCATTTTGCCGTTGTTGCGCAGCAGCACAGCGTCTGACTGTAACCCAAAGGGTTGTGAGTTCGATTCTTACTTGAGGTAATGAATCATTTTTATCTCTTCGCTTTATTAAAAAGACAAAAATCGACGTTGGGTTCAGCCAGTTAACATGCAGTCTTGAAAAATAGATGAAAAGTGGGAAACAGAGTGGCTAAACATTAGGTTCCCTCTGCCTACACTTGGATATGCGGCATGCGAATAACAGCAATTTATTACATTTTTCAAGTGTTGTTCAAAAAACGAGTAAGTTTAAAATCACCGCCGTCTTCATTTTTTTATAAGTTTTTTTTAAATATATCAATCAATGTCATAGCAACGACTCTCGCGATATCTCTATAATAGTCTCTACCTTTCCAAAAATCGCTTAGAAATAATAGTAATGTCAGCACAAACTATAATAAGCTTTTATAGGGGCCTATTCATCTAACATAATGACCGGATGCGAATCTTAGTCTATTGAAAGGAGGCTTTATTTGAATACTAAGCACTAAGCAGGTGTACTCAGTAGGTACATACAAAAGAAGAAATAGTAAAAAAATAAACTAGGAAGGAATAAACCAACAATTGCATCACAGGTGTTATTAGACATATTTATTAACATTTAATATATTCATTCCCTCGCTGTGGTAACGAGGCAAAGCGCGGTGTTGAGTTCCGCTACTCAACACGCAAAGCCTCAAGAATGAGTGATCATGTTTATTGAGATTTACAAAAATAAGACCGCAAAATAAAATTGCGTATATATTTTTAGCTTAAATTAGATTTTTTTTATTGAGTTGTTTGAATTTGATTTTTTTAAATCATTTGATGTACCATATAGCCTACACTTTCTCGCTTATAGCAGAGTAGGCAGAGGAAACCTTGTGTTAAGACACTTCGCTACGCACTGCACAATTTGAGTGACATGACATGTTGAGTGTGATGTATCAAACATGTTGAGTGACAGAAATCAACGCTGCTCTTACCAGACCAAGGAAATGCATACAACAAAGAAGAGAATAAATCAGAGATAACAGCTTTCTTTAAAGCCTTAAGTGACTTGACCATATTCTGAGGCAACCTAGTGTTAAGACACTTCGTTCTCAACGTAATATGTGATTTAAGAGATATATTATCAATATCACAGGTCAGAGTGCTAAAAAACAAACTAGAACAAGTAGAACTAGGAAGGAATGAACCAACAATAGCTGTCTCACTCGCAGCGGCACACACCCACGTATAGACGTATCGGCGTGTGTGGAACTATCGCGTAATCTACGAGAGTGTACGGTTAGAATGAAAATTGTCATAGGTTTTGTGTTATTTTTATTATTTCATTTTTAAAATTATTTTTGATAAGAAATCTATATGAGCATAGTATATATAGTACTGAAGTAAGTAAATATTATAAAGCAAAGGAAAGTAAACATTATAAAGTGAAAGTGGCAGATTTACAGAAAAGGCTAATCTTTTTGTAATAAGTCAAATTATATGTACATATTTAATTATATTATATTTATATGTAAGGTGGTGTAAGGGTGTGTAGTGTAATATATGTGGTGATAACTAGATGTCACCGTGTCTTTGCTGTATAAATAGATTTGGTCCGGTTGGATTATTAACAGCCTCTTACACTTAGTTCACGATTACTTCAGAAGGTCTAATGATCAAAAATTTTGAAAACTTGATCCATTCCTACGCAACATATTATTTTTTTAAATAAGGCAAAACATGTTTTGACTTTATTTACCGTGCGTTTGATAGGTAAGCAACATTGACTTATCTGACTTAAATATAAAAAAATAAAATAAGTGAACCTATGACCATCATATGTCATACACTAACATACGCAGAAACAACACAAAAAATCACACAAGCCACACATTTTTTATGCCATCAGTAAGATATCAGTAGTGTGTGTGCTAGACGTCGCCTAGACGCGATGACCCACTGCCCGGCGACCTTGCGTTTCTTATGTTATTCTCCCATCTCACTCGCTCGTGCGTCTATTGATAGGAAAGACGTGGCTTCAAGGTCGGTGGTCACAGATTACCGGCTAGAAATGGCATTCTATGATATACATGCGCTTGTGTACCAGTAAACAATTATCACGTTGTTTCCAGCATATATTATAGTAGGCTGGCTGGTGGAGGCTAGCGTTAAGATGTAAGAAGTTTGAGCTGCCTTCGGAACCGGTGGCGACTTCCTTTGGGATTGACACTACTGACGTTTTTTTATTTAACTTGACGTTTTATAGTCTCTGTAATGTAATGTCCTAAATGGAATTTAATATAGAATATTTTAGTTTCGTTAGAAAATGCTAAATTATTCTAATATTTCTATCTAAGTAGGCAGAGCGGACCTACTGTTAAAATACTCCTTATCAGTTCTTTCCTTGATTCCCCCTAATTATACAAAATTATAACAAATAAATAAAAATAAGAAATAAATATTTTAGCACTACATTCTCCAGTAGTCTCTCTCTCTAGTCTCAGTAGTGCCTGTCCATGTCGATACAAAATGACATTCTCATATACCCCTTTCGCTGTATACTCTGTGTACGGCAGACGGGCTCACGTGTGGCGTTGCTATGGGAAAACTAGTTTGCACTTTTTATATCTATACCTACATCCTACATACCTCCACATATACAGGGAGTGCGGGATTGATAAAAGATTTTTAGTACGAACAAATGTAAGGTAGACTTGTCTAATAAACGTTTTTTTAGGAAATAGTTTCTTGATTAGAATGCTATAGTTATGATTTATATCGTATAGAAATACTATCGGCCTACACGCGTCCCCGCCTGTTTAAACTGATTGTTATATTGAGACCGTCGTGGCCCAGGAACACAAGGGTGTGACTGAAACTCGATGGTTGTGGATTCGATCCCCAATCAAGAGAATGAATTATTATTTATTAACATTTTCGTTTCTCAACTCTGGCACTAGGTCAAAAGCCCGACGTGACGGCGGCGGCGTTGAAATCCGCCACTCAACACGACAAGCCTCGAAAAATTTGTCGACATATGTCGTAAATATTTAATTAAAACCATCGACACAAACGAAAAATAAACAAGCAGGCAGTATTTCCCACATTCTATCTAATTTTCGAGACATTGCAGTTTATGTAGCGGAACTTAACGCCGCTCTTTTTCCTGTTACCAGATCGAGGAAGATAAAAATATTTTCTCCCTCGAATGAAAATCTCATGCACAACAAAAAAAAATTGTATAATACATTTAAAATACATACAAAAGTTCCTATACATATGTATTTTTAGATTCATTTTTCTTAAGGACGTTGTTGCAAAGATGACGCACTTTTATGAATTATAATGAGATGGCATATGAAAAATGGCGCCTTACCTTGCAAAGTGATTTTTTTCACAAAATAATTGCTTAATAAAATAACCGGTCAAGTGCGAGTCGAGCTCGTCAGCCGAGGGTTTGTACCAATTTCATGATTCTTTAACCGTAGGTCAACGATAGGCAAAACTTATAAAACTTGACAAACTTATGTTAGCTATTATATATGAACTATAATTATAAGTTTGTTATGGTTTTTGAAAGGCATACTTGATATTTATTTGTTTTTCTCACTTCTTGCCAAATTTCAAGATTGTAGGCCCAAAGGAAACATAGGAAAGTATCATACCCATAAATGGTTGAACCTTTATTGCATTGACTTGGTAGCTTAATATTTCTGTATTTCAAGAGACTGTAGACTGCATCTTTTCTAAGACCTTCAGATTGTACTTTTTATACCTAGGCGCAGGGCGACTGTCAATGCGACACGTTGTAGGTTCTTTTTCCAATTGAGGAAATTAAAATATATTTAATATTTTAATTTTTTTTCAAAAGGGAGCATATTTATATAAAATTTTTGTTGCATTTTGCATGAAATCGCCACTTAATGAAAAACTATAAATGGGATGTAACCATGAATCTAATACAGCTAAGAAATTTGGTAAAAAGTGAAAGCTTGTAATATAAATAAAGAAACAATCCGGAAAGTGTAAATTTTTAGTAAATAATCATTACAAACATATATTTGCTTTACAAACGACGGAGGAGGTTCAGAGGATAAACATGTACGGAATTAATGTCTATTGAATTTAATGCAGGATAGCTGTCAGCTAATGTACAGCAGATTGTACCATTGATTTTGAAAAGAGCAACTGTTGAGTTTCTTGCCGGCTCTTCTCAGCAGAACTGCCTTCCGAACCGGTGGTAGCTTTTTGTTTATATGTTCATTCGACGATTCAAAAGCAGCCTGTGTTCCCCAACTTTCACCCAATTTTCGAGACATTGAGTGTTGAATCGCAGAGCTCAACGCCTCCTTTTACTATGTTCCCAGAGTGAAGACATTAAATTAATACATTCCCCCGAGTGGAAATCGATCCCACGAACGTTGCGTTTACGGTCAGACGCTGTGCCTCTGCACCAAGGCGGCCTCAGTTATATTACAGACACAAAATAATGTTCTCATTCTGTCACATGACTCCTTTTCATGCAATAACTAGACAAGACTCACGAAATCATAATTAAAACATAACGAACAACTCAAATATAAAACAAGACATTAATATAAAAAAACCGACATTTGTAATTTAAAAAAGTAATGACGTCCCATTTCGCGGGAAAGAGAGCTCAAAAATTAAACACTGCAGTGTGCCAGTTAAAATTATTTTTTCACCCGTCCCGTTGTGTGCCTTTGGCTGTTCACGAAAAAAAAATAAAAAGACACAAACACATACGCGAATCCATCATGCGAACGACAAAACACGCACACGATTACACACAATCGCACGCACACACAATCTCCAGACGCACACACGCAACAAAAATTTGGTGTTCTGATAATCAAAAATTTCGATCGATGTGTGCGTGTATCCTCATGCATGCATTATATTTACACGATAGTTCTATAAGTATTTATATGTATCTTAAATTAAGCCTTATTATCATGTTATTAAGGTTGATTCGCGATCGCCATATAATTATTGGGCTGCATTTACTTGCATGTGTGCGACGATGCGATTCGTTCGTTTTGTTTCTTTTTTAAATTTCACCGTTTAGTTCAATCTATTTATTGGTTGTGCGCGTGTGTGCGTTGCGGTTACTTGTGTACACATGCATGCGTGCTATAGTGTGTGTGTAACGAAAGTGCGTAGAAAAATTGGTTATAATTATGTACCTACTTATACTACACGTCGCCTTCGGCTTTTCCTGCGATAACAATGAAAAACTCAAATTAATTATCGTCATTGAGACTTTTTGATTGCTTCCGCAAACATCTATAGTGGCTTATTAATAAATAATAAGTAATCTGTATTTTATGTACCTAGTTATATTTGTTTTTGGGGCTAAAATACTGAGAGTGATTGTTAGATCGAGAATCAGTTGTAATTAAGACAAACAATGGAAAACAATACGCTGCGTTAGGTTCTGCAACACAACACGTAATGCTTCGATCATTGGGCGGCAAGTGAGGAACGAAGTCAATTAACACTAATCTGCTACTATGCTGAAAAATCGTTTAGCTGCTTACTAAGAAATATATTTTTTTTTCTATTTTTTTAATCTAAATGGATTCTTAAACGAATCTTATAAGAATAAATCCCGCAATGTATCCGTTATATTTTTTACTTAGTATAATTTTGACTTATTTTTCCAATAAGATTCTTGTAAGAATATTTAATGAGGCCATCGATACGCAGCTGCACAGCTTCTAACTGTAAACGCGTATCGTAGGTTCGATTCCCACCGGGGGAACGAATTATTTTCATTTCCTCGCTCCTATAACTAGACAAAGCCCGGTGGTATATTTCACAATATCTCCTAAATTGCTAAGAAAACAGGAAAAGGAGTGAGCTTTATCTAGATATCCTACTTTACCTTGCTATATGAGGGTTGCAACGTGGCTGCTGTGACGTGAGCATACTCTTTACAAAAAATTTCTTCACTCCATTTTAACTTCCAAGTCTACTTCTACAATCTTTTAATAAGCATTTATGAAATGAATTTATAAAAGTAACGCTAATATAAAACTTATAGTTAAGAAGGAATTCAAAATATCTTCCAATTAGTGATATTTAGACCGTAGTTGAGCTACCGTTAGAACATATGAGAGCACTTACTTTTATAGCGACCGTTAGAGCAGTAGGCTTTGAAATTTTAAAGTAAAATTAAATAATTAAATTATAAAATTGCTACTTAGAATTATATGAGTTAAACTAGTTTTTGTCTGCGACAGTGCTCGCGTGTTTCAATAGAATTAATTAGTTGTGAATAACACCCTATACATTATCTAAGTGTGGGGGTAACTCTGACCGCTGGAATTTGACGTAGTATTATAATCTTATGCCTTGACATAAAAAATATTTTTTAGATTTGTACCAGTAAGTTAAGTAAGTGCCACTGGTACTTGTAATTAGTGCGATCTACCAAACTCTTTAGCTTTATAATATTTAATATCAATTGGTTCACTGTTAAAAAGATGGCTGTAATCTAAATAAGGCCGTGAGGCCAATTCCAGATCGAGACATGTCTTTTTTTTTAGATATTGATATATTGGATTCTTTATGTTTGAAGTAGGTATTAGTTTGAGCTAGTAAAATTAAAAATAAACATATTTTTAACTTCGTGCTTCACTCCGCACATAGCCGGGGGGAACCTGATATTCGACGGAATTCCACGCAGCACTTTGTCTACCAGATCGGAGAACTGAAAATAATTAACCCCACGGTTTGGAATCAAACCACAACCATCATGTTTTTACTGAACCGATTTTTGATGAAACTGTTGCCCGAGTTAATATTTACTACATTTAAACATATATTACATTTAAACGTATATATTTGTGACCGGTTTATTACTATACAATACGTACCGTATTCTTTTATTTCATATGTTTTGAAGCAATACACTTAAAATCTTTAAAAATCCGTAATATAAATGATATTCTTATATTCTTCTTTTTCTAATATAAATTGTTGCACAAGGGTGTGTAACGCGCCAGTTGTTAGTTCAATTCTCACTTGAGGGAATGAATTATTATTATTATTTATTAATGTTTTCATTTCTTCAGTCTGACACCAAAGCAAAAAGCCTGGTGTTGAGCTCCGGCACTCAACAGTCAAGCTTCAAAAAATTCGCCGGAAAGTGATGATAATGGAGTGTCTTAACACTAGGTTCCCAAGTTTTCTCTGTCTACCCTACCATGTGTGGGTTACAGCGCGAAGCCCATTAAAAAATAAAATAATATATAAGTACATATAGATAAGAAATACATAGTCATGAAAATGCGATAGATGTTAGTTCGATTCTCACTCGGGGTATAATTAGTTACTATTACAACATGTCGGATTTCATCACCAAGCACAAAATGTCTCGAAACTGGACGGAACGAAGAGGAATATAAAAAAAATATTATTTAAAATGACATCTTACAAAGTTATATTTATTTTAAGCTTGAGGCTAAATTAAAGTATGTCACTATACGAGATAATTAACATCTTATTAAAATTTATAATTATTAATATGTAGGTACGATATGAGCTAGTTTTTATATATTTTAAAACAAGCTTCACTCTGTATCTCGCAATGTAGTAGGGTAGGCAAAGGGAACCTAGTAGTTCCCCACTTCCTACCGAATTCTCAAGGTATTCTATGTTGAGTGGCGGAATTCAACGCCGCGTTTTGTCTTCATACGAAAACGAGGTAATAAAAATATTAAATAATTTATTTCCCCAAACGGGAATGCTACCAATAACTTTTTATTTATTTTTTATCTTCTTTATATTAGTAAAATTGACATCATTCTTGGTCGGGTGGTGGTCAATTCGAAAACTTCTTATAGCAGTTACAATTACATATGCAGCATGTAGAGGGAACCCAGTGCTAAAACATTGTGTTCCCCACTTCCCGCTCAACTCCGCTTTTAAAAAAATAAAAAAAATCGTTTTAAGAAAATCCGCTTTTCCAGACATTGCGTGTTGAATAGAAAAGCTCAACGTCGCGCTTTGTCTTGTTACTATAACAAAGAAAACAATACACAAAAGTGAAAGTCGAACCCACAATCTTTTAACCCCAAGTCTCGATTTTTTACATTCATGTTGATTGGTCTAATACATCAAGTAATCTGTAATACTCATCAATAAAATCTTAGATGACTTTAAAAGAAAAATAATTCCCATTTAGCTTAGAAGTATTTAATCGCAATTTCGATCTGGATTCGAACTGACATATATTATTATTATATTACATATACGTACGTCGTATAAAGGGAGAACACTGTGCATAGTAGTGCATGGCGCGCGTGTGTGCGTGCCGGGTGAAATGCAACTTGTTCTAAGTAGCCTCGGCAGTGGTTGTCAACTGTTTTTGTATCTAATACTTTTAGAAAAATAAGAATTATGTATGACAGTCGCAGGCGCAGGGACACAAGTGTTGGATTGTAAACGCGACAGATTGTGGGTTCTATTCTCAATCGAGAAATTTAAATGTTTAGCATCTTAATTTTCTCGCTCTGGTCGCTCTCGCCCCAATGCACAATGCCTTACTATTGTAACATACACAATTCCTTCAGAATTTCATGGAAAATAAGGAACGGAAGTGTCTTAATGGGAACGGAGTGTCTTAACACTAGGTTCGTAAATTCCCTTGTGTGATACAGCGTGAAACTAAAAAAAAGATATTATTTTTTAATCAAACCCACAAGCATCGTGTTTGACAGTATGTCGCTGAGACACGACGACTTAATTTAAAATATATTAGACAGTTATATATTTGTATTATAGACACTATATGTTTATTTGTGTAATAAAAGCCTGTGTTTTCAAATGTAAAGACGACAATACAATGATGATTCGTCATTAAATTATCTTTACCGTAGTCAGTGACTGTTGCAGAGCACCACGATAGAGGTTTTAGTGGATATTATGGACGGCCTTCATCTGCCTGTACATGAGTCTCACATACCCATTTACCATAAGAGGATTTCCTCAACGTAAAAAGAATATTTCGCTTTCCTTTGCCAAGTTACGGGATACTTTGTAAAAAAATATTTAATAATATAACTCAAGCATGGTTGTAAACAGTGCGTCTTTGCAAATTTCTAGTTAAATTATTTGTTTTTTAATATAGAAAATGTTGAATAAGAGAAAATGTTAAATCTTAATAAATATAATTTAAAAAAACATGATAATCTGAAACTTATCGTTTCCGTCGCTCTACAATAGGCCTATGAGAGGAAAATTGAAAAGCTTAAAAAATACCAACAAAACAGAAACATGAGGCTATCATAGTCCAGTAGGGCAGTGTCTGACTGTACAAGCGACGGATATGAGTTCAATTCGCACGAAGTAGACTAAATTATGATCATTATAACTCATTTCTTCGCTCTCGTAACTCGTACTCGTACAACATACAACATCTCGAATTTGGTCGGAACCTGCCTGCTTACTTTGAATCGGGATAGCATGACTGAAAAAAATACAAATGCCCACACAGACAATATAAACTAATGGTGTCACCAAGTTGGGATGATGACAGAGCCAGTACCTAAATAGTAAAGAGTTACTAGTAAACCATTCGAGTTAATCTTCATATAATTTGTAGCCCCGAGCACATTCTATAGCACTTGTGAGGCTTGTTGTGAAAAACTGATGTTTTTAATATATTTTTTGAATTATTTATTGTATTAATTATTATTCATACATTATGAAAATTAAAATATTCATAAACGTATTAAAAATTTAAACGTATTTTAAATTTATTAACGCAGTAAGCAACATAAAAAATTGTTACAAGCATATAACAATTTTGACATAGCTCGATAAGAACGTATGGCTTAATTGACGACGAGTATTTGGACGGTTTCCGTTAGGCGCAGGTTCGACCCCTTTTATTTAAAAATAAAAACGAAAGAAATAAAAAGCTGAATCACATATTAAATTCTAAAAATATCTAAATCTTAGAAACAAATTTAAGTATACATATATACAAAAAAAAACAGTTCGCAGCACCTGGCATAGAGTAATGTTACAGGTAACAGGTATCGCGGCCATTTTGGAAACAGTTTTTAGTGCTTTCGAAATTCGGGTACCTAGGCCGATGACCTCCGCGCCCTACAGGGACTGGCTGAGGAAAATGAACGGTGGGACCTTCACATATAGGCCGTTATCAAACAAAGTGGCTCCAAGGGCTCGGGACGCGAGGCCAGGTGTCTTTTGAACACTAAAATACGATTTGAAACGTGATAAAAATAGTTTGTTAGTTAGTTTAGATTGAAGTTTATGTTTAGCTTTATATTTGTATTGTTTCATTGTTTTATTTTTTTGTAGCTTCACGCTTTATCCCGCGTATGGTAGAGTGGGCGGAGAGAACCTAGTGTACATGCTAAGAAACGCTTTGTCATGTTACCAGTGCGATGAAATGACACTAATACGTTCCCTCGAGTGGGAATTGAACTTGCCACGATGGTTTTAAATATGTTTTATATTTATATTATTATTTATATATTTTATTGACTATAATCTAGATTTACAGAGATTTATATTATACAGTTGAGTTGTTCTTGAAAGATCGGGTTACCATACCTTTATAAATAGGCTAAGTATCTTTAGTAGTGTGTTAGTGTGAAAAAATAAAATAGCTTCACTTTGTATCTTTCACATAGCAGGATAAGCAAAGAGAAACTAGGGATATGAACCACGCATCGTTTAAAATAGTCGGTTTTTTCTAATGAGAATTGAACCTACAATCGTCATGTTTATAGTCAGACACTGCACTAAGACGGTCTCTCTCAAGATACAGAAAATAATTAACTAATTATGTCATAAATAACTGACATTCCGAAGTAAAATTTACATAAAACCACATAAAAAAAAGTTACATAAAATCTTATTATTAACCCAAAAATTTCATACTTAATCCACCATCTTATTTATAATACTCGATATAAATGAAATCGATTTTACGTTAATAAAATAAAAATCGATTCGCATTATCGATTGATCATTTCGCTTCTTATACTTAAGTATAATACAGCTAAAAGACATTACAATAAATAATAAACGGTTTTACAACTTCATTTTAGCACGCTGTGTCTTCTACCGGTTTTAAAGATTTAAAAAGGGGCTTAAAGCTTGATAGATTAGCGAGACAGCGCGCTCTGTAACGCGACGTTAGTGGACTCGATTCCCACTTAGAATGAAAGTAAATAATTCACTCCCCCACTCTAGAAAGACAAACCGCGACGTTTAGTTCCCTGTCTCTACACGCTATATGTGGAAAGCGGAGACCAGAGTGTCTTAAAACTCTATATTCTTTCTATATACCCTGCTTTATGCAAGATAAAACGAATCTAACTCTGTACTGTTACGAAGTTGTAGTGTTCTTAACACACTGTTGTCGTGGTCTTAAAACATTTCCATTTTTGGGGTTCCGTAACTTCTAAAGAAAAAAGTTTATTTTTGTTTCTTATAAGATCACATTTGTCTGTCTGTCAAGAGTTCCGGTTGACCTAGAATTATGAAGTTTGGCAGCTAGCATCAACAGGTACTAGTTCAGAAAAAATCTGAAAACTATACATTTGTGGTTAAATCCTTAAAAATAATAACCTTAAAATGGGTGCAGAATTTGGTATTAAAGCCGCTAGTTCAAGTGAGGTATCAGATGAAAGGGCTCTAGCTAAGCTAAGCTTGAATTTCATAAAAAATTCGAAACCCTTGGTGGGCGAGCCCGATTTTTCTAGTTCCTATGTAACGAAATGAAAAGGATATAATGAAAAACAAAACAAATGCTTTACGCTGTGTCCCGCATATAGTAGGGTAGTCAGAGGAACCACGTGTTGATACATCCTCTTCCCCACGCACCGATCAATTTTCGAGTTTCGAGTTGATTGACGGAAATGAACGCCGCGCCTTGTCTTATGGATTCGATTCCTATTCGGAGGGATTAATTATATTCATTTCCACGCCCATAAAACAATAACAATAAAAACATCAAAAAGTTGAGTTCCGATACTCATCACGCAATCAAAATATCGCGCTAATATAAATACGCCTATCCTGCGAGATTCTTATATGAGAGATATGCCGTGAAGCAGAAAAAAATAACTTTGTATATGCGAGACATGACGTGAAGCAGCAAAAAATCACTTTTATCTCAATTATAACTCTTAAGCCCAAAAACACAAACCTTTCTAGAATATTTGCCATTACAAAATAAAACAAAGTGGGCACATAACACAAAACGAAATCGAATTAGTCCTTACTTTTCATATATTTGTTTGGGTGACCGCTAACCCTCCCTTCGAGGAGAGGTCCATCGAAAAAACCCCTTTAGAGTGAAAAGTTGGTAACACCCTGTATCTATTTACATAGAGACGTGGATTTTGGGCGATACAAGGGATTTACTTGTACATAATGTGTTTTATGTACATTTGTACATTGTACATAGACCCTTTGGTACAGTGTGTAATTTAGAAATGAGTGACTTGTTGTATGGTGGTGTGTTAGGTGATTTTAATGACGTGAAGTTCAGATTAGTTTTAAAATATGATATATTCAAAAAATCAAATCAGCTTCACGCTGTATTCCGCACACAGCAGGATAGGCAGAGGGAACCTAATGTTAAAACACTCTGTTCTCCACTTTCTACCCAATTCTGGAGGTATTACGTGTTGAGTGGCAGAACTCAACGCCGCCCTTTGCCTCGACACCAGATTGAATAATAATTCAATATGAAGAATAAAACACCGGGTTTACTTATTGAATTCAGGAAATCTGAAAATGTCACTAACTTGAATCATGGATTCATGGAAAAGTAAATAGTTTCTTTTAATAGATGACCATCGAGGTGCAGGGTGAGGAGTGTTGGTAATTGAATCCAAACATCAATATATTTTAATAACCTACAACTGAATTACCCCTACTTGTAATAATTGTATCATCGTAACATTTAGCACCTATAAGTAAATTATGTGACAATACATTAATAAACTATCAACGAGCTGGTCTAATGATGATATCCTATATATAATCCAGGACTTGAATAGTGAAACTCTTCAGAAATTACTAGTAAAATACTCGAGTGTAAACTCATGTAATTTAAAACTCAGAGAACATTCTAAAGCACTTGTTACACAAGAGCATATTTTTTAGTTTATCTTTCAACTATTTATTTTATTTCACGAAACCAGGAGGAAATGAAATATTTAATATTTTCATTTCTTCGCTCTGGTGTCGAGATAAAGCGCGCCGTTGCTAGTCAACACGCAATGCCTCCAGAATTCGGCTGAAAGTGGGGTGTGGAGTGGCTTAACACTGAACTCATTCTGTCTACCCTGCTTCATGCGGCATACGGCTTCAAGCTGGAAAAATAATTATGTGAATATCATACTAAACTAAGCTTTATTACTCAACAAAAATGATAATACAAAAAAACAGATCATTTCCGCATTTTCATATAATAAATCTTATTTTGTCAGCAGTAACTCACAAACGGTCTACGATCGTGTAAAGGATGCTGAAAAAAACATTATTGGCGTTTGTAACGATGCCTCAGGGCGACATCCACCTCCACATATTGGGCCACATGACGGCTGCTCTGATTTACAAGAGATGATGAACTGTTTAGCTTTGATCTGAGAGTATAGTTTTCAAAATGTAAGGAAATAGGTCCTAAATTACCAATTTACTGAACACTGATTAATTATAAATTAATTACGGATTATGATTTAAATATTTGTAGGTCTGGTTATAAGAGCATAATAATTTTGATGAACCTCGGCGTTGACTTCCATTACTCAACACACACATATCTTAAATTTGGGAAGAAAACGGAGAACGGAGTATATTGATACTAGGTTTATTTTCTGCCTACCCTGTTATTAGTAAATTACAATTAGCGGGATAGTCAGAAAGAACGGAGCGCCAAACGCTATGGTTTTTACATACTTCTTTCGCCTCGTCCACCTATCGTTATCAAACTCTTCCTACATGCCCTCCGAGGTATCCTCGTGATTTCTACGTACATTTCTCTAGTATCTTTGATACAAGTGTGTAAAGGAGTGTCTTATTTCCGTCTGCCTACCCTGTTATAAGCGTGCAGTGTGAAACTAAAAGAAATACAAATTCAGCCACAATAAATCGCCTACACTCTTCACTTGAGCCAAACACGCCCAAACGAACCCTATCTAAAATCGTTTTAGAAATAAAACGTACAACACTCCAGTAGGAATTAGAGGGGTTCTCCACTAATATATTTGGAAATAATAACCCAACCTGCACCTACCTACGTAAGTTATTTTAATGCTTACCCTGTAGGTAAATAATTTTACCAAAAATATAAATGGCTTACCCTTATCAAAGATAGGTATTGAGATATATTTATTTAAGAGATTAGAGATTGGAATACGTTGTGTATAGAGAAGATTAACACATATTAATTGTATTTTTTTGTATATATCTACATTTTACCCCTTGTATATGTGTGTGAGAGGGAAACTATGGACAATTCTGTTTGTTCTTTGTTATGTTCGAAGTCTACGCCACGTGTTGTATAACCAGACTGAGGACTAAAAATTCAATATTGTAAACATAATATTTCATAAACATAACCTAAACAAAGCGAAACTTGTGCGTGCAATTCTTGGTTTAAATACGAGTAGTTCTATTCGATAACGATACGGATTCGAGTCTATGATTAATTTACCCTAATTAATTTAAAATAAAGCAATTTCGATAATAATTGAACCAGTAACCTTTCGTAAAATCGGAAGTGCCAATTCACTACTGATTCATATAAGAAAAGTAATTACTTTTTTAACTTTTGAGGTTAAATTTGAGTGTTTTACGTAAAATTGATACTGATTTGGAAGTAAACAAAAAATCATGCGTCACTAATGACCTCCCTTCCTTTATCAAGTGTATTGTGATAATAGACAACCATGTGGTACAGTCGTTGTGTACTTTAAAGGAAGGAATTGAGTGAAATTATTTTGTAATGATTTTACTCTATATTCACTTTTCTCCTTTTCACTTAAAATTGTCATTTGATTAATCGTGTTTCTACTCATAATTTTGAGGCCATCGTGTCGCCGTGGCACAACAAAAAGGTTGAGAGTTCGATTGCCACTCAGCGGAATGGAATATTTTCATTCTCTCGCTCTGGCAACACAACACGCAATGTCTCAAAAATTCGGCAGAGAGTGGGGAATGGAGTGTCTTAACACTATACTTAACACTTGTGATAAGACACTCCGTTCCCCACTCTATACCTATCGACAGAATAGGTAGGTACCTATTCTGCTATATGCGGGATTCAGAGTAAAGCTGAATAAAAAAACAATTCTACTTAAATAAGTAGTTTTTTTTAAATGTCTATTTATTATAATCGTGAGTGTTCTTAAATGAATTTTGAAACTACAAATACGTCACCAACAATCTAATTTCTATTGTACTATATCGTTATTTTTATTGTTCTAATGGTAAGACACTCCCCCACTCTCTGATTTGAGTGGCAGAACTCAGCACCGAGCATCGTCAGCAGATCCATCAGAACAACAAAATGAAAATAATTAATTCCTATAAATCATAATCGATCCTACCATTGCTTTTACATTCTCATCTTAATTTAAATTATAAATAACACCTGCATCTCTATCAAAAGCTCAAACGAAACCAACCCAAATTCAACCTAAAACAAAAAAAAATAACTCTCTAATGATTCATTCTAAAGCTAGCGGACATATTTAAAACGAACTTGCCCCCACATTCGGTAGTTAGAAAGGGCGAAACGAGACCGACAAAAAAAACCAACCCCCTAGCTCTCGGGTAAAAAATGCGTAGTTTTAGCTAATCTACATGAGCGGGGGATGTTTAAACTGGGTCGGGCTTTGGGCTTTTTAGCGGGGCACAAAAATGAGGGGGTGGGTGGTGTGTGAATCGGATGTATTATGCGTGGAATCTATTTATGTGTAATAAAGTGACCAGCTTTCTGATAATGAAACGGGAATGGTTCTATATTTTTTTTTAAGTAGGTAGTTTTAGTGATACTTGTACCTAATTAAAAGTGATAGTAGTGCGTTCAATTCCTAGCTTGGGAAATAATTACTTTAAAATTAATAATAATAATAATAATAACAGCGGAACTAAGTTCTGCCAATTAACAAGCAATGTCTAAAAAATTAAGCCATTCGTAACCATCGGAGTGTCTTGTCATTGGCTTTCCTTTGCCTACTCTGATATATGGGGAAGAGTAAATAACAATGAAGCTAGGCTAGGAATAACGCAAATAAGTGTCAAAACTAGTTTAACTTATGTGATGTAACTACACACGCGATAGAAATAATTTATGTTTTGTATATTTTCTAGGGGGGGCGCGGGCAAGCGTGTGAGTTTAAACTGCACGGCTTGTGGATTCGACTCCCACTCAAGAAAATTAATATTTTCATTTCCTCGCTCTGGTTAGTGCGCAACTTGAAGTTTAATTTAATTTTAAATATATATATACCTTAAAAAAATTAAAACTCAATTAACAATCAGGACTGTCCGTACCTCATTACCCCGTATGGCTACATTATTCCCCGTTAATATCGGTTGCTACGGCAACGGGATGTTGCATCTCGATTTTTCGTCGCTTTTTCCGTTGTAATGAAATGAGGTGTGTGAGGGTAAAGGGGAGAGTAAAGGGGGGGTGGGACACGCGTGTTCTCAATTATCCGCAGTGAATCAATAGCGACAGGGTAGTTGCCGCCTTTATGTTTATTTGGTAATTTCATTTTAAAATTATCATTGTTTTGTACTGTGTTCGTACTGTTTTTATCTTATCTTGGATATGTGCGGGTGGTTGTGAAGGAAGGTCTGGTTTAGTTCCTAGTGTATATAACTTTGTGTAGTATTATTATATTATAATGTTTTATGTATAACTTAAACTAAGTTACTTTATCTAGAATTATATCAACCTAGCTGATCTATACGTGTTTGGTTCCGTCTAAAAATTATATATTACAAAAAATACTAATGAGATTTTAACTCACAACTTTAATATCAGGATCATAATTATGTTACAGCACTAATGCTGTAACATAATTTGGTGCTAAGTGTTAAACTTTTTTAGAAAAGTTTAATAAAAAGCATACCTTTTTAGGATATATGTACATATTTTTATCAAAAAACTTATAAAAATCATAAAAACGGGACCCGAACCTGTGCCACTCAGAAACGATCCAAGTCCTTCTCATTCTGTCTGACATTAGTCCCTTCCTTTATTGCCATACACAACTCCTGGTTAGAGGATGAAGCCGCAGTAAACACTACCTGCGGCTTCACTATTAAGTACTAGTGCATTTTATTTCAATATTTGATTGTAATTAACATTCCATGCTCAGAAAAGAAAAAGAAAGTACCTACATATTTTTTTTATTTGAACCACTTTGTTCTTATCTTTGTAAATACAAATATGTATTTTTAATTGGCACTTTACTTATATAGAAATAACAAGATATCATTTAGATAAAATAAATCGAGAAAAATAAATTTGGTATTGACATATTGGTATGGGCATGGTTAATTTCTCGTATATACAATTGTATGTACCTAAGTACATTAAAAAAAACAAATATATTTATTAAATAAAGATATTATTATTATTACCTACCTAGTGTTGTGACATGCAGTTTCGAGACATAACGTGTTGATTAGCGAATCTCAACGCCATGCTATGTTTATTACCAGATATAGGAAATCAGCCTCACGCTGTGAAGCTCGTGTAAGAAAGTGAAAATAATTTATTTCCTCAAATGGGAATCGGACCCACAACCAACGTGCTTACAGTCAGTGTCGCTGCACCATGATGGCCTCACTGGCTATTCTTACATACTTAAACTGTATGTAAGAATATCAGGAACTACAGGATCGAATTGAAATGAATGTTATTGTAATAGATAGTCCATTGTTCCATTTATAGAAGAATGCTATAGGCTACATTAGTTTGACAATGTATCCCGCACATAGCAGGGTATTCAGAGGGAACATGGGAACATAGTGTTAAGGCACTCCATTACCCCAACGCCGCGAACACTGCACCGCACTGTATTTACATTACCTCACGTTAATCGTTTTGACGTAACTTGACACTATGCCTACGAGCTACGGTCAGATGTACGTTGGGCACAAAGAATGTATCGTGTATCATATTCGCTTCATAGTTATTACTTCATAGTTTTCATTTGACCACAGCGACGTAGGCGCAGGTAAACTAGTAGTATATGTTTTTATTCTCTGTTATTTTATTCAAATATTTATTAAAACTGCCATCTATTAACATTTTCCTGTATTTCTATAAAGAAAATTCTACGAACTACAAGGGTGGTTCTACGGACTTTTTAACCCCTCATGTAGTTCTCCCACCACCCAGTAGATGGCGCTATTAAGGTAGTTTCCAAGAGACGCGTATCCCTGTATGTTCGAATTTTTATACATTATTATATTTAAAAATGATTAATCAATATTTAAAAAATTAGGCGGTGCGTGTTGAATTAAGTTTTTTAACACTAGCCTGCCTGCAGGGAAATCGCGACTCTGTTTTTTTTAAAGAAGAGAGAAGGTAGTGTAAGGAAAGTCTATCCTCTTATTAGAACTAATGAAATTTGGCACCTATACCGCAGCTTAGGTGACACTACAATAATGTGATATTAGGTTCTTATGATGGAGCGTGGACTTGAAACTTGGAACTCTTCAGAGAACTAGTAGACCACTCGAGTTCAGACTCATATATACTCATACTCATAGTTCAGACTCATATATATAGTTCACTTACAGCACTTGGCGTAGAAAAGCATGTTTTTAGTCTACTTTTAAACTATATATTTTATTACAGGACTAGTGTGACTGTAAACACGACTAGTAGTGGCTTCGATTTGGTGTCGAGGCAAAGCTCCAAAATTCGGCGGAAAGTGGGAAACGAAAGTATCTTAATGGGAACGGTGGCTTAACTAGGCTCCCATGTTCCCTTTGCTTTCCCTGCTGTATTCGGGGTACGGCAGAAAGCTATAAAAAATTATTACAACAGTACTGGGCATAAAAGAAAACACAAAAAAAAAATAATTCTCAAACGTCTGTTATTTATAAAATTAATTTCAAATCAAATTACCAACATAGGCAAAACAAAATACAATACATTCTAAAGTTTTCTTTTTTAATACTTAAGTCATACAACATATACATACAAATAGATTGCTTGGCACATATTCGTTATTTAGGACGGCGCTAACTAGAACATAATGCAATTTGATTTTTTTTTCCTATACATATATATTGTATTTATTATTTATAAATCTCTCTTAAACAAAATCTTAAAATTTTTATAATAAAAAGGAATAAGAATAAAAACATTTTTTTATATTTATCGCTTAAAAAACTATAACTGAAAGAGCCGTAGTAGGTACTAAAACATCATAGATGGCACGGTATTTGACCGAAAACGCGACGGTTGTGAATTCGATTCCCACACGGGGGACTGAATTATTTTCCTCGCCCTGGTAACATGACAAAGCGCAGTTCCGCCTCGCAGCACGCATTGTCTCGAGAATTGGACGAAAAGTTGAGAACCAATGGTAACACTAGGTTCCCTTCCCTACCCAGATTTATGAGTAAAAACTATATAGCAAACCTTAAAATATAAGTTTACAGTAATTTCCTTTTATTATTAAGCTTATAAAACAAAGATAAAATCACAAATTGTTTGTCCCTATTCTTAAAAGAAAGTTAACTTTAACTTTACGGTTAACATTTAATGCCATTATTTTAACTAAAGGTACATTATTATCTCAAAATCTATAGTTGTCGAAAACAGCTTTTATAATTTGCTATAGCCAAAGGGGGTACAAGTTCAATTTCATCAAAAATATATTAAATGTGTATATAAAAAGGAGCAGGGTGTCTAATTTTCGGAATATTGCATTTTTAGTGGCGGAACTCAATGCCGCTCTTTGTCTGGTTACCAAAGCACAGAAAATAATTTATTACCCCGAGTAGAAATTGAACCCATGTCCGTCGCGATAACAGTCAGACTCTTTAAATTTGGACATTTTGACAATTTCATAAATGTATATCAATTTGGCAGCTGAATTTTATAAATACCCACATAAAAAAAATATTTTTTTATTCTTGAAACAATAAAATATAATAATCAAATTAAAAATATACAATTTAGGAACACGCAATTAATAATTGTTTATTAATTACATCTTATGCTAATAATTATTTTAGAATATACAATACAAAGCTAATTTAGAAAGTAACTTGTGAAGGGCAAATTGTGATAGATTACTCTTTTCCTATATAATAGATGAGAAAAAAAGAAATAAGAAGAGAAGATTCAAAGAGAGAGTTTAGTATTTGAACGTTAAAAAATCTAGACGAAATATTTATGTTTCATCTATGTGGAACTCAGATTATTTAAAAGTCTGTATTATTATTTGAAATAATGGTGGTAGCGACTAATCCAATTACTATAAAATTTCCTCGAATGAAATTGGAAATTTTCAGAGCATACTACTTTTGGTTTCCAAAACACTTGATATTCCTGAGCTAGAATTAAAAATAACTATAAACAGTTAAAATATGTATAGTATTTTAATACACGATAACAATCACACTTTGCCCGATAAGAAGAAATTTATTGAAACATTAGCTATTTAGACTATAATAGTAATACTAAAGTGGAATTTGTACACTCACGTATTGGAATGAGAGTGGCAAATGTATTGATCTTTATTGTTGGCTACACGCTAAAACCCGCATATAGCAGCGTAGGTAGAGCGACCTAGGTATTAAGACACTCAGCTCCTTCTGCCTAATTTTCGAAACATTAGCTACAGTCAAGATATAATCTTGGTATAAATTCAAAAACATTTGCTATTTGTTTATCACGTGATAAAATATTCACCACTCCACCTTACTCAGCAGTGTCAAGATATTTTCTATCTACAAACATCAATAGCGAAGAAAAATCAACACAGACAGACATATAGACTACTATAAAATCTCTATATAGCAACATTTAATGAACAAAATGATGGACAAACAGAAAAACAGTCCAATAGAAGCTTACGCGATAACTACTCACTTACTACGAGAATTTTACAAAATTACACCCTAGGAATTGTGATACCAGTTACTGTATTGAAAATTAATAAATCTTACAAAAAAGAAATCTAATAGCTCTTCAACTTTTACTCATAATATTAAACTATCAGCTTCACGCTGTATCCCGCATACACAGGGTAGGCATAACATGTTAAGATACTCCGTTACCTATTCTCCATTGCGTATTGAGTTGCGGAACTCAACACCGCGCTTTGCCTCGAAACCAGAATGAAGGTATGAAAATATAAATTTAAGTAAACATTTTCTTTTTATTTATTGTTTACAGTTACACCCTTATGTCTGGCCTCTTATTAAAGATAATATTAAGTGAATAAAAAAATCTAATTAAAATACTATCATCGTTATATGTTGCTAATGTTGCCATTGGAAACTTCTTCTTCTTGGTAGAGGGTATAATAATATTTTAAATACAATTAACCTTTGGGGCTTATTTCAACATTAACAATAATAACACGAAAACAAATAAAAAATATTTTGCACATCATCTGGTACCACTAAGTCTTACCAAATTCTAAATCAATCCTTGATCATATTATTTACATTAAAAAAGAGATAGAATTAACTTGTGCTATCAGACTTTCCTGACTCACTTTCTTCCGTAATTGTTATCATCGGGGGACTGTCGAAACTTTCTCCTGGTGAAATTTCGTTATTGAATTTCTCAAATTTGGGCGAACTAGTATGTATTGCCTCTTTCACAGATTCATACATATCTGTTGTTATAACTGGCAACGAACCTCTCTTCCCTTTAAAATGGTTTGAAGCGTCATCTGTAATTGGTTCTCTCATTTTCAGATTGACATCATCTGGCTTAACAGGCACACTCTCTGCTCTACTCAAGTGTTTTATTTGCACTTTATCAGATATGGGTATAGCCACTCCGTTTTCTATTTTCTTTTCTCTCTGATCGTGCAGTTGTTGTAAGCTGAACTCTCTAGCTTGAACATCTGAAAGTAAAGGTCCATCTGTCGAACCTTCAATGGAATATGGTCCGTGTAAAATATCATTACCTATAATTGAATCTTGTTTAAAAATAGCAGCCGTCACCACTGGTTTGTCTGGATCTGTTGGTGTTTTACCAATAAGGGGTTCCTGAGAATTATCATGGACTATTGTATCCACAACTTCGTCTTTAGATGTATCGTAACCAGCATATATTGGGTAGCCAAAAGGACCTTGATCATATCCCATCTGGCTGCTGTACGAATAGCTCACATTATGAGATCCAATCGATGACATACTAAGATCTGAAATAGATAGGCCTGTACTTGACAGTGCCAGAGCCTGCCTTTCAAACTTTCCACTACTTCTTTCGCTATCTTCTTCAATTATGATTTTCCTTTCTAAATCTTCTGGTACTCGATGTATGAGTGCTTGATTTGTGGAGATCTGAGGATCGTGAAGTGGCGAACTCTGAAGTGTCTTATTGGGTCGATACGCTGCAGATTGTTGTACTTCTACAACGAATATACCGTCGTTATCCGGTGAATATTTCATTTTTGTTTCACGACCATTTTTAGTTATATCCTGGAATTAAAAAACATTTCTTGATAATTATTTAATATTTTTTAATTACAAATATTTATTTACAGTCGTATAAAAACTTTAATATTTTAATTCTTGCATCTCACACTATATAATATAACAAATGGCAGAATATATGCAGATTGTTGATATGAGACACTGCCATCGTGTACAATAAGTAATATTCGTGAAGAAAATAAGACATAAATTGTATCTTACGTTTCTCTCCTCTGTTTCCACGATTAAGTGGTTATTCTTCAACGTCATGGTAAATATGGAGCCGTTGGCTGGAGGCGTGTCACCATTGGTACCATTTTCATCTGGTGATTTTAACTGAAACAAAGAAACTTTCAGTATTAATTGTATTTTTGTTTTAAAATTTATTAGAAAATATGTACCCTACATATCTCACCCTTAGCTTATTTATATAATCTCAAATATCGCTATGATGTCTTTTACTACTATCAAAACTTTTTGCCCCTACAGCAAAGTAGCATGAAGGAATATAGAGTTAAAACACTCCGTCTACCAAAGATAGAAATGAATAATTTTGAAATATGATCTGTGTGTGGACCGAACCCCACATACATCGTGCTTAAAATCATTTAATGTAAAATAACAATATTTATGAATTTGATCACGTCACTGACTCTAATGCACATAAGCGACAGATATCTTTGTACGGGACAGTATTTCCGGTAACGGCATCGAAGCTAGACCAAACATTACTGGCAAGAGGAAAAAAAATGGAAAAATAAATTTAATTAAACTAAAATAGTCTTCAAGTGTTTTATTCTTTAAAATGGATTTCTCTGTTTTCACCCAATTTTAGAGACATTGCGTGTTAATGACGGATTTCAACGCCGAGCTTTGTCTTCTTACAAGAGCGAGCAAATGAAAATAATTTCACTACCCCATGAGAAAATCGAACCCACAATCTTCGCCATTACATTCAGACGCTACACCCCTGCGTCACGATGGCATGTACTAAATTAGTATTTCATTTTACCCAAATTCCAAAACATCACAAATATATTTTATAGAAATTCTTTCAAATGTGTACATTCATATTTTGCATAAAGCGTAAAGGACATAAAAAATCATTTTACTTAACCCTTTGAGGTATAAATTGACATCACTCGCGAGGTATGCTATCTAAAACATGTTTTATGTGTTCATAAACAGAATCCAAATGTAATTCTTAATTTTTTGGACTAGGGTTGCCATGTTAATGGGAAATTAAATTAATATCTGCTAAATATATAATCTGTGCTCATTTTTTGTTAGAGAATAAAAAATGCACTTTATCAAACATCTGAACTTCTAATTATACAAAATACGTCGATCGTCGAATATGTGTAATGTCTGGGTCATATCACTATAAAAGCAGAAAGTAGTGAACAGAATGACTTATCATTAAATCTCTCTGCATACTCCACTACATGCGGGAGACGAATAGTTTGCAGAAAAATATTATTTTGTTAATATCACTTTTTCTAATTTAGAAGATTAGAAAGTATCGCATCAAAATAATATTTCACGCGGCAGTTACGAATTCACAATACTATACTACTATATGCGGAATACAGCGTACAGCGAAAAAAATAAAATAAAACAACAGAGTGACGAAAACGAAAAAAATATTTTTCTTTCAAGTGGCAACCCTAGCGTCATCCGGCATTAACTTCATTTAGAGACGAAGTTGGTTCACGGCGATGTGTTTTTCAAAATACGATTATTATAAATAAGATTTAGCCTTAAAACGAGATGTCAAAATAATTTTTAGATTTTTTACATTTTTGTTGCATTTTACGTTTACATTTTACAAGTGACGCAACAAATTTTAATATCGCTTCACTAGGCAAGACGAACCTGGAACCTAGTAACTAACTCTCCTTTCCCATTTAAATACTTCCGTTCCCTTAAAAAGAAACAAAAAATTTATAATTATAACCTTTTCCACAAGAGGGACCTCACAGCCATCACATATACAAATAGACACTACCAAGTTACGCTACAATATAAAACATTACCTTTTTTTAGCTTGTAGCTCTATCCCGCAAAGGGAACATGGGAACCTAATATAAACAATAAGTAATGTAACATAAACAATAAGTAACCTAATATAAAATGATTTACCAAAGGACTACGAGCAGACCAAGAGTTGTGTTTGACATAATATGACACATTCTCAAGTAACTCTGACCACAGGTACATAGCATAAGGCATTCCTCAATAAATGAACTATTTAACACAAAAAGAATTCGCCAAATTTAATAATAAGTTCCTGAGATTAGCACGTTCAACCAAACAAAACTGTTCAGCTTTACAATATTAATAAGTATAGCAAGTATAAATAGGTGCATACATCAACATTATTAGGCACCAAAGGCACCTTGGGGCTAGGGTAGCTGGGTCGACGGCCGGTCGATGCCCGCTTTCGGCCATCTTTGCTCTGCCCAAGCTCTCGATCGCATTGCACTTTTTAGATGCACCTACTCTTGCCATACTATCTAACGACCGAGCAGAGAAAACTTTGGAGTCGTGTATTTTATTTTTTTCTTAAAACGCTACTCACATTTTGGCTTATTTTTTTTTTAGCTTTATATCTTACTAGCGACCCGCCTGCGGCTTCGCCCCCTGAGGCTGAAGAAAACAAATGTTAAGCCACTTCGCTGTCCACGCACCGCGTAAATTTTGAGATATTGTACGTAGAATGGTGGAACTCAACGTCGCCCTTTGTTTTGATATCAGAGCCAGAAAATGTAAATAATTAATTCCAAACTTAAAGTCAGACGCTGTGCAACTGCACCACGACGACGTCAATAGTATAATTGGGACATTAGCGATCCATAGTCGTGGGTTCAATATCCTCTCAGGATCAACGTTTTGTATAATAAGTGTCAGTGTCAATAAGTGTCAGTGACACTTAACATCAACACGACCAAAGTAAATTGAATGGTTACTAGTGGATAGCAAAAAAATACCTAAACTAACCGGGCAGTGACCGGACTTATTCGTTGATTTTCCTTGTTAAAATAAAATTTAAATTAACCTTTTTCCTGCATAGCAGGTTAGGTAAAAGAAGCGTGTATCACTCAATATTCGAGATATGAATGACGGAACTCAACACCGCACTTTGTTAAGAATAATACGTGCCAATTTTTTAAAAAAATGTTAAAAATACATTCCATCTAAATAGATTAAATGTATTTTTTGCGTATAAATATCCGCATAGCGTATTGAGTCACGTAACTCAACGCCGAACCGAAAATACAAAAATATTTTTAACTCAATCATTCCCCCCGATAAGAATCAAACCCATAACATTCTCACATAGAATTCTTTATATAAGAAAATGTATATTATTCGATTCTTTTCCACTCGAGTCCCAACAAAATCGCCTCAGTACATTGCACTACCGAGCTCGTTTGACTAGATTTTTGGCAGCGCGCCCCTCCCGCGGACCACCGCCGAATTCTTGTATAAGATTTTGACGACTTAGCTCTGCTTTTTTGTTAACTCACTCCCATACATCTAAATATAGATATATTAATGCAATATAAATATAATGACACTATGACATAATGAAGCATAATTTAGAGGCTGGTGACGGTGACGGTTGTGGTTTTGATTCCTGTTTGATATTTCGCCAATTATTTTCATTTTCTACATCTAGAAAGAAGACAAAGCGTTGGGTTAAGTTCCGCCAACTGAAGTCGTGGCAACACCTAAGCGTCCATTGTTGCGATAATTAACAGTATTTCCTGATAGTGTGCCGCAGCATAATATGCCCAATTTTAAAACGTTATATATTTGCATAAATATCATACAACAATATATCATATTTACCTACGTTTCCCTCATCATTTTTGTATTCTACACCTTGAAGTTAAACAATTAAGAAAAAATCCTATTTAAAATAATAATAATACCTTAATTAAGAATATAATTAACAATATTTTAACACGCTCGGAAAAAATACAAAACTAAGTAAATTCAATGCATTTTAAATTAAAGAATTTGTATTATATGTATATTTTTTTATTTTTTTTAGTTTCATATATTATATCCAGCATAAACAGGATACACAAAGGGAACCTAGTATCAGTTCCAAAAAGGTCCTAATTTTCGAGACATTGTGTGTTGAGTGGCGAAACTCAACTTCTTGTCTTACTACCAGAGTGAGACAAAAAATCCTCCGCGTGCGAATCGAACCCACGACCGTCACGTTACAGTCACAGTCTGTGCCGCTGCGACACCAAAGCTCACATATGTATGTGTAGAAAGAATATATTAAATTGTTATTTTTCTGTTTGTATTTTTGTGAGGCTTTAGAAATAACTGTAATATGAAACTCTATTAGTTGTCTTTACCTACAAATGAAATGGGCATTGTAACCACGATGGTCGTGGGTTTGATGTACACTCGAGAGAAACAGTACAATTGAATTACTTTCATTTCCGTACTCTGGTAAAGTACACGGTACACATTAATAATTAATATTTATGTAAAAACTTAGCTCGACTTCTGTACGTTTTTTGAATCTACAAACGCTGTCATATCAAAAGTGAACTTTAGATAAATATATTAAATATGTATATTTTTGTACATTTAGGAGTATTTTTTTATCATGATTTCGTCTGTCCAGAAGAATATGAATAATGTCTACCTGCTATTATTCATATTGAGGACAACATAATCAATAAACGAGTATTCCGGAACAAACATACATACATACATTCGACATGGCATTAAGAGTATGGTCATTAACGTCGTGTTTCTGTCATATTGATTTGATTCTGATCAATAATTGAAAAATCTCAAAAAAAATTATATTACCAATAAAAAAAATTTAAAATAATTAACCTTACATTCATCATTTGTTTTTGTTTTTATAGTTTAAGCAAATTTCAATAATTTTTATATTCAGTTTGCATTATATTTTTTGTATTTTACTAAATAATATATTTAAATTATAGTTGTTGTGAAGCCGGACGCAGCAAATGCATATTGTGTTTGCATTCAACCGGCTGTACATAACTGCATAAAAATTATGTAAAATTTAGTATTTTTTTTATAATATTATAGCAATTATAAAAATAAAAAAAAAACGAAAAACCAACATACATTTCTACAATGGCATCTGTCAAATTCAAATTCACAATAATCTTTATTGAAATAGATTTTTATGTTTCCAAAAATGATTCAATACATTATAATATAATGAGGAAATGGTCACATTGATCAATAAAAAAAATACGAGTATATTACTTAACAAATTATCGACATAAATGGCTATAAATAAATCTGTTGAACACGTGCTAAACTGAAGGCAAAGTCTACTATTAAAGTTTCTTAATTACAATTAAAATTAAATAAAATAATGAAATTACAAAGCAAAAAATACAATTTTGTCGGCCTTCAGTTTTTTCGAAATTATTATTTCATAGGACCGTTTTATATTTAACTTGCCGTACCTCTTGTTTTATTTGATCTTGACGCGCATGACGGTGGCATTGAATTTTTTTTATGTCAATTGTATATACATAAATGATATTTATCTTTTTCGTATTTTTTTTTTTAATTGTGTTTGTTTTTTGGTTTCTGTTTGTTGAAACTTAATTATTTAATCATAGCGAGCCTAGTAGGTAACATTTTAAAGTAACGTTTTAAAACAATCAAAAAATATTTAAATCTGCTCACTTCCTCTTGCTGGATCCAAATTTTTTTGACTGAACCTACTTAATAGAGTCTTAATAGACACTCTTCGCTCAATTTTCGAGATACTTCTATCCAGACTTTCTACTCAATTTTCGAGATATTTTTGTATATTATAGTATATTTTTGATATTGTTCTCGTTGTCTTGTTACCAGAACGAGGAAAAGAAAATTTATCATTATTGCAAATGAGAATCGAACCCACAACCGTCACGTTTACATTCAGGCTCTTAGCAGCTGCGCCTTGGTGGCCTACAGATTTTTTTGTTCTAATTAATAATTCTAAATATGATATTGGGCTACCACCAAAACACAATGTCTGTAAGCAGACAGCAGAGAACCAAATCACTTAGCTCCCTTTGCCTATTCCACGTCTAGAAATATTAAAAAGTAAAATTTGGGGGCAAAACAAAACATAAAATAATATAATATAACATAATAAAATTAGAATCGCCATGTTGGCCACTTTACGACTGACAGTAGATACGATCTGTCGTAAATACTCACAGTTTTACAGCGCACCGTAATGTGGAGAAACTCGAGAGTAACCTTCAAAAGATTTGTACATGTTCGTCCGAGCTTTTGAATTGAGATAGCATTTATGTATTTTTAATGAGTGAGTAAAAAAATATATTTAAAATTTTAACTTTGTAAACCTTCGCCGCGTCGTAGCATAGATGTGACTAGCGCGACGGTTGTGGGTTCGTTTTCGCTTGCTCTGGTAACAAGGTAAAGCACGGCGTTGATTTCCACCCTTGAACCGCGGAAATCAACGCCTCGCTTTGTAAATCATTTTGAAAATTACGTATGATTTTGAAAATCAGGCAGAAATTGGAATACGGAACTTTTCACGTTCACTTCTGGGTTACCCTTCTCTCTGTTGCGTTTGCCTGGAATACAGCCTAAAACTAAGATATATAACTTAAACAAACTAAATATGAACCGAATATAACAAAAATAAAACAAGAATTTATCTCTTTCATACGACAATTCACGAACATGAGTATTACGTAGTGCGTCTACGAATAGATACGCTACGCTATCTACGTCTAGCCGTAGGCTCGTAGCCGTAGACTAGCTACGCTAATAGCTCAGCGCTAGGCAAACAGCACAACATATATTTTCTCTGTAAAAGTATATAATATTTTTATTTATGAATATATCTTTAAAAAGCAGTAGATCCGCTTTCTTCTGCATAACAGGCAGAAGGGAACCCCACGCATCGAACATTTCTTGAAACATTGCTTGTTGAGTGCTGGAACCTATTCTTCATTTATATGCAAATTTTAAATAATAGATATAGTAGTACAACATTAACTTTAATAATACTTAAAAAAAACATGCGGCGTTGAGTTCAGCAACTCAACACACAATGCCTCCCGAATTCGGCGGAAACAGGAGAACAGAAGTGTCTTAATTTACCAGATCGGCGGTATCTGTACAAGGAAGATATATAAAAAATAATGTTATAGAATCATTATTATTATCTGCTTCCTTTATTTCAATAAGGTTATAACTAAAAACATATACCGTTTTAAACAATGTCGTTCGACAAAATTGTTAGAAATAACTGTTTTATGTAATTGCATGAAACTTTACTTTTCTACTGATATATATAGATATTATTATTAGAAAACGAGAGTAATGCAGATTAGTAAAATAATAATTATGTACTTCAAGCCGGCGAAGCCGCGAGTGGGTGGTCAGATTGGCCCAAAGACATCACAAAGTGGCGTAAGATATAAACGCAGGTGTAATTATCGATATCACAGCAAGTGTCCGTTCGATAAGGCATTTTAAAATATGTAATTTACACATTTTGAAACTGAACAACTGTCATAATATTATTTAATTGTCAATGATGACCTGCGGCTTTCATTACGTTTACTATATATCAAAAAAATATTTTTTTTTTTAAATTTCGACGTCTGTTTTAAATGCATTTGTATTTTTAAAAAAAATAAAAATTCATAATGCCCCAATTTACGGCTACAAAAGGACTAAAACTCGGCAGTGGGGCCACCATGTTTTTAACTCTGCATAACGGTCTTGGTTTCGATTCTCAATCGATGCAATATTTAAAATACGCGTCTCTAAGTTCCAGTTATAACTATACTAGTATAATAAAATTCAAGTAACTCAATTTCACCCACTTTGACTTGTTTTATGTTCATTGAACTTGACAAGTATATATAATTTATACTGTATCTATACTTCTATACTAATATTATAAAGATGTACTGTGCTGTTTGGTTGAACGCACTAATCCTAGGAACTACTTGCTTAGTTTTCATTCAAAAAAATATTTTTATGTGGAATACTGCATTTATGTAGATAGGCTCTGTGTAAATTAATAAATGACGTTTATCGTTTCGGTATACCTACTATTTTAATTTTAATTATTATCATTCCTACTATTTTAATTATTATCATTTGATCACGGTGGCGACACTTAACCTTGTAGATCATATATTATAACAATTCAATGATATGGTGCCCTCGAGCTGGTCTGGTGATGGAAACCGAAGGTAGGGGCGAAACCCTAGGATGCCTATTAGTAACACCACGTTAGATTCGTCTTAACGATAACGATGGAACTGAATTAGCTGATAAATTCCGCCGTATTTTTAGATTCTTAAATTAATAATGTATTTTTTGAATTAATTATTTTATAATATTTCCATTCGACCCTGAGATCTAGTTTCAAAATGTGAACCAATTTTTGAGAGCGGAACGGAACTCAGCGATAGGTTTTATTAACCAGGTTTCTCCTAATATTTTATTCTCTTGAGTCGAAGTCGAACACTCGACCATCGCGTTTACCGACATAGTCTGGCGCTGTACTACTCCACATCAATGATCTTTATCAAAACGAAATATGATATTCCTTTCCTTGTCCTATGATGCAATAATATCGTTAAAATAAATATATAATAATACTATAATTTATAGCCGTTAAAAAAAGCCAGAGACAATTAAGGCCAAGTCCACACCCACGTGCAATTTCTTACTAAAGTCGAATATAATGTAATAATTTAACATAATGATCGACATTACGTTGGTAATAATAAACAATTTGAATTGAGGAATTTGTCAAATAGTTTCTTAGAATTTGTTTTATAACTGCCGGCCCGCGCGTGGTTGCGCCCGCTTGAACTATACAAATAAATATTTGAGTGTAGTAAAGAAAACTTGATTATTTATAAAGTGTACGTATGGTTTATCTGTAAATTTTTTCACTAAATAAGTCGTTATATAAGTCCTTTGGGAATTTATTTGATGTTGTTTCACATATGTCTAAGTAGGGGCGCGCGGAAACTGTAGTTTGTCCCGCGTGTATTCCGATTCCGTGAGGATTCCGGGATAACCCATATTTGCTCCACTAACCCCTCTGCCTATCCTGCTATATGCGAGATACAGCGTGAAACTATATTTTTCTTCATAATAGTCTCTCCTTCATATCTACAAAAATAATATTTTTTATTAAGTAACAACAAGCAACATTTTTAACATGTCTCCTTGTAATAACTTTCACACACACATGACATATTTATCGATTTCAACAGTTTTGCGCTACTTATGTGAATTCTATGCCCGAGTCGGCTTCCGAGAAGGCAGCTTTCACTCGTTACGAAGGCTCTAACAAGAATATATCGCACTGAAACGAAAGGTCACGAATAATCGAGTATTCATCAATGTTTCATACATTTACATTACAATAAATAAGATTTGGAAAGTGGTATTGTGGGTCATATGTGTTTGTTACCTCGTTTTGGTAGCAACACAAAGCGGCGTTGAGTTTCGGCACTCAACACTCTGTTACGTGTCTGGAAAGTTAGGGAAACCGAGAAAATTGGGGAACCGAGTGTCTTAACACTACGTTCTCTTTCTCTATCCATGTAAAAGTAATTTTGGACTCAATTTCAATTTAGTTTTTTTCACGACATTGTAGACATAATAGCTTAAATGTTTATTAAATTTACGAAAGTTACACGTTTATAAATTATACGTTGAATGGATCACCCGATGACAGATTAAAGGCGGCGTAAAAAAGTAATTTGAGGAAATTTGGTAATATTCGCTTATATGTATTTAAAGTACGTAAGATATGGTATTTACTGTCGCCTTCGTTTTCATCAATTTCGATGTTTTATAGTAAAAATGGATATATTTTGTATTTTAGCTACACTGAGTACGCAGGGTTCCCCTCGGAACGGAGGGAATTCGAGACATTGCTTGTTAAGTGGCGGAACTCAACGCTGTGAGTTATCTTGCCGGAGCAAGAAAATAAAAACTATTTAAAAAAACATAAGCTTTAAGTAAAATAATAATAATAATCAATGAAAATTAGATATTTTCACGAGACACAACTAAAGTAAACTTTAAAATTAGCACTTACATACATTTATAATGCATTATATATACAAAAATCGTTCAAACTCTGTTTAAACAACGCACATGCACTCGAGCTCAATACATTGCTTTCCAAACCAGATCTACCGTTAGTTCGGTACAAAGATGCTGTGGCTACAGTAATTTGCCCAAAAAAATCTCACATCACTCTTATTTCTTTTAAAATAAAGTAATAAATCGTTCAAATATAATTTTTTCAACGTATTTTAGTATATTTGTTGTTTTATTCGTCCGCATTCAAAGAGTGCAAATGACTTAGCCGGAACTACAAAATACATTTACAAAGAAAAACAAAAGGTGACAGTACATATTGTAACCGACTTGGAAATAATGAGGTAGTTGAGTGATCTCTTGGGTTTTTTGGTTAGTAATTCTATTCAGACTTGGGTAAGGAGTACGATTTTGAGCAAAAACTATAACAAATATTTGATAATTTTGATTTTATAATAATAAGCCAGTCCTAGCGTGCGTCTGTTGAAACTACAGGTTGTAGTTTTGATATTTAATATTTAATTTCCTTGAGTGGTCAAGGGATTTAAATATTTAATATTTTCTTTTGCTCTCACTGGCGAGTTCGTCACTCAAGACGCAATGCCTCCACAATTTGGTGGAAAGTGGGGAACGAAAGTGACTTAATGGGAACGGAGTGTCTTTGCGCTAGGTTCACTAGATCTTGTATGAGAAAAAAGAGTTCTTATAATTGTATAAAGTTTTTTTTAAACCTAAAATAATGACAGATTATTTTGACTTCATTAATTAATTGATTTCTTATTTTACTTTTTATCTCGTAATTAAAACATTTATTTTTATTCTGTCAATACAATCTTTGTTTTTAAAAAACACAATTTACTTATTGAACATTTTGAAATATTCAAAAATAGCTTTATGACTTTTGGAGAAACCAGAGTCAGAAAATATCTAACTTCGTGCTACGATAGTGGGTTCGATTACTGTTTGGAGACTTACATTTACTCAACAGGCATTGTCTCAAAGTTTTGGCGGTTGCAAGTAGCAGATAAGAAGTGTTTAAGCGCTGGCATATCTCGTACGGTGAATTTGATGGATAGTGGGTAACGGAGTTTTACATATTAACAGGTTCCCAGGTTCTTTACCTAAGAAAAACTGTAAAATATTAACAATTGAACATTCACATATTGCCAATGTAACGTAAGCTCTATATTGACAACATAGTGACTAATCTTTCCGTTGATATGCAAATGTTAAATATTTACCACAATGTTTACCGAGTAGAATCACGTCGTAGAATTCGAAGCCGGTACCAAGTGCTAATTAGAAACGTAACCTAACTGTTGTTTAGTTGTTACTTTAAAAACATGAGTTTATACTGAAATACATTTGTTTATGTTTGTTTACCTTTGTTTAGATTTTCTTACAACTAAAGTATTTTAAAATTCAATATATTTAATTTTTTTACGTATAAATTGTTCTATGACGCAGTAGAATAGAGTCTAGCTTATAAAACAGTTGTAGTGGGGTCAATCTCTACTGGAGGATATCACTTCATTTAAATTATTTTTATTTTCCCGCTGAGGAATAAATCCTCAATTTAATGACAAAAAATGACTTGATTACTAACTATGATTACTTAGATCTCATTGAATCCTTACAAAACATAAAATATAAGTACCTACTATTTGATACTATATAAAGTAATGAAAATATTATCAAGTAGCTTAATAAATATTGTACTCCAATAAGGTAACATAATACGAGGTATAAAAGAGTCGATACTCACGAAAACATTTACCTCTGATATACTAAAACTCTTAAAATAAATTGTAGTTTTTAACCTCCAAGCTCTAATCCGCATGTAGCAGGGTAGACAGAAAGAATTTAGTGTTATGAAACTCCCTTCCCCATGTTGCATTTAATGTTTGAGACATTACGTGGCAAGTGATGGAACTCATCGCCACGCTTAAGGTTCCTTTAGCCACAAGCCAGTTCCATCATCAGATCAGCTCAATGATCCACGTATAATTGCCTAGTTTCATGACTAGGTACATTAAAAGGATTGGAAGGCATATTTAAAATTCATTTACCGACTAAAGCCGAATAACAAGTACCAGAATAGGATATACATATATATGTCCCCTCGAACGGGGATCAAACTTACAACCCTCGCGTGTACTATCCACTTCAACAGCCCTCGTATGGCGTCATTTTGTCATTTATATTTGATATCAATAATTATTCGACGTTAAATTCCGCCACTCAACACGCCATGTCTCCAGAATTTGGCGGAAAGTGGGCAACGAAAGTGTCTTTATGGTAACGGATTATTCACTAGGTTCCCTTTACCTGCCCTGCTAAATGCGAGATAGAGTAAGAAGCTAACAGAAAGAAGGAAAGATATAAAATTAAGATGACCAAACCAACCTCTTACGATATTTGTACTAAAATTTTATGGTTTAATTTGAGCTTTTGAATATAAAAGGGTGAAATGGTGGGTGTAAGTGTATTGTGTCTGTATTATTATAATATTATAAAACTTTACTGTTTGTT
The DNA here is from genome assembly GCA_016802625.1 of Heliconius numata. NCBI lineage: Eukaryota > Metazoa > Arthropoda > Insecta > Lepidoptera > Nymphalidae > Heliconius > Heliconius numata. The sequence continues at coordinate 694,529 of JAEBDU010000099.1, forward strand.
TGGTTTAACGCGCTAATCTCACGATTCGGCGTGACCTAATATTTTTATTATATTTCTCACCCAATTTAAAGAGTGGGAAACGGAGTGTCTTAACATTAGATTACCTCTGCCTACCCCACTAATGTATAAAACTGCTATTTATCAAAAAAACGAAGATATTTAAAGACAATATCAAATACACAAGAAAGTCTTTCAATACACGAACTAAAATTTATCGTTTAATTTAAGCCCTGCGATTGCAAAAACGTGGTTGAAACCTCATGAATAGCCATCACTACACACCTATACTGTAGTATACTCTACTACAGTATATGTAGTTATACTATACGCATACTACTGTAGTAGAGTGCGCGGGACCGGCTCACGCACACACGGCGGTGGTAGGGCGAAGGGAAATTTTGGTAATCATTTATAGCTTAAAGTCGATACGATTTGCAAAGATGCAACTAAACTACCTTTTAACTGCGGCTTTGTTCTCGTGGTCAAATTCTTGTATCTAAGTTACATCGAAACTTCTAAGGCGAAATCATTTTCTAAGAAATGGACTATCTAACACAAAAAGATAAATAAAAATATTAGTTCCTGAGATTATTATATTTTGTGGTGTTTTGTATTTTGTTATTGGTGATTGTTATTTCAATTTCATACAAAAATCAATTCAATTTTTACGCTATATACCGAAGAAATGTCGTCTTTTTTTCGAGACAATGCGTCTTTTCTGTTTTCTAGAACGAGAAAATGTAGATAAATCATTCCCCGGGTGTAAAACGAACCCACAGCCCTCGCGCCGTGACGCTCATAATTCAAATACAATTTAATTAATACATAATTTTTTTCTACAGTATAAATATACTCACTTTTTTATACAAGCTTTCAAATTGTATCAATAGTATTATCCAGTAAATGCCGCTTTTAACCATTCTATAATTTTCACTACTTTGAATAAATATATAAATAAAACGTTTTATATTTATTTAAACTGTACAAATAGGTCAGTGAAAGCTTTTCAGGTCAATTAACTTTTACTATCACTCGCCACCATGGTTCGCTAAGACAGCATTTAACTATTAAGACGGTGGTTGTGAGTTCAATTTGTATCTAAGCGTCGTTCCTTGAATAAGAATTGAACACAAAATAATCGCGTGTACAATCTCACACTTCCCAATAGTGCCGAAATGCGTTAAAATACTATATAAATAAGCCAAAATTACACACTATTTTCTTGAACGAAGTTTATTTTGCGAGAGTGTGTGTGCTGACTTAAGTGTGCATGTGTGTATTTGTATGTGTGTAACAGTCATTATTCGTAAGTACTAGAGGATAGAATTGTATGTATAGATTTTGGCTGTACAGTCAACCGCATGTTGACATGGTATGATTTCGATAAAATTTTACTCTACAAAATTAATAAACGCCGTTGAATAATTGAACGTCTATACGATTTTTAAACATTTAGTAAAATACCCTGCATGTAACTTAAATTATTTACTTACGACAAATTTGAATGTTAAAATCCTACATAACCTGGTAAATCTCTTCGCAGTAAGCACACTCTACACAAAGAAAATATAATTACTAAATTATCTCCATCTAATTAAATTAATAATTTCTTGATGAAAACATTTAAAAATTAAAATATTATAAGTTTTACTAATAACAAAGTAAGATAATCAAAATGTGGCCAAGAGGCCAGTCGTGATGCAGGGACTAAAGCTTGCGACTATAAATGCAACAGGTTGAGTATTGGATGCCCACTCGAGACAATAAATTTTATTTAATAATTTCCTTTTTCTCGCTCTGATACCGAGGCAAAGCGCAGCGTTGAGAAACCGAAATGTCTAAATGGGGACGGAGTGACTTAACACTACGTACCCAGGAACCCTCTACCTACCCTGCCGTCTGACGGATAGAGCGAGAAAATAAAAAATATCAAGTTGTAGATAGATTTCTCGTACGAAATGAAACTATACCCTGACAGGGTACATTCAGCTTACATTCGGAAAGCTTTTAAATCGAAGTCAATCAGTGACGTTCGAAACTCGGCACTTTAATTGAACTAATTGGTTGTTTACTTGACTCTTTGCATTCATTTTGTGATATGTAATAGGAAAGGTATAGGATAGGTATGGTTTTTTAGCTTTACGATGTTCCCAAATTCTAGATTTCCATTTCATATCTTTAAAATAGACCGAAAATAAATCGAAAAGTTCTTATTTATTCCTTTCTAGATTTATGACAAAAAATATATAATACTCAGGCGAACTATCTACAAATTCTTCTCAAAAAAACAAATTCAATGTTCTTCTCAGTTTATCATCAGCTTCGCGCTGCATCCCGCACACAGCAGGGTAGGCAATCTAGTGTTAAGATACTCCGATTCCCACTTTCTGCCGAATTCTGGAGGCATTTCGAGTTGAGTGGCAGAACTCAACGCCGCGCTTTACCTCGACACCAGAGCGAAGAAATGGAAATATAAACGTAAATAAATATTTCATTTCCTCGAGTGGGAATCGAACCCACAACCGTCGCGTTGCAGTCACTCCCTTGTGCCGCTGCACTACGACGGCCTCTTAGTTTATAGGTAATAGATAATCTCGCAGTTTAAAATCTAATACATTTATAAAAGTGTAAACCGGTAAAAAAATCGATTTTACATATAAATTTATCCCCGACTGTACTTTGAAAATTCAAGCACCCGCACTTGACTCAACTGCCAAAATCGGCGCAAGCGCATAGGTCAAACGCACTCAACCCGTCCCGCTCTGACGCGTGCGTGCGAGCGAGACGGATATATCACCAAATATGCAGTCGACCAAGTATGCAATGGTGATTTTTTTGCCATTTTTCATCTCCTTTTTAATATACTTAAGAACATTAGATGGAATTGTGATGTGTTTTTTTTACTTGACGATGTATCTTTCATATAGCAGGGTGAGCATAGGAAGCCTAGTGTTAAAACACTCTCTTCCCCACGCACCATTCAGTTTTCGAGATATGGTTGACAGTTAGTGACGCAACTAAACGCCGCTTTGTTTTTTTACATTAAGACACTTTGGTTCCCCACTTTTCCGTCGAATTCTCGAGGGATAGCGTGTTGAGCGGTGGACCTCAAAACTGCCCCTTGCCTTGTTACCATAGCAAGGAAATTAAATTATTAAATATTTCATTCCCCCGAGTAGGAATCGAACTAGAAACCATTGCCTTTACAGTTCGAACGAGAGAAAGCGTGAAAATTCAATGTATTATCATTTTAATAACGTTTTACATTGGATATGAATAAAAAACAAAAAGGAAATTTAATCTAAGCGTTTTCCCTTGACAGAAATAAATTTAGATAGCGGGGTGGAACGGAGGGTTGCCATTCTCATATTTTAATAATACATGTCCCTTCTAACCCAGCACTAAATATTTACCCCCCACGAGTAGTTTTGTGCAATAACTGCAAAAAAGAAACAAACACAGTTTTAAGTTTATTCTCTTTGTTTTGCAGAACAATTGGTGACTAAAAACTTATAGACCATAACATAATTATGATAATTTAGTCATTAATATTTACTTATATTAAAAAGCTGTAGAGTTTGTTTTTGGACTTCCTAAATTCAGGACATTGATTAAATTGAAAAATTCTGTATGTATTGGATACCTTATATATTGAAGAAAGGCCAGTCGTGGCGCAGGAGAATAAGAGTGAGACAATAAACTCGACATGCTGTGGGTTCTAATCTCACTTGAGGAAATGAAATATTTAATAATTTTTTTTCCTTGCTTTGGTAACCAGGCAAAAGGGCTACTTTGCTATGTGCGGGATACAGCATGAAGCTTAAAAAAATATCGAGGGGGGCTTGAAATAAAATGATATTACGTAAAGTGAATCGTTTCTATGTAAGCCACTGTACCTGCGGTAAGTAATTACCTCCCGCACATAGAATGTCTCAAATGGAATGTTGCTTCATACACAACATTCCATTTGACCAAATGGGACAATCCGAACGTAAAGTCTAGTAAAACAATTATTAGTAGACGCTCGTTATAACAAAAAATTAAATCTTAAAGCTTTACAGTGTATTCCGCATATACTCGTAGTAGGGTAAGCAGAGGAAACCTAATGTTAAGACACTCAGTCCCTCAGTTTTCACTGAATTTTCGAGGCATTGCGTGTTGAGTGGAACTCAACGCCGGACTTTTACCCTGGTACCAAAGCGACAAAATGAAAATATTAATAAATAATAATTCATTCCCCCGACTGGGGATCGAACCCACAACCGCACGATTACACCCTTGTGCCACTGCGCCACGACGAATGCATCGATTGCATTTGTATTAATTTTAATAAAAGTTAAAGCTTATAAAAGAAAAAGATACTAAAAACCGTATCGTTAAGCTCGATCGAAATTAATTGCAATTTATTTTATATACACTCAAAGTAAAAACTCCTACGAAAAATAAACAGCAATGTTTCACTTACACCGTTTCGCTATACATTGTTTAAAGGGGAATGAAAGGAGACGTATACTCGTATAATGTAGCACTTTAGAAGTTTAGAGTAACGTTATAATACAGTGCAAATTAAACATGTCTGGAGCTAACACTGTCTACTGTACAGGTAAATAATATTATACTTAAATAAAAATCTTCATAGAACATAACGTGGGTTCAAATCTAAATGGGAAAAATGTTGGTATTTCAATTTCCCTGGACAGAGCAAGTCCTTGTGTTACCTTCTGTCATTATACTATTGGGACATAAAGATAGAAACGGAATAATTTGTATTATAACCTTTATATTTGTATCAGTTAGTTTTCAGTGCAGGTTCACGCGCCATTCTCATCATCTCATATTCTTACATGCGTCCTTGGAAGGATACTAGACCGGACCTATAATATGGGTTCTCACATTGAGAACGAATTGTGAGTACACTATAGTGACAATACAGTGTGGACTTTAGGAGACGATATATTTATTTTTTTAGCTTGTAGTGACACAAAATATTAAAATATACTGTACGTACCTGTTGATGATTGCTCTCTGGCTTATCACTGCTATCTGACACTGAGGAGTCTGCAGGTTTCTTGCACCATGTGGGACACCACCGTCGTAGCATACACCTGTACAAAAATATATGTTATATCATACGATAACAAATTACAGTCAATGGACATTTCTAAGGGCCCTCTTAAACCAACACTTGTATCGCAAGTCCCAGACTACTTTACTTACTTACTTTTTTACTTTCACGTTGTATCCCGCAAACAGCAGGGTAAGCAGAGACAACTCTACAGTAAGTAATAACACTCCGTTCCCTACACACCGGCTAATTTTCGAAACATTACGTGTGGTTGTGGAGTAATGGAGAATGAAAATAATTGATTCTCTTAAGTGGAAATCGAGTCCACAACGGCCCCTGGTAGGGTGCTTAACAGTTATTTATTAATATAACTTTAAAAGACAAGCCTGATTTTATTATTAAATCTGTTAAAACTTCATCGGAAGTCTATAATAGGATTCTAACTCCTAAGGAGCCAATTCAAAGGCGTCAAAACTTTTCAGAGTTGTTTTGTTGTCATGAGATTGTGGTTTACTTCCAAAGTTTAAGAACGCTACGGCGGTATAGGTAGTGAAATAATATATGAGTGGTCGTAGATTCAAACGTAACTTAGGTTTAAATAAAATATTTACAATTTTTTAAACTGCACTTAACTTTGAGATCGGTCCTGAGATGCCATTTTAAAAATCTATGGACCGTATTTACAAGTAGCTTTCCACTCTGATATCGATCTTGAGATGCTATTTTAATTAATTATTACTTCAGTAATGGTGTGGTGTTAAGTTCCACCACTCAACGCACATTACCTCGAAAGTTGGGCGGTGCGTGGGGAACGAAAGTTGTTAATGCTAGATTTCCATGCCATATACAGGATACTACATGAAGATAAAAAAAACAGAATACGAAATAATTCAAAGAATATTATTAAAAACGTATATACATATTTACAAAAATACCAAGAAACTTTTACTTAAACATAACAGAAAACTTTGCTCAATTTAAGTCTTTTATTTTCGTCTCCGTATCACGGAAGTGATGTTTGGCATTAACTTTTGGACAAAGTCCAGATCCGAACAGTTTCCGTTCAAAGTAAGCTACATATTTTACAAACTATTAAAGAAATTGGGCGAGAAACTGAGTAAATAAACTTAGTGTGGCGTTAAGTTACGTAACTTTAGATTTAAGTGAGCTTATGTTGTTTTTAGAGATACATTTAGTTGATACTAGATGAAAATTGAAATGGACACAACTGAGAGTAGTGTACGTATATTTGTGGTGTACTTCTGACCGCATGTACCAGGTAAGATTGATTCGGAACTATTATTGAGGTCCGATAGAGCCTTCCTCGGTAAATGAACTAAACCGTGCATTTTCATTTCATTTCCACTCAATAAAGGACAGGACGTTGAACCAGAACGAGGAAAAGAAATTAACTATTTCTTTCGAGTGGGAATCAAATCCACTACGGTCAGGTATACAGTCAGACGCTGTACCTTTGTGCTAGAACAGTCTCTCCTCGAACATTAAAAATTATATATATTTTCTCTTCTTTATCTTCTCCTATTCATAGATATAGTATAATCAAGGGTAAACGAACGTTATACCTACAACCTATTTAAACGAAAAAAAGTAAAAGTTAACTAAAAACATATCTCCATGTGGAAAACGAATCCACGACCACTCACAACGATAGTAATTTTTAATCAACTTAACATATTTCACATAAATTGAAGTAAAAAAGCTAAAACTTTTACTGTGGCGTCCAACGTGGGCTAAGCTCCGAGAATATTAGCTCAGAGACTTAGCCTATAAAAGGATCTAAAAGTTTATTCTAAAGGTTAGAAATATCGTAAAGCCTTCGAATAAATATCCAAAATCGCCCTCGCGGCACAGATTGGACTTACCTGATAGTAAATAATGATCATATGGTTAAATCTAACACGAATAAATGTTTATATTCATTATACATTGAGGCCAGTCGTGGCGCAGGGACACAAACGCATTTTGAAAGCACTGCCTCAAAATACTGTCCTCCCAGACTCCTCTGAAAGGCACTTAAGATCTCATCAAAACAAAAAAAACTAAAAAAAACATTATACAATAATTATAATAATATAATTATAATAGGTATTAAGGTATTAAGTTAATAATATAGATATTAAGTTAAATGACATATCTATTTATAATTATATGATTATAGTTATAAGCCTGGTTTAAGTAACAGAGAAAAACAAAAAGGTACGGGCCACGTGTTTGTTCACGTGTCTCTAGGTAATATATATTTAAAAAAAACATGGAAATCATTTTGGCGAACGCTCGCTGGAAAATATCTCTAGATACAGTAAGACTCTTAAGTTTACTGAAAAGTGGAAACTGGAATTCTAAGATAAACAACCTACAAGTTGTCTACTTAGTGGCGGTTTATTTAAAGCTGCACAGTGAAAGCTTTTAGCAGGACCTCTTTAGCTTCGGTATTCTTTTTTATACGTGACCGTCGTGACGCAGCGTAAATATTGTAACCGTAAACGTGGACATAACAGGGTAGGTAGAGGGAACCTGGGAACCTAGTGTTAACCTAACCCAACCGCTGCGCCCAGTTCCATAGCAACTATACAACAATGGCTTCTATAGTATCAATTTTCATATAACTCTATCACCATAGACACTCGATCACGCGGCATCATTTAATTACACTGATGAAGGGTCGCGAGGGTATTCTGACTTCGTTATGTCACTATTCACCTTCGTAACAGCGTGTACATATATACATACATATAAGTACGTACATACATACATATATAATGTAATTCATGGACGTATTAGTTATAGCTTTTAGGCATTTTAATGATAAAATTTTATAATTTTTTTTTTCATGTCTTGAAAAATAAGTGAAGCTAATTAATTAATTACTCGGTCTTAATATCAGTTGAAAACTTTAAGACCGGACAACTAACTTATCAAACTGTACGTGTCAAAATAACCCCAAAACTAGCCGCATATTGCCACAAATAACCATTTATTATCATCGATTAACAAGAATTATTGCCTATGTCCTAGAGTTAATAGTGCGGTATGCATTTATGGATGCCTATTCTATAGATAAATTTATTATTATAGCACAACTAGGAAGTTGTATGGGATAGGTGGGAGCTCGACTCCCATTCGGGGGGATGTTTAAATGTAACTTCGTTCTTTCAGTTTCTTGTTATTTCTCAACAAAGGTATAAAAATATCTTTAAAATAATAAAAAAGCATATAGTGAGAGAGTGTATACTCTCCTCTGTTTCTATCTCTCACTATATTACTTGGGGTAGTGAAAATATGGAAAATGTATAGAAAATGTAGTTTTTATAATATAACTTTATTAAAGGCGCAGCGGACCAACGTCTGAGTGTAGTAGTAGAGTGTAGGAGTGTTGTAGGTCTGGTTTCCACTAAGGGGGATGAATTATTTCCTCGCTCCGATAACGTCGAATTTCGCGACTGAACACGTAATTACTTGGTGCAAAGGAAACGGAATATCATAACTTTAGGTTCCTTCTACCTATCCTGCTGATTTAATCTATCAAAATGGATCAACATTTGACACTCTCATACAAAACCAATCCAGATAGTATTAAGAGCTATTACCCGATAAATCACGTTGTTAAGGCGCAAAGCCGACCCTTTGGTCAAAGTACTCATCGTTAACCCTTGCGTAAGGTCTCGATTGTAATTAAACTAGAATAAATTAATATTGTCAGTCTCGGAAATTAAATATTTAATATTTCATTAATTCGTTACGTTTCCTAACTCATCAAGCATACCACGAAAATTCGGCGGAAAATGGGGAACGGAAGTGACCTAATGGAAGGAGGGGAGAGTGACATAACACTAGCTCTCCTGGTTCCCTCTGCCTACCCTGCGATGTGCGGGATACAATGCAAGGAAATGAAAATGTTAAATATTACCCTACGAGCATTAATGAGGAAAAACACGAATTCTTCATCTTACATCCGCATACAAAGTTTCGGGCGACAACTAGTGATATACAATATATAAAAAAAGTGTATGAAATAACACTAAAAGTTTGTCACAACTAGAAATTCCATCGTAGTAGGAATTAAACGTGTAACTGAATTGGCTGTAGTGGCTGGACGAAGTCCAAAAGGCAGATACAAATATATACAACTTGTACATACAAATACACTATTTAAATTATTATAGGAATTTACCAAATGACCAAGTACTTTTGAAAATAAACTATGAAAACTAAACCATTGAAAATAATAAGAAATTTAACATTCATATTTTGGCAAGTTTTATTAGAATTTTTAATAACAAATAAATAGTTAGTTGTATCTTTCTTTAGCTTCACTCTGTATTTTTCACATAGAAGAATAGGCAGAGGGATAATTCTGAAGACACTCCGTTGCGCATGTACCGCCTTATTTCCAAAACATTAAAAGGTTAAGTCAAACTTACCTAACCAGAAGCGTGGCGAAGAGCACAGTCAAGAGCGGCAGAAGCGTGGCGAAGCACGCTAGGAACAACGTCTGCACGTCCGTGAAACCTGAAAACATGGACACAACTGCGACAGGTCATATGCCTACAGGCATGTTACCTGTAGCAGGCAACTGGACATGTTACGAGTATATCGTCGACTTAGAGTGTAAACTTAGTAAATCAATTTTTTGCCGTTATGTACTGGTACAGTTGTATACCATTCGAAAATGTAAAAGAGAATACAAAATCGACCTTTATTTTATTTCATATGTGTTTTATATGCGTACAAATTGCGATAATTTCCTGATAATGTAAGTTTAGTTATTGTTTTCTTACTAACGTAGCAGGTTTACACTCTAAGCCGGCGATATTATTAAGACAAATACAAAAATATATGGAAAACGATGAATTCTGTTTTTTTCTCATCACAGTCCAGAAATGGCGTAAAGTAGAAAATAAATAAGAAAATTTATCAACGCGCTTTAAGTTCTTCATAAATTTTAATGGAATCAATAAATATTTTTACTGTTGAGTAACGTCTGATTGTGAATATGATGGTAGTGAATTCGACTCTCACTCAAAGAACTTATATTGTTGTCTATTTATTGAGAAATTCTATAGGCTATATTATATACATAACGCTACGATCATACGGGAGAATCTACAAGTCAAAGCTAATATTTTATATATAGACTAATTACAATTTCACAAAATATTTATGTATATACAGCATACATACACTACATACACACCTATGTACAGACATATACATATATAAAACACTGTATGCAAGCAACCTTGCTCCATTTCAGAACAAACCAAGACAACGGGTGACATTTTAATCAACAAAGGTATGAATGAAACACGAGATTTCTTTCTTTTAAAGTTGAATATTGCAATACAAATAATTTAAATATTCGTCCGATGTATTAGGGAAAAAGAGAAAACATAAATTAAATAAATATATCAAAATTAACACATAAATATTTATTAATTAAATTTAGTTAAATACTTTATTATAAAAAAGTGTCATCCAATACAAATTAAAGTAAAAAAACTTTTTTAAAAACGAGCATAAAACTTGTTTTTAAAATGTGTATTATATTTGTGCCTTAAAGTCCGTCAACTTCGTCAACAAAAACAACTACTCAACGCGCTAATTATAAAAATGTAATGTTTCAACATTCCCCAAACAAAATCTCCAGCTAGTACTAAAAAAAGAAGATAATTCTTTCACTATTAACTGTAGCTACAAATCTCTTTTCCCGAATCGGAACGAATCCCGTCACGTCGGTACTGAGCGCTGCTATCAGAATACAGAAAGGATATAAATTCTCCCTCGTTTATTTGTCAAAAAGGTTCCTCGGGGGACTTTGATGTGCCGCGTTACTCTGGTAAATGGCTTAGTCGAAACAAACACGTGGTAATTGGTTGGTTTAATTATTGAAGCCACAGTAACGCAGTGGAGCGGGGTCTCGTTGTAATAGTGATGATTCTGAGTTCAATTCCTTGATTATTTTCATTTTTCCACTCTAGACACGAAAGGCAGGAAGAGGAATACTAATAGGAGATTCCACTTATCGTGCATAAGTAGGGAAAATTTAATATCTTAACATTCTATTCTCCCTGCTTACCCCGCTTGAGTGGAATAAGTGGAATGAATTTAAAAAAATACAAAATTATTATTTTAATATTTATCTGGTATTTAGGATCGGCTGAACTTATAAATTCAGCATTTGACCTAAATTCGTCGATATAACCTGTATGATATTAAAAAAATACTAATTGCCTATGTGGGTCATGACAGCGATGAGTGAAAGCTTCTAATGAACTCACATAGGTATTTAAGTAACTACTACCTCATAACAACAACTACGGTAGGTATAAATAGTTGTGGTGGCGCAGGCGGACAAAGTGTGAATGTAAACGCAACTAGTTGTTGGTTCGATCCCATTTGAGGAAGTCAAATTTATTTAAATTTATTTTCATTTCTTCGCTCTGGTATCGAGGTAAAAGCGCCGCGTTAAATTCCGCAACTCAACAGGCAATGCCTCCAGAATTCGGCGAAAAGAAGGGAATGGAGTGTCTTAACAATAGGTTTCTTCTGCTTGCTGCTGCCTTGCTGTGTGCGGGATAGGTACTGTGCGCGGCATACAGCGGGAAGCTGATAGAAGATTCTGTTAAAATCACAACTGAATCTTTTAATGTTTTTTTATTTATTTTATAATCTAAATATATTGTAAAAAAATAAAATATACACTTTAAAAAAGAAAAAGAAAACGCTAGTAATCTAAGAAAGAGTTTGTCGCATTAGGAAGAAACCCAGTCGTAACAATCACACTAATCTTGATATCATTACTACGCCAGAATAACAGCGTGTTAAGTGGCGGAACTCAACGCTGCGCTTTGTCTAAATGCTCCACAATGATTAATACACATTTCCACATCAATTATGTATACAATAATGAGATAAAACGATTCAAACCACCAAATTTTGGTAATAAATTTAATGGTACAAATTAAGCGCAGGTTAAACATGTCAGCCGTTTACCCGTCGGAGTGACAGTGACGGTTTCGCGATGAATAAATCCATGGAATAAAAACTTTTGAAACCACGATGTGAAAATTATTTTTTCGCTTTATAAGTGTCATTTTTTTAGCTTCAATCTTTATACGCGTGAAACTCTACGGTCTCTGCTTACCTCTTGTCTCACTCTGCGTTGACGTCATAACTCAGCATTGTTTGACAAAACAAAACAAAATCGTACAAAAACATATTTAAATATTAACATAACATTCCTTAGTGTTGGATTCCAATCCGCAATCCTAGAACACAGTCAGACGCTTCTCATTAAGGTAAGTTAAGAATATAAAAACATGATGTGGGCTACATAATGTCTTTATATTCTTAACTACATACAGGACAACCAAAAATATTACTTTCAAGTAAAAGGAAAAAAGAAACAAGGGAGAAGAGACTTCTTTAAGTCATTCTTTTCTCTTTTATATTAGTTACTATAATTTAGCTTTAGCTTTTATACTTGTTATTTAAAATAGAATAATTACTCACTTGTGTCTGGCGCCACATCATTGTCCACGTTGTGCGCTGTAATATTCGCCAAATTATAAGCACTTTTATTCTCATTTATATTAGAAGGCTTAATAACTTCTACAAGTTCCACATAATCGACTTTTCTTAACACGTCACTACTGTTACGATTATCTTTATCTACATTGTTACCACTAAAGCCATCTTTAGTTCCGTTATCATTACTGCTATTTATCTTAGCGGCTATTAGGAATTCAAATTTTGGCATTTCTGCAAATTCAGCACCCGACCTAAATAAGATATCCGTTAACCTCTCCTCTCTGTCGGATTCTGAATCTATCATTTCATCCAACAAAGGGCTTGATATGTTTAATTGTTTTTCGAAACCTTCTGGATCATTTTTTGGCATTTCTAATATACTAAAGTTGTCTTTATTACTATTTCGAGATAGCGCTTCGTCCCTGTCTTGTTCAGCATTCACGATGGCTTCCATTTGTGTGTTTGAACTTTTATTAGTCTCTTCTGGTGTCTCGTCTTCATCAGCAACGATAAGGGTATCAGAATTAGATTCTACAGGTATATGAAAAGTATCGTTATTCGGAAAATTCATTATAATATCTGTTGAGTTGAAGGAATAGGGGCGTGAGTGGACCAAGTCGACTGACAAGAGTGCGTTGAGCAAAAAATAGAGCAGCTTTAATTTCACATTCGTCATTTTCCTTGCGTTTTTGTTTCTGGTCAAATATCCATCTTAATTAGCGAAAGCTCTCCTCCTTCATTATTATTCCATCCTCGCTTAGGCCAATCTGAAACAACGATAACTATTAAGTA